>CM038110.1:16532060-16954560 GCA_001642375.2 Mentha longifolia
GTTTTTCTAACTCACTTTTTTCTGTTGTTTATTTTGGAGATAACATATATAATGTCGGTTGTTTGTTGAAATTTTATTTAGAACGTACGATTTATGATCTCATATTTATGGGTAGGTCTTAATGTGAAGTTTGGTTCAAAGTTTGAGATGCAAGCATTAAGGTGAGTGTAGATATAAGATCGCTAGAAGAACAAACATAACTAAGTAGTTAACTAAGTAATGCGTTATGGCCTGTTTTATTCAAGTTTTCCCCTCTTGAATACTCAAATTCTACTATCATAATCACTTGGATAGATATTTCGTTCTTGCTATAGGCAGTTGAAATATCGAGTAATGAGTATGAACCTTCAGGTCGTGATATTCATAGGTTAGTGAAAGATCGACATACTAACAAGGTAATGTAAGATGTGTTATATTCAAATTTTAAATGAGGAAAGGGCTTGAATGAGTATTATTATGTTTAACCGTAAACGATTATGATGGTTGAGTTTTTTCTTCTGACCATTCTTCATGCTTACTCACTGAATCTAAACACAAGGTATGTTGCGTATAATGCTGTTAGTAAAATATGTACTAGAAATTTGCTGGACGTACAAAAGTTACAACGTAAATTGAAGATTTCAATAAACAAAAACTAAGAACTAAAAGCCGAGTCGAGGAAAGCCCTCTTTCCGCAAGACGAGATACGCCCCGGTAGTGCTCTCGGTTTTGGCGTATCGTCCCCAAAGATAAAACGGCTTCGTCTCGAAGGTAGCAGCACCGCAAGACCTTGGAGCTCCGGCGAACTGGATAGAGGCGAAAAACTGAGCTCGGAAAATGAACAAAAAAGAGAAGTATGACTTAACTCTACTACCACGTCTCGGTTCACTATCTTCTGGATTAGACCTTTGTCGTTTGCGTGACTTAGGTTCTTCATCCTCAGATTTAGAACTCGTGGCTTCACCTTGAATTCTATTGCTAGAATTGATTTCTACATTACCCTTGTTTTTACAAGGATAAATGTGTTCAAAGAATATAGCATTCCTTAACTCGATCGTTGTTCCCACAGTCATATCGGGGACTTCCGACTTGTGGATAACAAAGCGATAGACGCTACTGTTATGTGCATACCCAATAAAGATGCAATCAACCGTTTTAGGGCCAATTGTAACTTGTTTAGGTAGAGACACTTCAACCTTCGCCAAATACCCCCACACTTTAAGGTATTTGTACGATAGTTCCAACCTTTCCATAACTCATAAGGAGTAATATCTTTACCTTTGAGTGGAATCTTGTTCAATAGATAGTTGGCTGTTAAGACAGCTTCTCCCCACATGTTTTGAGGCAACCCTGAACTAATCAACAAAGCATTCATCATCTTCTTAAGAGTTCAATTTTACGTTCAACAACGCCATTTGATTAAGGTAAGTATGGAGCCGTCGTTTGATGAATTATACCACTTTCGTTGCATAATTCCTCAAACGGAGCGACATATTCGCCACCTCTGTCACTTCGAACACTCTTAATTCGACCACTTAGTTGATTTTCGGCTTCATTCTTGAAGTGTTTAAACGCTTCAATAGCCTCATCTTTACCTCTTAAAAGATAAAGATAACAATATCTCGTGCAATCATCGATGAACGTGATAAAGTACTTCTTACCACCACGAGTTTGCACATACTTTAAATCACACACGTCGGTGTGAATTAAATCAAGGGGTTTCGTGCTCCGCTCAACCGAATGAAACGGTGGTTTGTCATTTTTGCCTCAACACAACTTCACATTTGTTTTGAGTGTTAACATCATTTAACTTTAGTAAATCTAAATTTACTAATCGTTTTATAGCATTTAGATTAACATGTCCTAATCTACAATGCCATAAATCAGAGCACTCAACAATGTAAGAGGAAGTAGTAGCATTTTCATTACTCTTAATAGATTTGGGTACATGGCGTATAGTCAATACATTCAATCTAAAAAGACCTTCAGAGAGGTAACCCTTTCCAAGGAAAGTACCACTCTTTGACAAAATAAACTTGTTAGACTCAAAACTAGTCTAAACCCCTTATTAACTAGAATAGAGCCCGAGACCAAGTTCTTTCGGATGTCGGGAACATGCAGCACGTTCTTCAAAGTTAGAGAATTTCCCGATGTAAGCTTTAACACCACATCTCCAACTCCGACAACCACTGACGAAGCTTGATTCCCCATGTTGAGCTTCCTCCCTCAACAGTTTGATAGGTAATAAACTTGTTCCTATCAGCACACACGTGCGCAGTAGCGCCGGTGTCGATGAACCAGCCTCCCGGCTTTTTGACTTGGTTGACCTCCTCGGTGACCACAGCCGTAAAGTTTTCTTTCACCCACTCGCCGTCTTTTTCGGCGACGTTGGCAGCATGTTTCTTCTTCTTCTTGTTCTTGGGCTTCTTGCAGTCCTTCGCAGTATGCCCATGCTTGCCACAATTGTAGCAATCACCACCAAACTTTTCGATGGTCCCTTCGCCTTGCCTTTGTCTTTGGCATTTGGGCAATCACGCTTGTTGGAGGGTCCGCCCTTCTCCATCAAGTTCACCTTGACATCAGACGATGCCTTCGGTTTGTCTTGATCGTGCACATCCGACTCGATGCATAGCTTCACAATCAAGTCTTCAAGAGTCATCTCCTTTCGCTTGTGCTTAAGGTAGCTCTTGAAGTCTTTCCAATTTGGGGGCAACTTCTCGATCAACGTTGCAACTACGAACGCGTCCGGAAGAACCATCCCCTCAGCATGGACGTCATGTACAATGAGTTGAAACTCTTGTACTTGCTCCATCATCGGTCGAGAATCGACCATCTTGTAGTCCAAGTATCGTGCTACCACGAACTTCTTCGTACCCGCATCATCGCTACGGTACTTCTTGTCTAATCCCTCTCAAATTCCTTTGGAGGTGTTGACACCGGAGTACACATTGTACAAGCCATCATCCAAGACATTGAGAATGAAATTCTTGCACAAATAGTCTCCATTTCGCCAATTGTCGTAGAAGGCTCGAACATGGAAGTTGGCCTCCTCTGCACTTGGTACAGGTGGTTCATCTTCCGTTAGGAAGTTCGCCACCCCCAATGTTGTTAAATAAAACATCTTTTGTTGCCACCTTTTGAAGTCGGCTCCTCCGAACTTCGGCGGCTTCTCGGCGGGTGGCATCACCCTTGGTGCCGAGTTCACTCCCATAAGAGAGCCACTTGGGTTATGCCCGAAGGCCCCCACAGTCGAGCCCACGAATGGTGCTCCAACAGTTCCACTAAAAGTGGAACCGACAGTCCCACTGAATGTGGCACCAACGGAGCCGGTCGAACCGGAACCTCCGCTTGACATAAATGGGTTGTTGAAAACCCACGAACTGGATGAAGGCACAGTCGAGCCTCCGGTGATTGAAATCGTTGCAAATGCTGTCGAAGAGCTTAATGGCAACGAAGTTGAACTCATGGATGGAATGGTGGAGACGTCGATGTTTGAGTCGGTGGAAGCAGCAGCGCTCGTCATCTTCAACTACGTCGGGAAGGCAAGTAAGTATGTATCTCGTCTTGCGATTGTTAGTAAAATATGTACTAGAAACTTGCCGGGCGTACAAAAGTTACAGCGTAAATTGAAGATTTCAATAAACAAAAACTAAGAACTAAAAGCCGAGTCGAGGAAAGCCCTCTTTCCGCAAGACGAGATACGCCCCGGTAGTGCTCTCGGTTTTGGCGTATCGTCCCCAAAGATAAAACGGCTTCGTCTCGAAGGTAGCAGCACCGCAAGACCTTGGAGCTCCGGCGAACTGGATAGAGGCAAAAAACTGAGCTCGGAAAAATGAACAAAAAAGAGAAGTATGCAACAAGATGCGATTTTTTTATGTATATCCCCCTTCTTCAAATGCCTACAACCCCACTATTTATAGGCTGCTCACTATGTAGGGGACTTTAATGCATTAAATGCATTAATCAGCCATAAAGGCTATTAGAGGTAGTGGTGGAGTCGAAAAGTGAAAGGGCTGACTGTTCAGTTGAAGAGTTACCTGACTGTTCAGCTGGAGAGTCACCTTCCAGAACCTCTTCCGGATGCAGCTGAGCTAGGCAGTCATCCGAGGTGCCGAAGCCGAAGTGGCAGAGACCGATGCCGAAGTGGCACAGGCCTGGCATAGGCCGAAGCCGAAGTGACACAGGCCGAAGCCGAAGTGACTAAGCCGAGGCCGAGGCCGAAGACCGAGGCCGAGGCCGAAGACCGAGGCCGAAGCCGAAGTCCGAGGACCAAGGCCCGAGCCCGAGGCCGAAGCCGGGACCGAGGCCGACGTCGAAGATCTAGACCGAGGCCGACCTCATCCACAACCACTTAACTTACACTTCTTTCAAGAAAGAAGTAACTCTCCACCAATCTTTTAACATTTATATCTCACTCACCGGAAATCGGTTTGAGCATATAAATACACCACGTTCATCTACTCCGCGAGTAGAACAATAATATAATATTTAATTTAATTAATAAATTAAATATTAATTATTATTTATTTGGTCAAAACACCAAATTTCCAACAAATGCTTCTTGGGATAAGGTCTCTAGAAAATCTTAATTGTTTTGATTTTAACTCTAATATATTATTTCTGTGAATGAAGTTGAGCCACCTCTGTAAATGTATAGACTCAATAGAAGAAACAAGTTCAAAATATACTATTTTTAGTAATTCGGACCGAAAAAGTAGATGTTGACTTATTTGCTTATCTCTTTCTCTCCTCACAATGGCTATCAGTTGCCTCTCATGTTGTTGTAGCTTTTAGATATCTTAAATTCTTCATTAGAAATTCCTCTTCAAGATTCACTGCTTATATTTGCAAAATCAGATATAATACTATCTTCACATGGCTTTCCATCACATATAAATTCTTCTACTGAAATTTAGATTTGGCCCTTATTTGAGTTAAGTTGTTAGCGTCATATCAACATGCCAATTAAGTAGTTATCAGACGAGCAATATCACATGAGCACAAAGTGTTTTCCATAATTATCCTATCTCTATAATAAAATTTAATTGGGCGTACAACTCTTTTTTCACTGAAATATCATGATACTATCATTTCAACGTGTTTTTTTTTGGTAACATATTGTATTATCTTTTTTTTTAATCTATTACCACTTAATTAGTTAACCATCATTTATAGTATATATATCTATACTTATATAAAAAAAAATGCTATTTTATTAAGGGAAAAGTAGCAAATACCCCCCCTAAGGTTGCCATTCTGGAGCAAATACACCCTTAAGGAAACGTTTGGAGCTGCCAGGCCCTTAACGGTCAACTTAAGTAGTGCAAAAACACCCTTTCCTAACTGTTGAATAAACGTCCTCAAAAGCTTTCTTTGAGGAATTTTGTCGAACACTTGCGGTGGGCTTGGACTGCAGCAGTGAGGAAAGACTGGTACTGAGCTTCAAGAATGACGTAGTCGACCTTAACCGTGGTGAGGTTCGACTTTTCCGGCACGATTCTTCAGACTTCCTGCGTTGTCTGAGTGAAGAGGTCGTTGCCAATGGCGTTCCATTTGAATTTCTGGGATGAATTTGTGCTGGCTTTATTGAGTTTTCTGGGGAGAAAGGAGTGGAGGAGGTAGTTCTTCTGTGAGAGTGATGAGAGGTTCACTTGCTTGGATTTTGGAAGTGTGTATGGCGATGAAACCAAAGATGCCATTGATGAAAAGCTCTGCAATTCAAGAAACTTACACTCTCTTGCTTGATTGCAAAGAAGAAGAAGAAGAAGAAAAAAGGTTTCTTGATTGTATAAACTGAGGAAAAAAAGAAAAGTATACCTATACAAAGAGATTAAAAGAAGAAGAAATTGAAGTGAAAAACGAAGTGTGGAAGTGGAATGAAGATTTGAAACAAGAACTCACACCTTCGAGTTTTCCTCTACTGTTTGTTCTCTCTTCTGAAGTGGGGAGTGTGCTTATTTTTATCAAATTTTGTTGGTTTTTCAGTTCAGAATTTTTTTTATAGAAAAAATGTATTTAATAAAATGCATGTTTTACTAAATGTAAGTAGATTTATTAACAAATTCATATACTTAATCAATATTAATTGACTAAATAAACATGCACTTTGATAAAATATAAAATTAATACATATATATGAACCTATGAACTAATAAAAATTTATTGCAACATGTCACTTATGGTTTGAGTTAAAGTTAATTATTGCAATAGTTAGGCAACAAGTTGAGGGACATAATCGAGTTGATGATAATGCAGAAAATATAAGTTTCATGTCAAGAAGCTTTATGCGCATATACCCAATATGTTCGAATCATTTTGGCATTAGTAGGATAATGTTTTGTAGGAAATAGTGAAAACTCATAAAAATAAGATGTTGTCACGATAAACTAAAGATAATGTTATAGAAGATCTTAAATTTTATGTATAATATATTTTGTCATTTATGTCTATATAGATACATAAATCCTTAAGATGAGACATAAAGAGATGTATGCTGTCATTGACTAATAGGAAAATTACGCGCTCTTTTAAACAAACAAAAATGCAACAAAGGCAAATAATGTGCAATACTCTATTTAATTTAATTAGGGTTCATGTAATATATTGCAAATATTATCATATCGACTAAATTTGTATGCACAAAAATATATTGATTAATTTCTTGGAATATGATTTTCAATTATTACCGAAGAAGAACAAAGTACACTAAGATAATAATATTAAATAATCAAAGAGAACATGGGCAAAAACACAATGTTTAGGTTAGGGTTTTCAATTTGCCTTTTTAATCATATATTACCACTTAACACCATTATATAATATTTTAGTTATAATTATAGCATAAATGAATTTTGAAAATATATAATTGATCGATGAAATTAAAAGCAATGGTGAATGTGTACTTGTATTTTAAAGTCTAAATTCATCACACAAATTAAGAGTTACCAATTCATTCAAATTGTATATATCTTTTCAAACAACTAGAGCTATATAAATATTACTCCCTTCGTCCCATTTAAACTGTCTTGCTTCTTTTTGGTACTGGATTTTAGGAGAGTATATTTTGTTAGAGGGAAAAGGGATCCACTAAGGTTTAATGCTTTCTGATTGGTCAAATTTTTTTCTTTTCTGGAAACAAGACTATTGATATTAAATTTATTTGCTACTTTTCCCTTTTATTAATGAACATGTATGAAATGTGGGAATTTGTTCAAAATGTATAATGAAAATACTGAATATTACTAAAATTAAATTAAGTTTGAAGTGCACTCATTAATTTTCTTTGCATTATGGAGTAGTATTTGTTATCATGATTCAGGCAAATTTCTTCTATGATCAATATATAATTTTGTCGTTTTATAAACTCATTTAAAATTGAATTAATTCTACCCTTTTAGTAATCTTATTTATGTTTCTTTGAAATCTTAAAAAATGGATTGTGATAAGAGAAAAGATGATGAAAAGTAAGTAAGAAAGAAAAGAATGTATCATGCGCTAAGATGATTTATTATATATATTTTCTCTACTATTCGCCATTTGGAAGGAACATGTTAATAAGGAAATTAGAGCATCTCCAGCCGCAAGCCTGTTTTAGGGGCTTGCGGCACTATTCCGGTGGGGAGGGGCTCTCCCCAAATTTCATCTCCAGCCGCAAGCCCCTCCCCCTGACTCTCTCTTATTTTTAATTCATTTTATTTACGATTTTCGATATATATTTTTAATTCGTTTTGTCGTGTTGTTTTTCGTTCGATTTTATTTGTTTAATTAATTTTATTTTTAATTAAAAAAAACAAAATTTTTGGATTTTTTTTATTAAATTGAAACGAAATACACCACTTAAAAAAAATAAAAATACAATAAAACAAGTTTATTTTTCGATCATGCTCCACAACCGAACCCTCATAAGAAAATGCTGCTCCAAATCCTCCGGTGACATTTGTGAGGTATCAGTGGCGAGCAACTTGTTGTATGCAGTCATGAGCTTGCCCGTATAGACTTGCTTCTTCTTCTCCAAGACATCCTCTTTCTTCTTTGCAATCGATAAGTACGTCTGATTCACTTCGGCACTTGATTGCCAAAACTCATGTTCGCCTCCCTCCGGAACGTCCTCCAAATTAATTGGCTCCTCAGCTTGTTTGCCTTTTCCTTTATTATTATTTTTTATTTTTTTTAATTTTTGGCCGAATTTTCGAATTTATAAAAAAAAATAAAAAAAAAAATGGGCTGGCTGACCTCATAATGATGTCAGCACAGCTTTCGGGAGCGCGCGCCGGGGTCGGGGATGCGAGCTGGGCGCGAGCCTCAGCCGACTCGCCAGCGGGCCAGCGACTCGCAGCATCGACTCGCAAGTCGCCGCGAGCCGCTGGAGACCCCCGCGCTGGAGATGCTCTAAGCTACATATCTAACCACACTGAACAACTAATGCGAGCTCTACTTCAATTTGAATATGAGTATAATTATCGACCATTGAATTGACCATGGTGTTTTTGACATGACTTGGAAATAGATGACATGATACATATCAGACACTAATAAAAATAAATACTAAAAGCATTATTGTTGAACTTGTATTAGGTGAGAGCAACTTTTTTACCTTTTAATTGTAGTATGTGCCTTTCTATCATAAGCTTGGATTAGTTTTTATTATTTGTTATAATCATAGATCATTTATATGAATTAAATTAAGTTAATATAGAGGTTAAACGTGCAACGCACGTTTTTATTGCTAGTATAAAAAAGTATTCTTTCAAGCTTTTGCATTTGTAATTATTTAAAATGTTAGAAAATTGTAGTGAGGCATAATATCACAAGCGACTTCATAAACGTTCCTTATTCAAATCTCAATAATATTTTAAAAATAATTTTTAGAATAAAGTGTGATAAACGTTAAAAAAAAAAAGAAAAAAAAAGAATTTACTAACAACATGTTATGCACGTTTTTTTTTTTTTTTTTTTTTTTTACTTTAAACTATTTAATGAGATGGACAGTATGAGGAACAAAAGAAAAAAGAAATTCTTGTGCACACACCTATTCTCAGGAATAAAGAGCTTCTTCTCCCTTTTCTTGAATGACGCAAGGAATCAGTAATTTCTTTATATTCAATCAAATATTTTTCCCCAAGTTTCATGCATGTTTGTATTCATGCAGCATTTATTATATAACACACACACACACTCATTGAGTTGAGTCCATTTCCATTTGAGAGGTGAGAGATTATAGTTTCTTGAAATCAATGGAGCATCCTTGCATGCTTTGCTGCAGATTTCCTTCCATGTCGAAAGCTTCAAGAATTGAATTTAGATGTCCTCAAAAATATATTTCACCACTAAAATTTTTGGGAAGAAAATTTCAATTCCTATTCTTCGTGGAAATAATCCTGGATTATTTTCTGTTACACCATTAATCTTCAAAAGGGATTATTTCAAAATGACTGTCTCTGCCAATTCGCCAGCATTCAAGTAATTCCTTTTTTTCTTAGTCCCTTTTTTAATTTTATCCTCTCTTTTTTTGGATAAATTTTGTACTTCACAAAAAATTCAAATGTAATAATGATATGCAGTTACTAAAAATATGCTTCTAAACTTTTCATGCATATAATATGCCTCTAAATACTCAAAAGTAATTCTCATGCCTACTTATAATATACAAGTGAGAAAAAATGGCGTTTCATGGTCTTCAATCTTCATAGATGCTGCACATGGTGAACATTGCAGTATACGTGCAGCATCTATGGGGCATTTGCACAAACAAGATGATCAAAATGTGGTGGGAGAGAAAAATTATTACTGATGTTTCTCTGTTATTGCTGTGTTTTCGTGGTTTCAGAGGAGGAGGAATGGAGGAGGAAGAGGGAAAGGAAATGCAGCCTATAGGGCTTTCTTCGATCTTGGTGGAACGCAATCGCAATGCTTGGAGCTTGGGGCAGAAGGTATAAGCTAATTTTGGCTCCATTTAGGAAAATGGACTGAGCTTGACTTGAAATTTTCAATGATGGAAGTGCTAGTAATTTGTATGATTCTATGTTGTTCATGGCTAAATCAAGATTAGTTTCTCTTATGTGGACTTGAACTCCTGTTTATGTTTTGGTTTGATTCATTTTCTTCATGTAACTTGAATTGTTTCTGAGCTGAATGCATCTTCATCTTTGCTGCTGCTAATGTTCTGATGAACAGTATGATCCAACAGATTGATGGGATTTCAAGATTTTTTTATTGTATATTCTGTCTAATTTTATACTCCATCCATCCGTCGTTCAAAGCGTTCCATTTCTTTTCCGCACCTTAACTAAGAAGAAAGTGTATAGCGTGCCTCCCTTTCCTTTTCGGCTCCATAATTAAGGAGAAGGTTTATACTGCGGTAAATAGTAGGGTCACACTTTTTGAAAGAGTTAAATTTTTTCTAAAAAAAAAAAGAAAATCGGACTCGATGAATTGATGGGACAGCTCAAAAAGGAAAGGGGACGAAGGGAGTATACATTATATTCATGCTAGATGGCACCTTTTACTTTGTTCATTCCCAGAATTTTGCCCGAGTCTGCTACTGCAACGTATTTACTGTTCTAGTTACTCAAGAATTCTTGAAAAGTGCTGTCATGAAGACTAATATGTGATATTTCTGCATTACTGGGCTAAGCTCGAAGTTATTCGAGACTTCGTGGCTGAGAACATCGACAATGACAAACGCTTGGAAGCCCTTACATATTCAGCAATATATCTGAAGGTTTCTTGATTATATTATTCTCAATTTCTTGACTACATAACATAAGTTGGTTCATGTCCTAACTGTATTAATTGCCTTGTATCATTTCATGTAGTGGATAAGCACAGGTAAGATACCTTCATCTGAAAATGGGGGCAGTGATCAGCCGAACAAGTGTATCGAGATTTCGAGGCATATATTCTCTCTATTGGAAAGAATTTGCAGCAGAAAAGATACATCTGTGCAGGTCATCTTCTGCAAGCACTCGATTAATCACCTTTTGTTTGATATAAGTTCGAGTGCTTTTCGTCTAGTCCTATGTTGATTTCAAGCAAATTAATCATCTGATCTAATTATTGTTGACTGCTCATTTTTGTTACTTGGTTTTGTTTATTTCTGGTAGATTTTTATTCTTCTTATAATAATCTGTTAAACTGCAGGAGGCTCTCGTAATCTTTATGATTCGTCGTTGCTTATTATCATTCAAGGAGT
Source organism: Mentha longifolia (assembly GCA_001642375.2). Classification (NCBI taxonomy): domain Eukaryota; kingdom Viridiplantae; phylum Streptophyta; class Magnoliopsida; order Lamiales; family Lamiaceae; genus Mentha; species Mentha longifolia. The sequence continues at coordinate 16,543,231 of CM038110.1, forward strand.
TCACAACTTCTGTTCCTATAACAAGACCTGAAGATGTTGCTCATCAAGACTTCTTCAATGCTGGATGGTAGTAATCTATTATTCATGCCTTTTCTCCTTTAGAGTTAAGTGTTTATGCTACATATATGTATAGAATTTGTTGCTAAATCGACAGTCAGAACTTTTATGATACTCCGATTCTGATTGCATAATCGAAGTCTGGAAGAACAGCTGATTCCTTGCAGTAAAATGAACACCAGCTTCTGAATCTGATGATTAACAGTGTGATTTTTATAGCTCTCTCGATTCACTTGAATCCGTTGGAGGGGCCAACCCGCTTTCGGAGAATGTAGAGCAGAAAAATGCTAGTTCATGGAGCGAGCCACTCGGAGCTCTCGTCATCAGCATCCATCAATTAGGCCTATCAGGCTGGGAGCCTGAAGAGTGCGGAGCTATCAGAAACGAACTCATAGCTTGGCAAAAGAGAGGTGTTCTTGAAACTGAAGGTAAACTATTTCTAAAAATAATTTGAAATAATCACTCATTGTTTTGCTAACACTATTTCTGGGATGTTTTGAAGGCGGTGAAGACGGTATGAGAATATGGGGTTTAAGGCTCAAAGCCACACTTGAAAGGGTCGAGAGACTAACTGAAGATTACTCTAACACACTTCTTGATATATACTCTGATAAAGTTCAGGTTACACAGATTTTTCTGAGTCTTCTGTTTAACTATCTTATCTATTATTGCTTCAATATTCATGTGCAATACCAGAATTTTACGAAAAATTGTGTATTTTGGGGGCAATTATCCCATGTTTTCTTCATCTGTAATCAAAACTCTTGCTGGTTTTTGGTTCTTGCAGATATTAGGAGAAGCTTTCGAGATTCTTGAAAACGGTTATGGTGAATCCGAGATTCGTGATGAGTATGCTATTCCAGTTTACCTTAAATTTTGTACTCATTTTCATATAATATAAGAGATGTACATTTATCCAATATTTGTTGGATAATTAGAAATCATCCAATTCTCAACTGGAAAAGTACAGTGTGATTTTCCAGGTTTCCAATCTCTGCACCCTTCTTCTGAAGGCTGTTAGGAAAGTTATCAAGGCTCGAGGTTTCGATGTTCTCTTACCAGGAACTGCTTTTGGAAAACTCATCCAGGTAATCTCATTTAAGGAAAAGAAAAGATACTAAAATCTCATCATTTTCCTTTATTATGGCAACTTTAATAATCTTCATGCAACTGTTTAGGTAGAAAACCTCGCTTCTATACCATCAACTGTGACAGAACAGCTTATTGTAGTAGTGAACAATGCTGAAGGAGATGAAGAGGTTATCCTCTGCTCATTTCTGTTTCGAACGTGCTTTAATTGTAAAATGCTTTGCAGTGAGGTAAAGGTTAAAAAAATTCTTTCAACTGTGGATCCAGGTAGAAGCTGCTGAGGCTGGGATCAATGGAGTTATACTACTGCAAGGGCTGTCTCCTTTGTCTCGTCTTGTTTTCTGGGCTCGAAAGGCAAGTCTTTTTACGTCGTGTTTCTCTTGTATTTGAAGAAGAATAGAGATATTAACTGTTTATTGACTAAACTGGCAAACAATGCTTCTCCAAACTGCAGAAAAATATCGTGGTCATTTCTTGCGAAGATGAAGACGAAGACGAAGTTTTGAAGGTCCGAAATCTGAATGGAGAAGTTGTAAGGCTAGTTTTTTGACTCCTCCTTTTCTGCTATTCTCTATTTTCCTAGCTTCTTTCGAATGCATCAGTACATGCTTCTGCTTTTCGCCCTCGTTTTGAATCCCATTTTGTCGACCAACTCTTGTTCAGATTAGTAGCATCGTCTCATGGTGTGAGCTTCACTCCACATTCATTGTCAAACCTTCCTTCTTTTAGTACTCTATCGAATGCAGTTCCAGTCGAGATCGAACCTTTTGTGAAGGCCTCAGAAATCTACACGGTATGTATACATATTTAGACTGCTATTTCGTGATATCATCTTCGACTTGTTGCATTATGTATGCTATGTTTGAGTGTGCATTTCAGGATATATCGAAGAGCGTAGGAGCCATGAGAGTCGAGGATGCTGAAAAGAACGCAAGAAGGGTACGCGTAGAAGCAGAATGTATATGTGGTGCAAGAGCAGCAGTTTGTTGTAGGCTGGCTTCTTTAGCTGCAGAATCTATTCAAGGTAGAGAAATTCTTCCTCATTCTTGTACTTTTCTTACTACTTATTATGAAATGAAAAAATCTGATGATCAAACGAATTCTGGTTTTGATCATGAGCTTTAAAATCTGAAATTCAAATACACAACCTTCCCATTTTATCTAATTTTATATATTTGTCACATCATCTTTGATTTGTTCCTCAAATTGATCTCATGTGCAAAATCAGATAAAACTGAAAGATTGTGTATTGGACTTCAAATTTTAAAGCTCGTGATCGAAACTAGAATTCGTTGAAAGTACGTGTGTTTAGCGGCAATTATCCCATATATGATTGATTTGGTAGATTTGGATGCAATTTTCTTGATTTTTCTATTTCTAGTAAAAACTTGCATGCACATTCTATACTCAATAGGCATAATATGTATATGGTTCTGCTTTCTTTGATCGGCAGTGAAGAATGAAAATGGAGTTTCTGCAGCTTTCAAAGTCCCCAAAGGAGCTGTTCTTCCTTTCGGTTCTCTCAAAGCGGCTCTAGACCGCGACGAAGCGAAGAAAAGTCGCTACGATTCGCTACTCGAAAGCTTAGGAAGAGCTTCGAGACGAGAAGATGAAGATGGTGGGCCCCGCCACGAGCTGCACGAGCTCATTTCTTCGTTGAGTCCTTCCAAAGAAGCCATCAAAGAGTTGTCGGATATATTTCAAGGCGATGAACGCGTGGTAACGCTACGTCCTAGTGCTAGTTTCGAGGATTTTCGTGGAGCGGAGGTTGTTGGTGACGACGAGCATGTCCTCAACGCGAGCATTTCCGACCCGGTCCTCTTGGGAGACGCCGTTAGCCGTGTTTGGGCTTCGTTGTTTACTCCCGGAGCTTTTAGAAGCCTTAGAGCTGCTAATGTTAACGTGAAAGACGCTGACGTGGCAGTGCTCGCGCAAGAAACGCTGCCCTCGGACCTCTCTTTCGTGCTCCGCATTTTCAGCCCCACGATCGAGAAAAAAGTTAGTATCAAGATGGAGATGGAAGGTATAAGTGATGTGTTCGAGGCTCCGGATGAGCACGAGGATCCGGTCGAGGTTGAGAATGAGACGAAGAAGGACGGCAACAGGGATTCGATTGCCATGGAGATCGCCCCGGGGCTCGGGGAGGCCCGTGCTAGGGTTACGGGGGCCAACCCGTGGAGACTCTTGTACGGTGAACCTAATGGCACGGTGGAGACGCTTGCGTTTGCAAACTTTAGCAAGGCATTGGTGTCCCGGGGCGGCGGTGGAGAAGTTGTGGAGGCGACCATAGACTATAGCGAGCAACGTTTGACAACGGACCCCCATTTCCGCCAGGAGCTCGGCCGGAGGCTCGGGGCCGTCGGCCGCTTCCTCGCGGAAAAGTTTAGGGGACGATGGGACGTGGTAGGATGTGTGATCGGAGAAGATATCTACGTAAAGCAAATGCTTCAAAGGCCACATTGAAGGCGACTTATTTATCAATGCACTTCGTGTGTGTGTGTGTATAGTTGCTATAGGTGAGCTAAATAAGTTTGGAAATCCTGGAGTGAAAATGCATTTTTAGGTCTTTGTTTAATATATGTATTTGGATTTGTACTTTTACTTTTATTAATATTAAGTTTTTTCATAATTTAATTAATGTTAGAATTTGGTCGTTTTATCATGCCAAAGGTAGTGTTGTCCAAGGTAGTGTTGTCATAATTGACAACAGGAATTGGATCAGACTTGACCATACTTTTATTAGACTTTTAAGTGATTTTCGTGATGAACTTAGTTTTTACTCAGATTTAATAAATTGATAACTATAGTCGAAAGTAATAGTTAGGGCTGTAAACGAGTCGAGTCGAGCCAAGTATTGGTATGCTCGAACTCGGCTCAATTAAATTAAAGTTCGATTGTTCGACCTCAAACTTTAATTTTATGACCGAACTCGTATCGACTTATAATTTTCGAGAGCTCGAACTTTAATTTTATGACCGACTCGGATCGACTTATAATTTTCGAGCTCAAACAATCGGCTCGATCTCGGTTCAACAAATATTCAATTAGAACGTATTTGAGCTCGAAATCAAGAAAAACTCGAATTTCATTTAAGTTCTACTTGACTACTCGTGAAGGTCGAGCTTGACTATGAGCTCGATTGTGATTTTTTTTCCCCATATAAAATGCTAAAGCTTGAGTACGAGCTCGATTGGAGGATCGATAATGGGTCGCGAACATGTTCGATATGAAGCTTGCGAACAAGCTCAATTATATATAAATCGAATATGTTTGCAAGCAAGTCGAGTCAAATACTTTAATGATCGAGCTCGGATTCAAATTCAAGCTCAGCCCGATAATTATAAAAATAAGGAGTATAACACATTGAATAAAAGAAATAATTGTCGTCACCAAAGTATGTACGAAAATACATATTCTATTGTTTTTAGTTTACCTCACTCTTCACATGAAAGATGACCAATATTCGGTTACCACAAACTAAACTGTATAAAAGTAATAGTTATAATAAATTCCACCGTGACCATGAAGGTCGAGCTTGATTACGAGCTCAATTGTGATTGGAGGATCCATAATGGCTCGCAAACATGTTCGATATGAAACTTGCGAACACGATCGATTATATACGAGTAGCTAGCACATGTTCACGAGCAAATCAAATCAAGTGTTTTAGTGATCGAGCTTGGCCCGATAATTTTATCGAGTTCGAATTCAGATTCAAGTTCAACTCCATTGTTAAAGAATTCAAATTCGAACGATATCTTTTAAATCGATCACCAAATAATTGTCGAATAATTTGACTCGTTTACCTAGTAACGGGGTACATTACAAATTAAAGATAAGGAGTATAAAAAGAAATAATTGTTGTCACCCAAAGTATATATGGAAAATACATATTCTTTTCTTTTTAGTTTACTTCACTCGCACTCACTTTTCTCAAGAAAGAGGACCGTTATTGGTTACCACACTCAAAATTGTAAAAAGTACTTCCTCTGTCTCAGAGATATTGACTCATTTTATTATTTTATACCTCATACTACCTTCAACTCATATAAGTAGTCTCATTCACTTTTTTGACTTTTCTGGCACGCGTTTCCACCGAAACCTAGTACGAGTTTTAAAATATAATTTTGAAGTATCGTTTTTTTTACGGGATACTATGAGTTTTTTTACGGGATACTATGACACTCATAGTATCCCGTAAAAAAAACGATACTTCAAAATTATATTTTAAAACCCGTACTAAGTTTCGATAGAAATGCGTGTCGGAAAAGTCAAAAAAGTGAATGAGACTACTTTGGTGGGTTGGAGATAGTATATCAATATAAAATGAGTCAATATCTCTGAGCCGGAGGAAGTAATAGTTATAATAATTACTACATATACTAATATATTTTTCTTTAACAATTTGTCAAAAAAGAAATTGCAAAATCGAAATTCCATTTTATATACAAAAAAAAAATATGTTTATTTATTGCAAAATCGAAATTTCCCACATGTTCGACCGACTCCTTTTCTTTTTTCTTTTTTTGTTTTTGTTTTTGTTTTTTTGAGTTGAGAAAAAAAAAAAGAAAAAAAAAACGGCCGACATAACAAAAATACAAACATGAAAATTCATTCGAGTCTGTAAATGTAATTTATCCACACAAAAAAAGAAGAACGTACACAAAAATAAATAAAAATATAAATGAATAAATGAAATTCTCCAATGCCCACTGCCCACTATATAGTTAAGGCTGTTGAGCGTTCTCGAGAATCAGCAATGAAGAATATCTTGATATTTAATCAAAGGGAAAATACCTTGTCCCATTCTCCAAGTTTTAGTTTCAAGATCTGACATAGGAATCCGCTAATAGCAGATGATTTAACAAATTTTAGCAAATAAAGCTGAGATAAATAGCAGCAAAAGTCTCTCTCCACGTGTCCCAACCACATTTATCTTCTCTTCACCCTCCCACCCAAATCATTCAAGATTTCTGATTCAATTTTATAGCAGTTCAGTCACGGAGAGAGAGAGAGAGAGAGAGAGAGCTTTGAAGAGCTCTGGGATTGGAGGGGTTCGTTTTGATATTTCTGTAGTTTAAGTTTTGCAATGGACTATCCATATACGATACCATGCAAATTGGCTTCTAGTTCTAGTGTTATTGCTTCGAGAAGTAAGCTTAGGTGCCCTTTAAATAATGCCCCATCTAAATCTTTCTCCAAGAGACCTGGGATTCTTGCTCCTGATGGAAAAAATCTTGGCTTGTTTTCGGCTAGACCTGCTAGAGTGGCTGTTTCTGCGGTTTCTTCGGTTGAAACCAGGTAATTTTTTTCTAAATTTTGTTTTTTGCTTTTTTTTTTTTTCTTGATTAAGTTTGAGTTTTCAGCTGAATATATTAGATGTAAATGAAAGGGTCTCTCTCTCTCTCTCTGTTTGTGTGTGTGTGTGTGTGCGTGAGTGGATGGGTGGAGTGATGATAAGGCAATCAATAGCAAAAATCATAAGGTGTGGTAGAGATTATATATTGAAAATAAATTACCTAAATGTTGGGAGTAGTTTTTCCTGTACATTGAATGATGATGAAATCTTGAAAGGGTAATTTATGTGAAAATGTTTTGGAAGGTAAAAGCTTGTATGTGTTTGCTATTTCTTATGTTTAATGGGTCTAGGGAAGGAATGAAGGGGGGAAAGCAGTCTAAAAACTCGAAATCTTGAAATCTTTAAATCTTGAAAGGGTAATTTCTGTGAACGCGTGTGTTGGAAGGGGAAAAACTGATGTTTTTGCTATTTGCATTGTTTAATGGGTCTAGGGAAGGAATGGAGGAAAAACAATCTAAAAACTCGGGTGGCGATAAGGTCAAGCTGAAGCTTAGGCTAGATCATCAAGTTTCATATGGTGAACATGTCGCGGTTTTGGGTTCTGCTAAAGAGTTCGGGTCGTGGAAGAAGGAAGTGCTGATGAACTGGACTGAGAATGGATGGGTTTCTTACATGGAGCTGAAGAGCCCCGAAGAAGCTGTGGAGTACAAGTTTGTGATAGTAGGTCAGGATAAGAAGTTAATATGGGAAAATGGTGATAACCGAGTTTTAAAGATTACAGAAAAGGGAAAATTTAGTGTTGTTTGTAAGTGGGACAGAACTAAGGAAGAGGTAAAGCTATTGCCGTTGGAGGAGGAAGAAGTGGAGGAGAAAGGAAGTGAAAACGGGAAGATTGCTACTTCTGGGGTAGACGAGGCTGTTACTACTAGTGCTTTTGTGGACCAATGGCAGGGAAAGAATGTTTCATTTGTTCGTTCAAAGGATAACTTTGATGGAGAAAAGAAGATACAATGGGACACTTCGGGTCTTGAAGGGATTTCTCTGAAGTTTGTAGATGGTGATCGCAGTGCAAGAAACTGGTGGCGGAAGGTATGAATGGTTTTGGCTTTTACCGAATCTACTTTTTGCTGCATTATTCGAGTAGAGTTTTAGATAGTTTGGAAGAGTCCTGTTTTCAAAACTAAAATGTGTTTGTTTCTGTATTTATCTGTTACAAAGCTTGAAGTTGTTCGAGAGCTTGTGGCTGAAAATGTTGACAGCGAAAATCGCTTGGAAGCTCTTACATATGCAGCAATATATCTGAAGGTATTATACCTTATAACTTATTGATTTTATTTACTAGAGATTATTTAATCAATGTTCTTAATAGATTTTTTTTTTTTTTTTTTTTTTTTTTTTTTAATTCCTTTTTTTATGTAGTGGATAAACACAGGTCAGATTCCTTGCTTTGAAGATGGGGGTCACCATCGACCTAACAGGCATGCTGAGATTTCCAGAGTTATATTTCGTGACCTCGAGAAGATTTCCAGCAGGAAAGATACTTCACTTCAGGTCAATTTTTGTTAATTGTTTAAACTTTAGAAACGATTTTAGTTAAAGAATGTAAAGAAAACTCTCGTTTGGAGGAAGAATGTTCTTGCTTGTTTCTATTGAATCTTCAGTGACTTTTTACTGTATGGGTGTTAACTCTTATACCATGTTCTCTTCTTTTGTCTTCGATGGTAGTCTCATATGATACACGGGTATGAATTAGTCCAAATTCATCAATGGAGGGTGGCTGTCCCTGTGACCATTATATTTAAACAGAGCTGATGACAGCAAATTGTATTTCACATTTGGAAATGAATTATCATCATTACATGGTCTAAATAACTAGTTATACAAGAGGAGTAATTGTCAAAAGCAATTCAGAGTGAAGGATAAAATGATGTTTGAGAGGTAATCCGTTAGATGTTTTATTGTCCATGCTTGAGCTTCGAAGGAGTTCGATTTGATGCTTATATGGCTGGAGATTAGAGTTATAGTACTTACATGGATTTTTATTATTAATATATATATTTTTTTTCCATTTTGCTTTTGTCATTCATTGGCCAAGTAGTATGTAATCCATTCCTCTGTGTTGCCTCAGCGTGGTTGCATTCTGCATGAAGAATGATACAAAATTTCTTTATGCTTAAAATGCTTTGCTATGCATTTAAATTTATCCTAAACACAAAAGCTAAATTTATGCTGATTGCTTATGTGCTTATTTTATCTTTCAAAATTCAGGAACTTCTTGTTATCCGCAAGATTCATCCTTGCTTGCCATCTTTCAAGGCAGAGTTTACTGCATCTGTTCCCTTAACAAGGATCCGAGATATTGCCCACCGGAACGATATCCCTCACGACCTCAAGGTTATCACCTAAGTAACTTAATTTTAACAACTTATTCTTTAGTGAAATTGGTCGAGCCATTAATGTAGTATTATCATCATTACAGCAAGAAATCAAGCATACAATACAAAACAAGCTCCATAGATGTGCTGGCCCTGAGGATTTAGTAGCCACAGAAGCAATGCTCGCAAGAATTACGAAGAACCCTGGACAATATAATGATGCTTTTGTTGAGCAGTTCAAGATATTCCATCAAGAGCTTAAAGATTTCTTCAATGCTGGAAGGTAATTGCTTTAAGCTGTATGTCTTTTTCTTGGATAATTAGATTTCAGGATAACTAAATAATTCTTGTAGCTATTTCATCTAATCCCAAGTTCCCGGTAATGCTATCATACCGTTACAGACTATTTTTCTTTTTTCCTCGTAAGAGAACGTGCTCTTTTACATTCCCTTGCTTTGTTACTAGTTCTTGTTATCCCTTTTGTAATCATCATGAGCTTTAAGATCTTCATTCTACTGATCCTATGCATATATCGTATCAGAATCTTGTGGTGAAGTATTTCATGACTCTAATCCTTGATCTCGACTATCAAGTGCATGTGCAGTTCATTATGGAAAATATTACTTTCATGTATAGAATTTATGGTTAACCAATTAGTCAGAACTTTTCTGATGCTTAGCTTTTTTATTCACGATTGAAGTCTGGAAGAGCAGTTGGAATCAATCAAAGATTCACTGGATCAGAGCTCAGCAGCCCTACCCCAGTTTATAGAATCAAAAAAGGTATTATTTCGATGTAGTTCTTATCTTTAAGTGATAAAATAGATATTTCTATTGAAAATTTGATGCATCTCGAAAAAATGTGGGTTTAATTTCATCATGCAATCAGTAACTGAATAACAATGTCATTTAGATTTCTTTTATTTTCTGATAACTGTATTGCCCTACAAAACAACCACCATTTTCTATGTCGATGCTTTGTTATTGTATTTCTAGCTTCAGAAATTCATATAGTAATTTCCAGAAATAGGTGCTGGATTCCTGAGAAGATATTAGAGTATGTCTACCCAAAAAAAATAATGAAACATGTACGGAATTTGCTGTATACAAGGGGAAAAAGAATCATGTCTAGTGTTATTCTGGAGTATACATTTCATTCCTCCAAAATGGAGATTTTCAGAAATAAATTCAAATATTTAAAGCCTCTGATGCACGGATTCTTTAAAAAACAACACATTGCAGTATCGGATTCGCACCCGTATTGCATCCGGGTGCGATTCTCGACGGATTCGCACCCAATTCGCCACATGGCGTATCCTTATTTAATTTAATATAAATAATAACGGATACGCGAATCCTATAAAGAGGATTCGTGAATACGGAGTTAATTGAGTTATTTTTGTTATAACTTAAGTTTTTAAGGGATTTTTTGCAATCTTAAACATTGTTTATTAAAAGAAAAAGGAAAATAGAAGTAGAAAACGTATGTTGTATATTTAGTTGCACTGTTTCATTATTTTTCATATATATTCAGTTTATGATTTATTTAAATTTTATGTATAATATAGGCATTATATAATAAATATAAAAATAAAAATAAATATACGTACGTATCCTAGTCGAATCGCACCCTATAATTTTTTAAAAATACGTATCCCCACACTCGTATCGTATCGCCCCCGCACCCGCTCCCCCGCACCCGTGCAACATAGTTTAAAGCCCAAAAAACCAAAACTTACTAGTATTATATTAAGATTCTACGTGACACGAATTATGCTGAAAAGAACTTGCATGAAAAGACATAGTATGTGAAGTCTCGTTAGCAGAATCGAACCTTTCTCCACATCATCCCAAGATCATCTATATTATAGACAGCACATGCTTTTCCAGTGTTGCATAAAGATCTATGCTAATATGCACATGTCTTTGTCGAACTTTCTCTGAGATTCTGCAATTATCCACTGCTAACTGCTAGAAGAATCACTATGAAATCCTATCTCCAGGCACTGGATAATATTGCCAATGCAAATGATATTTCTAAAAGTGAATGGATAAGAGTATTGATGAATATCATACAATCTTTGGACAATCTCCGCCAAGAAATTGCAAAGGGTCTTGACAGTGGGCTTCGAAACGATGCCCCTGATGTTGCTATTGCAATGCGGCAAAAGGTGAAACTGCATGTGTATTATATAACCATTTTTCTTGGTGAGATAAAAACAAATGCTCTTAGTAAAAGAATCTTTGCAATTGCCAGTGGCGTCTATGCGAGATTGGACTTGAAGACTATTCATTTGTTCTCTTGAGCAGGTACTGCTTTTACAGTATACTTTAATGAAAATCGGAATTATTGCTTCTTTTAGGCGTTTCTAATTCAGTCGCAGCTTTAACATTCGAGAGTTGAGCTATCTAAGTTTGTATAGTTACGTCACAACTCACATATGATAATCGGTCTTGCGCTTTTATAGGTTTGTCAACGCACTCGAAGCTGTTGGTGGGGCCCACTGGCTTGCGGAGAATGTAGAGCAAAAGAATGCTAGTTCTTGGAGCGAACCCCTTGGAGCTCTAGTAGCCAGTATCCATCAGTTAGGCATTTCAGGCTGGAAACCCGAAGAGTGCAGAGCTATAGAAAACGAACTTCTAGCTTGGCAAAAAAGAGGTCTTCTCGAAACTGAAGGTGCGGTTTTTCCTCAGCGAGTTTTCGGTATTGATCATGTTTAAGTACGCTGATTTCTTATAAGATGCTATGTCGTAATAATTTCAAGGCAGTGAAAATGGTAAGAGAATATGGGGTCTAAGGCTTAAAGCTACGCTTGATAGAGCTAAGAGACTAACCGAAGAATACTCTGAGGCACTTCTTAATATATTTCCTGAGAAAGTTCAGGTAAATTATATTTTTTTTTCCGTTAAAACTTATAACTATCTCCAGCTTGGTACGTAGTGTAAAGTATTCTCCTGTTTTGGATTTTCACATCCTAGTTTACTTTCTGCAGCATTCATGGTTTTCAAGAAAAATGCTTTTTATCTCTCAGCATGTCAAGAGCCTTCTTTGGAATTTCTGTTTCTCGAATTAAAGAAAATGTGGATTTGATCCTAGTTGATTTTGAGATCGACTGGTTTTTGGGCCTTGCAGATATTAGGAAGAGCTTTTGGAGTTCCTGAGAACACTATCAGGACGTATGCTGAAGCTGAGATCCGTGCTGGGTATGATACTTCCGTTTACCATTAATTTGTTGGTTTCTTTTTGCTGGATATATTGTTTATGAATTAGGAACCATTTCGGTCATCTAATTTTGGATGGGAAAAATACAGTGTAATTTTTCAGGTTTCCAAACTCTGCACCCTTCTTTTGAAGGCTGTTAGAAGTGTTCTTGGATCTCAAGGTTGGGATATTCTTGTACCTGGAGATGCTGTCGGAACCCTCGTTCAGGTACTCTAGTGCTTTCGATTTTCCAAAAGAAAAGGATAATCACTCGTATTTTTTGTGAAAATTTTGTATGTTCCAATATTATTATGGTAAATTTTAATTGTTTTCCTGCAAGTGGTCTTCAGGTGGAAAGTATCGTTCCTGGGTCCATACCATCATCTGTGACGGGGCCCGTTGTTCTAGTCGTGAACAAAGCTGATGGTGATGAAGAGGTTATTTTAAATTTCTTTCCCTGTTCTTCTAAAATAAATTAAAAAGAAAAATCTTTCCCCTACACATTTTAATGGTGAAAGCACCAATCGGTGATGATCGACGTTTATTTATTTTGCCATTGAAATGAAATGCAGGTGACAGCTGCTGGGGCTAATATTACTGGAGTCATTCTTATGCAAGAGCTTCCTCATTTATCTCATCTCGGTGTTAGGGCGCGACAAGCAAGTCTACTTATTCCTTCAATTTCTTGTTTTTCCTTCGAGAACACAAACACCGTTTCTTGATTGTAAAAATGATGTAAAATGTATCTGTCTGCTGCAGGAAGGGGTGGTTTTCGTGACTTGTGAAGACGACGAGAAAGTTTCTGATATCAGAAATCTTAGTGGGAAATTCGTGAGGTTAGAGCTTTCGACTTTTTCTGTCAGGAATTCGTCTTCTCTCTCTACGAAGCATTTCCTTTATCTACTCTTTTCAGGTTGGAAGCTTCGCCTACAGGAGTCAGCTTGGCTCAAACTTCACCAGAGAGCAGCAATGGCAACATTCCGGTGGGAAGTAAACAATCTAAAGTTTCGTCCAAGGTTGGAAACTCCGACAAAAATAGCACTTCCTCATCTACAGAGGCTACCTCAGACACCAAGACAGTATGAAATTTGTTAAATTTATTGAATTAGTTCGCTATCTATTCGACTTTTATGAGTTTCTAGTGATGCCGTTTAGAATGGAGGTGTTATATTGGTTGAGGATGCTAAAATTCAAGATTCCGGTGCAAAGGCTGCTGCCTGTGGCCGCCTAGCTTCGTTGGCCGCTTCTTCGGATGAAGGTATTGAGCTCATTCTCCATCTTTACTATGTGTCTGAATGTTCGGACTAGTAATATTTTCTTGTAGTCGGGATTGACAATGCATTCGATTCACTTTTGAAAGATTAGACAATCAGACAAGCTCAAAATCGCTCGAATCCATCAAAATATGTGGTGGAATAAGTAGATATGCTCTGATCGAATGGTTCTGATTCTTGAATGGCAGTGTATAACGAAGGAGGAGTCCCTGCCACGTTTAACGCCCCGAAGGGAGCAGTGATCCCGTTCCGTTCCATGGAACTCGCCTTGGAACAAAACGGATCGACAGAGACCTACAAGTCGCTTATTCAGAGGATCGAAACAGCTGAAATCGATGGAGAGCTCGACCAACTCTGCAACCAGCTCCAAGAGCTCATTTCTTCTCTGTCTCCTTCAAAAGAAACCATCGAAGCCATATCGAAGCTCTTCCCAGAAAGCCCGAGGCTAATAGTTCGCTCGAGCGCCAACGTTGAGGACTTGGCCGGAATGTCGGCCGCAGGTCTCTACGAGTCGATACCCAACGTCAGCCCTTCGAATCCCGTTGTCTTTGGACAAGCCGTCGGCCGCGTCTGGGCATCGCTCTACACCCGGAGAGCCGTCCTAAGCCGTAGATTCGCCGGGGTCCCTCAAGACGAGGCCGTGATGGCGGTGCTCGTGCAGGAGATGCTCTCGCCGGACCTCTCGTTCGTGCTCCATACGGTGAGCCCGACGGACAAGAACGAGGATCTAGTCGAGGCGGAGATCGCTCCGGGGCTCGGTGAAACCCTGGCCTCGGGCACAAGAGGCACGCCGTGGAGGCTCGCCTCCGGGAAGTTCGACGGGTTGGTTCAGACGCTGGCGTTCGCCAACTTCAGCGAGGAGATGGTGGTGCGGAGTGGGGGTGCCGTCGACGGAGAAGTATTGCGGTTGATCGTGGACTATAGTAAGAAGCCGCTGACGATCGATCCCGTTTTCCGGCAGAACCTCGGGCGGAGGCTCGCGGCCGTCGGATTCTTCCTCGAGCAGAAGTTTAGCGGCCCTCAAGACGTGGAGGGGTGTTTGGTCGGAAAAGAGATCTATATTGTGCAGACGCGCCCGCAGCCGCTCTAGGGGCAGTTTCGTAAATTATCAATGCACGTGACGTGTATGGTTGAAAATGCTACATGCAAAAGAGTACGTTGCATGAAAATAAATCTGGAGATGGAAATATTTAGTGAAGAAACTCTTGAAAGTTGAAAGGCAGTTTACATGTTAATTTGTTTCAAGTAATAAATTTTATTTCCTGATATATTGTCCCTACTTACAAAGTTCAATGAAATAAAAGATAGCACGTCGGTCTACAATTTGACATCTTACATTTAAGACGTAAACTCCATGTAAAAAAATTATTTTTGATTCATATTTTTACATTTTAAGTGAACTACTCACTCACCTCATTTAGTATATTTGTTCAATATATATACAATATAAAAATACAACCAGGCTAAATGGGGATTCGTCCATCAAAAATACGCATTCGTCCGTCTATAACCTATGTGCAATTGTGCATAACTATTTTTGGACGTAAACATCACATAAAAGTTTACATATTTATCCTTATATTGCACATCAAATATTTTTATTTATTTATTTATAATTTATTACATGTGTTAAAAAAAGTAAAATAATGATGTTTTATTTAGAAAATAACTAGGTCATAGTATTTTTCATTTGATCTATATGCGGCCGAGTCTTTGTCTTTTGGTGGGGTTTTTGGTTTTTCAACAACTAAAATGACTTATATCGGCCACAATTAATAATTCAAACCTCTCACTCCAAGATAAATGGATAAGGATAAAACAGAAAATGTAAAAGTTATTCGATATTTTATGATAGTAACTATCAATTTATCAAAGCATCAGAAATTGTGAATTACTAATAGTTAAGAATTTTGATTTACTTCGTTTTTTTTGAAAAAAAATAAATAAAAAAATAATAAATGATTTACTTAACAGATAAAGTCGACTATTTGGCCCCTCTCTCTCTCTCTCTCTCTTTCTCTCTATCTCTTGTATCAGAATACACATGGACAAGTCAATATACTTAAGTATATATGTTACCACTCGATACACCACATCATTACATAGTAGTATATTTTTTGGAGTTTATTACATTGTGATTAATGTGCACTAATTATGAAAATTAAGCATGATGATATGTAATACGTACACAAGTGTAATATTTTACTAATAATATCGAGTACACTTAATGAATATATGCAACTGTGAAACATGACAAAATATATAATAGAAAATCTGCAACTAAATTTTTGGATAGTATCCTCTGTACTGCTATTGTGTACCAATTTTATTTTATTTTATTTTTTTTACAATTTTGATATAATATGATTTAGTCTAATATTATACTAATTAACAATGTTTCATTAATTTAATTAGGGTATGTAATTATTTTATAGTATTTTTTCTTCATTTTTTAACTAATAAAATTGAAATTAAATATTAAAAATAAATAATAAACCTTAATTTGATTTAGTGTAAAGTTAGATTTAATCATTTGAAAAAAATATATATATCAAGATAAACTGATTTTTGGTACACGATTGATACACTGAAATATCTCAAATATTAAATTTCGTTACTTAAAAACCCTAATGCAACTTGTTGATAAGCATACAAATAATCCAAAGACCCAATAACTATTCATAACACCTGACAACATATATTTATATTTTTTTTCCTTTCCATATCTAAAACAACAACCAATAAAAAGAAAGGAAAAAAAACAAATCAACCATTAACGTTCTTCTCCAAACAGACCAATCAAAAATCCCAAAGCAAAGTCTACCATTACAACTAAACTATACAACTTGAATATATCAAACTCTTCCCAAAACAATCACTCTTTGCTCGCATCACATCCCTCTCCACCGCACGTGCAACTCCCATCGCACGTGGGGCCACCATCTCCGGCGCCGTCGTCCCCCGACGTCCGGATCGTCTTCCCGAACAGCTGAAAAGACGAGACTGCCCCTCCGGACCCCGACTGCACGCTGCTCTGGCTGACCGGCGACACGATGTCCGTGTACGAGCTTCCGATGCTCAACACCGTCGACACGGGAGGTTCAGGCTCGAGTCTCGGAGGAATCTCAAGCCTCGGATGAATCTCGAGCCTCGGAAGGTCGTGCACCGCCAGCTGGAGCTGGGGGTAGAAGCCGTTGCCGTTGCCGTTGGCGGCGAGCATATGATCTCGCCTGGCTCCCTGCATGCCGCCAGGAAATGGATTATAGTAGAGCAGGGAGGAGTTCAAGTTTCCGGCGATCGGGTGGCTGAATTCCGCCGTCGGAGGCACGGTATGGTGGACCCTCTTCTCTTCCCCCGGCAGAACGCCGGAATCATGGAAGAACTTGTACCTCTTCGCCGGAGGGAAATCGGCGTCGATTAGTGGAGAAATTGGAACGTAGTCCACTTGCCATGGGCTCACTTTGTTCACATTTTGTGAATTACCTTCGTAATCGTCCCAATTTACCTATATTATATTTGGTAAAAAAAAAATTGATCCAAATATGAAGATACGATAACAATTACTACTATAATCCAAGTACGAAGAATGTAGCATTAAATGAAGTGAAGAAATTTGAAGGAAAGAAACAAAGATTGATACAAAAGGAAACACAAGGGATAGTCCAAAAGGTCAATTTCAATTTTTTGAACAAGGAAAATGTACTGTAATTCATGTTTTTTCAGCTCAAATTCACAGTAATTATTCAATTTTACAAATTTTTATATTTGTAATTTTTTAAGATGACGTCAATTCAAATGAATTCAATGCGATTTCAGCAGCAAAAAAAACATTCCTAATACCTAAATGCAGAATGATTCCAAATCAATCGCTTGTTGCATTAATTGCTACAATTAATTCTACGAAATCGAGATCAAAATGTACGAATTTGCGATGAAAATTGAGTGTGGATTTTGGATCGGGAGGTGAGAATTGAGTACCTGCAGCATCCGCCAAGGGGAACCGAACCACATTCCGGTGCTCGGCGGCGCCACGGCGGTGACGACGCCCTGGATCCACGTCATCCGCGACGCGTCGTCGGTCTCCACCGTCATCCGCACTCGCATTCCCGCGCCCCACCGCATCCGCAGCGCGTCCTTCACCTTCTCCGCCATCACCACGAAATCGGGAGAGCCGACCTTCGGGTAGTACACCGCCTCGAAGGGGAGTCCTCTCAGCGCGTTCTGGATCGCCGACACAACCTCGACGGAGTCCGTGCTTCCGTCGCCGCCGAACCTCTCCGCGCGCCGTATCCCGACGAAGAGCTCGTTCGTCGATCTCTTCTTCATGAAGACGACCGAATCGCCGGCGACGAGGCGCTTCGCGTTGACGAACTTGCTCCACCCCGTCGTGAGCAGGTGCCGGCGCGGCGTGCCGCGGTAGATGTGCCGGAACTCCCACGCGTGGTTGTGAGTGTCTCTCAGAACCAGGTTCTGCACCGGTGGATCCGCCGCGAAGTCGAGCGGCGGCAGGATCATGTCCGCGCAAAACCTAGGCACCGAGAACCCCCCGCCGTTGTTCGCGTCCGACCGCGTCAAGACCTTCGCGAACGAGACGACGTCGTCTCGTTCACCTCCGTCCACGCCTTCCTCGTCGACCGCCGGCCGTGGAACGAGCGGCGGCAGCGGCTGGAGGAGGATCCTCGCCAACGCCTGATCGGAGGCCGGATCGGTGAGGAAGCGGACGGAGAGTACTTGGCAGGGTATCCACGGCCGCATTAGGGTAAAACTGTAATTAGCCGCGGCGGCGGAGGCCGAGCACTGCTCCAGGTGTCCCTGCGGGAAATAGTAGACGTACGAGTTCACGGCAGGAACCCGCACGGTGGCTCCGGCAACAGCGCGCCAAATTGAGACGTTAACGTCGACATCGGCGTCGGCGGTTGAGGAGGAAGCCATTGGAGCCGGCGGTGGTGCCTGCACAATTCGAGTATATCAGTTTATATATAGAAGAGATAGCTGAGAGTGTGAATGTATAGAGAGAGAGAGAAAGAGAGTGACGTAGGAAAGCAGGACTGGTAGAGAGAGAGGGGCAGATTTCTGAGGGGGGAGGAGACGGGTATTTATAGTGTTGCGAAAATGCCCTCACCATTTATTTCATATTACGGCCACGTCATAACTGT
The DNA here is from genome assembly GCA_001642375.2 of Mentha longifolia. Classification (NCBI taxonomy): domain Eukaryota; kingdom Viridiplantae; phylum Streptophyta; class Magnoliopsida; order Lamiales; family Lamiaceae; genus Mentha; species Mentha longifolia. The sequence goes on from CM038110.1 coordinate 16,561,682, forward strand.
CTTGTAGCAAAAACAGAGTATTTCACGCTCTCTGCTACGCACTTGGACTCTACGCGCTAGATTTTGTACATTATTTTTAAGATTTACAGATGAATTTACGTAAAAGAAAAATAAATTTGCTTTTTATTTTTTATTTCACAGATTAGATTTTTTAAATACATTTTGTTGAGTATTATACAAATATGGTTTTTGCCATAGGATATGAAAATTTTGGCTAAAGTATTTGTAATAGTGAATATTAATTAAAGATTTGAGAGAAATGCAATTAATTATTACATGAATATGTTTTAGGATTTTAATATGGATTTTACTGAACTTGTAGTTAAAATCTACATCCAAATTCTTTCAATTTGATTTGTTACAATCATTCATGGTTAGTACACTTGATTATTAATAAGGATATGTCGGCCATGAAACATTGACCTCTTAACATGATTTATTATCCTTAATTAGGTTTTATAATTTTGTAATTTTAAATGAACTTATAAACTTATTACAAAACTCAATTATTAGATAAATTGTACCTATGATCAATGTTCTAAAAGTCGCTAGGCGCTAGTCGGACGGTGAAGGAGGGACTAGCGCCTAGGCGGCTAGGCGGGGCCTAGACGGATTAGAACCACAAGCTTATTTTTACTATTTTTACATAATGTCATTTGTTATAAACTATATCAACACATATTATTCATAATTTTATTACTAAATTCATGATAAAAACATAAAATATGATAATTAATAGTCCAATTCATAAATTTCATGGCCTAGTTTTCATAAGTATTGTTTAGTTCACACTTAGAGACTAATTAAACTTTAATCCGGCCGATAATTATAAAATCGCTAAGCGTCTAGGCAGATTTAGCATTAGTCGGGCGGTAGGGTGCCGACTAGCGCCTAGGCGGAGACTTTTAGAACACTGCCTATGATTCAGATTGCAAAATAATAGCAAAATTCCAATATAATAAATCTAGGGCGCGTGGTATGCGTTTATGATCATTTTTTCTTTTCATAATATCCGGATTTTTTATGTCATAAAGTCTGCTTGTGAGGTGAGGATCTAGGGCAACGTAGTACAATTATGTCGTCTAGTATGCATTAATCATCATGGTCCTTTTCCTAATATCCGGATTGTTGTATATCACAAAGTCAGTTTATCCGGTGAGAATCTAAGTATGAGATTATAGTGCAACTAAATTTTTTGTCGTCATCCTGTAATATTCGTTGACCGAAAAAATGCAATAAAGTCGAATTGTAGAATGAGGATCTAGGGCAACGTAGTACAATTATGTCGTGTAGTGTTCATTTATAAACATGGTCTTTTTCCAAATACCGGATTGTTTTATGCCACGAAGTCAGCTGTCGAGAAGGGATCTAAACGTGAAATTGTAGTACGGCTCAAATTTGTTTGCACTTTGTAATACTCGTTGACCAAAACATGCCATAAAGTTGCCTCGTACGGTAATGATCTAGGCGTGAGATTATAGTACAATTCGAATTTATTCTTACTTTGTAATTATCTTCGTTGACTAAAATATTATTTTTTTGAAAAAAAATTACTTTAAGATTCTACAATGACATTTGTTTGAAAATCCACATCCTCCTTAAATTTTATCTATTCGTCGTGTTCGTCAATCACTATTTATAGAAATAATTCTTATTTTTTATTAAATAATTATTATTTTAATATTTATTTATGTATCAGACTATTCGAGATCTTCTCATTTTCAAACTGTAGATAAAAGTGTTTACATGAACATATGATACTTCTTGTTGCAATAATTATAAACAAAAAATAAAAATTTCCTGAATGCCTAAAATTTATAGTAAATAATAAAACCAGGATTATTTTATCAGTTTCATAGTTTACTCAAATAGTAGGAGTATCACTTTACTAACATGCATTTAACAAATAACTTTATTTTGAAAATAATTATAAATCGGATTTTCCATACATTAATCGATTAATGTATAGCATACAATATTTAGTTACCAAAATTGTTAAACTGTAGTAATAATATATTTATATATAGTTAGCAAAAGTAAATTAGAAAGGGCGCGTGGGTTACACCGCTTGTCGGCGACAAAAATCTGGAATCACCTGAGCACGAAAGAAATAGGGCAACCAAACAGTGTCAGTGGAAATGACCATCATACCCCTGCCCTCCAACAGAAAAAATGCGTGGCGTCACGTTTATTTTATTTAGCCACGTCAGTAAAATTACATTTTCACCCACTGGTCGACTCAGCTCTTCGACAACAACCATTCAGACACCTCCACGTGGACCGAAAGCAAACTGATGCGTTTTTCAGGGAAAAGATAAATTTAGAGATAGTAACAAATTCAAACTGATTCCATTACATATCAGTATCATTTATTTATTTTTAATTACATGCTCCTATTGTTTCAGATATTGATTATGATAAATAGAAAAACCCATTATTCCATATATTGCGAGTTTTTTTTTTTTTTCAGAAATATAATACTTAGATGACTATTACATTAGAAAATACTAATAGGATAATAGCACCATTACTATTATTGCCTCCATATTCAAAATTCATAAAATTACTACCTCTGAATTTCACTTGTTATAAAATTAAAATATATGAATTTAAATACGACTGAATTATTATATATGAAATGGATCCGGCTTACAAGACTAAGGCTCTGTTTTGTAGGCAAGATGAAGCAAGATGAAGGCAAGATGAGATGAGTCATCTCCCTTCATCCGGCGTTTGGTAGCATTTTACAAAAAGTGAAAAGCCCGAACATCATCTACCCGGCCCGTTGCTATTTACTGTTTTTCCCACTTAACTCAACTCTCCAAAATGGTGAGTTGAAGGGAGATGACCCTCTCTTCTCACTTTGTAGTAATAATAATAATAATAATAGGACTCAATAATATTTTAATAATGTAGATTGCAGTTGTTGTTAAATAATAATAATATTAATAATATTTTATAGATATTGTCGTTATAATTATATAATTAATAAATAAATATGACTCAATAATATAACAATAATATTATTAATAATAATTCATTATTATTGCTATTATTATTTATTTTTTTATCTCACTTTGAAATATTTGCTACCAAACAACATATGATTCATTTATCTTGAATACTATTCATATGACTCATCTAGAGATGAGTCATCTAGAGATGACTTAAAAAATGTACCAAACACTACCTAAATCTATGAAATGGAGAGAGTAAAGAAGGAAAAAATTTAAAATTAATAGGAAAAAGTGGAAGGGGTAGAATTGGAAAATGAGAAAAGAGGGGACAGAGGAGATTAAAATTCGAGCGTTATGCGGAGTACAACAGGCAATAGCAGAGGGTACAAGTATAGAAGCGCAGAAATGGTGCACGGGAATTTCATGCTATCCTTGACTGATCACTCATCCCTTCCCCACTTTTACCTCTTGTTTTTATTTGGAGAGACTGCGCTTTCAACGTTTTTCTCTTTTATCTTTGGATTTCATTCATGCAAAACCACATCTACAAAGCTAGGATTTTCCACCTTTTTAAAAGTTCATTTTCTTGAAATATAACACAAATTTTAAATTATCATCAAATATCATGAGACTTTGTAGTAGTTTCAGTTATACTTTCTCCGTCCACGATCTTTAAGCACACCTTTTTTGGCACGTATTTCCACGCATCTTGACGATCAGTAGCGGAGGGAGGGGGTGTTGGAGGGAGCACCAGCACCCTCCTCCAAAAAATATGCAATATTTTAGCACTAATTTTTATTTTTGTTCAAGAAATTATTTAGTTTTAGCACTCATATTTATATAAAAATCTTGATTTAGCACCCCTCAATCCAAATTTCTGGCTCCGCCACTGTTGACGATGGGTTTTAACATGATTTTTTGGTAAAAAAAAAAAATCTTTTATGAGATATTATGACATTCATAGTATCCTGTAAAAGAATATTTTTTTACAAAAATCATTGTAAAACCCATGAAAATGCGTGCCCAAAAAAAATGTGTCTAAAGATTGTGAACGGGGAGAGTAAATATTAATTACAAATGATTTTGATGAGTCTATTAATTAATCTCTTTTTAAACAAGTTCAAAATCAAATTTAAAGACCGTATTACGAAAAATTCAAAACTGAGACATTCATTTGGTTAGTTTTTTTTGGAGATGGTCACTTTTGGGTCATTCTCTGTATATTTTTTATTTATTCCTCTTTCTCCATTTTAGGGTAGATATTTCGGTTTATGTTGGAGGTAGCACTCATTTTTAGTGTTATCACTTCCAGATGTTTAGTGTGTTTTTGTGTTAATTTTATAGTTTTTGTGTGTGTGTGTTTATTTATATTTTGTTCATTTTTATGTGTTGTTTTTGTGTAAAGTTGGTGTCAAGGACAGAATTGGAGCATAACTTGAGAAAAGAAGAGCAAGAAGAAGAAAGAGAAGAAACCAAGATGAAGACTGCAGCCGGGACCTGGCGCCCGCCAGGAAGGTGGCCCTTGCCAGGGCCGGCGAATTCGTGAGGAAACTGCAGCTTACACCTGGCGGTCGCGCATTGTTTCCTTTTTAAATTAGGTTTTCCTTAGATTATATATATGTAATCTTCTATGGACGAAAAGATACATTTTACCTTTAGTTTTTCATCATCAAATTCTCTAGAATTAGTTTAGCTTTTGAGTTTTGAAGATTGCAAGATTGGATCCAAGTTTTTACAAGTCTTAATTCAAGTTCTCATTTTTCGTCTTCGTTCATCTTTCGTTTCTACTTTTCGTAAGTTTAATTTAAATTCATATATTCGTTTTGCTTGTCTTGATCTTTGATTTCATCTTGTTCAATTGCTTTCTAAGATAGATTTAATTGCTCTATTTTTCTTAGATTTATTTTACAAAGCATGTTTAGATTTATTTTCATAAGCTTAGATTTAAATGCTTTCTTAATTGCTTTCCTTTCAATACTTGCCTAGGTTAGATTTATTTGCTAATTCTTATTTGCTACTTCTTTTTTTTATTTAATTTGGGGATAAAAATGAACAAAATAAAAAACTAAATGTAGTCTATTTAGTCAAGAAAATCAATTTTGATAATATACTAGCGTTATTGCACTGATCTATTTACCTATGTTTATTAAATTAGAAAATTATCATAAGCAGGGCCATAAGTTTTTAATAATAATAATAATAAATAAAAAATACGGAGTAAAAAGTTCCCTGAAATGGTTGTAGGGATCCTTTGTCCCAATTATAGTGTACTAAAATTGATTTTCTATTTTTATTTTTATTCATTTTTTTTTCTTTTAGTTTCGGTGTAATATGAATTAGTTTAACACAATATTATAATCTCTTCGAATTCATGGCCTTTCGAAACATCACGCACTTTTTTCTCACTCTACAGTTCTACTTCCCCTCACAATCTCTCTATAATCCACAAGCAATGAATCCTTCGAAGAAGAAGAAGTAGGAGCGGATCGGAGGCGGCAATCATGTCAGTTCTGAAATTGTAAGTGCTTTGAGTATTTAGTTCTTAAACCTTGATTTCAATAATATTGTTCTTGATTTCAATAATGTTGTTCGTAAAAATTTGAGAAAATTTTCGCTCTCCCCGTTACTCGGATTTCTTACTCAAAACCTAGATTTGTTCTTAGATTAAGTATCTCGAAACCTAGATTTGATTTGAATATATTGTTCGGAGAAATTTGAGAGAATTTTCTCTCTCGTAAACAGGAGCGAAGTTAACCACGAAATCTCCTATCCTCGTTACTCGGATTTTGAAGAGATTGAGCACGTTGGACATGGTTCGTTTGGAAGCGTTACCTTATGCAAGCATAAGGGAAATATTATGAGTCTTGTCATGAGGAAACAAAGACTACAAATTAACTATTTGGCCAATCAATAAATAAATTACGTTTCTATAGTAGTCAATCTTCGAATTGTTAAACTGATGCATCTATTGCTCTTAGAAAATAGACATCTTGTATGGTGATTTTAAATTTTTTCTTATAATATTATTAATTATTTTGAGATATGTACAATTTATGTCTTCAACTTTTCTGACAGTTTTAAAATTAATCTCAAGCTTTCCTATATTATTAAAATATACTCCTTCTGTTTTTTCTCATTTGGCTTGTTTATTTAATGTATGAGTGGTATATAATAATAAAACAAGTCAAATGAAAGAAAACAGAGGGAGTACATATTTCGTGATTATTTTACAAGTTGATGCTCACAATTTAGAAAAGGTCTTAAATGCTGTTAATGGAGAACATAAAAAGTTTTGAGACCTAAACTACCAGTAACACTATTAAATCCAAAATCGCCATTAGCGTTTTCGTGAGATTTCCGCCTCGAATTTAGCTGAACATATTGGGAAGTGGGCGTACCGCCATGAATGCATCAACCATCTGTACGTACCAAACACAATATCCATGGTGAAACTTCAATACCGTGATTGCAACGGCTGTAAGGCAAAAATACAGACTAGCTAGTTTATTACCTCATCAGTCACAGCAGCTCTGGCCCTGCGGTGTCTTTCAACTATCTCAGTCAAAACTTCAATAAGCCGCTTCTTAACTTCTCCAGTAAGCATACGGCCCGAGCCATATTCCTGTTCAGCCACCAAGGTAACATTACACCATTTAAGCTTTAGATATAAGAAGAAGCAGAAGAAAGGGTTGGTTGTACTTTAAAAGTCGTAGAAACAACAATACTTACTGTTCGGATGTGCTCAAGTTCGTTATCGTCCTCCAAGAAAAACCCAAGATATTTAACAGGTATATCTACCTGAAAATATCCAAGAAGCAGAAGAATAGGAATGAATAAGCGGTGACGGATTGCCAAACAGACAACACAAGCAAAAAAAAATTGTTTTCAAATTCTTATGGTTGTACATTATTTGTGGGTGTAATATTGGACCAACCGAAATTTACTTGAGCACAACTACTCAATTTACTTAGGAGTTAGGGCTAGCATCAAATTTAGAATGGCAAGTCCAATATTAGCACCTGTCACTTCTAAATGAACTAGTACAAACCTTGAGCCTTTCTCCGAAGGGCTCTTTAGAGAATTAGTATTTGATTCTCAATGCATTGTTATCAAAAGCTTGAGATATAACTGATGAGTTCATTGGCCATAAGTTATTTTGGCATCAGATTAACACTATTTTCTGGTATTTAACTCAATACATGATAACAATTATTTGCTTTATTGAGTTCAACATCGCATAACCACTAGTCAACTCAAAATATTGCCAACTTTACTGCTCAAACATTCTGCCACAGACGACTCAATTGCATTGTAAATGTAGAACTCCAAAGGTGGAAAAGTAAGATGTCCAATACCTCAAGATTTGCCCCATATTTTCGGTGTTTCTCTACTGAATCCTGCCCTCCGGAGAAAGCAAATTTGTTTATCTGTATTGAAAAAAAATAAAAATAAATAGTTATCAAAATAACTAAGCAAAGAGTGGAGAGTCCATCTGCAAGACCACTGGAAGAAGGATGGAAAGAGGTGAGGGAACTTTTGAAGCCAAACCTTGTTCTTTATGTCCTCGACAGAATCAGTCACATATATAGCAGAATTTGGATCACCGGCAGCCATTTTCCCATGCCCTCCCTAAAAATTATTACAGAAACAAGTTGAGAAAAGAAGATACATTCCACACCAATTCCAGCCAAATAGATCATTAAAAATTAAAAAAAAAATTAAAAATTGAATCATATTTGAAGTGCCAGATCGAAGCAGTGTAACATATAACTAAAGAAACTGAGACAATTCTCAGGTTATTGATTTTTCCTATACGAAAATTGATAGGAAACCTGAAGAGCAGGAAAGAATGATGATTCAATCAGAGCAGGCTTGCAATAATTTAATCGAGGAGCAACGTCTCGTGTCATTCGGAAGTAAGGATCCTGAAACAAAACTTATCGGAGTTACAATAATAAAGAAAATTAGATAAGAGTTGCAGTATTAAATCATAGGAGAACAAGAAATGGTATCCCATAATAGCCAGAACTTTCTTTGATTCCAAGCCCTGAGTTTGTACTTTTTTTTAGTCAGGCAGAAAAGACATTTTATGAATATTCAAACAGGAAACAGAGGACTAACGGCTAAAGCCTGTGTCCTTCATCCTAAACTTCTGATATTATTCACATGGTGCACCATTCTCTGATAGATTCAATACCATATAGCAAAAATATCTTTCAGCCTAAGCAATATATACTAATATTATATTGCCTAACACTTAAAAACACAATAATGGCCATGAAAGAAAATTACGACCGAATGCTAATATGACAACTACTATATAAAAAACTATGTATTTTAATAAAAAGGAGAATAAACCTGATCAATTGCACAAGGAATCAAGCAACGGAGACTATCTTTGCCTCTATCTTTGCCAGAGAAAAGATGTGCAAAGAGCTTGGGAAAGACGGAGCTGCCTAATAATGTGGAAATAACTTAAAAGTTAGTACCATGCCTACAAGAACAAAGAATGAGAATCATATTTACAACAACTAAAATAATTAGCTTAGCACATTAAAGAAACTAGAGAGAAAAGACCAAATAAATTGAGTATGAAAATAAATACTATGGAGCATTACATCAAAACCAGCAATATATCAACTAGCATGTAGAACATTTCATTCACCAGGCTAATTCTTCATTTGAATTGCAAAGAATTTGACCATAAAAGGCAGACAAGTAATTGAAGAAACAATACGATGCATTACTTCAGAAGATCTAAATGGACTACACTAGCATGAGTAGGAGATAAGCTTTAGTAACCGACAAAGGAACTTAACCCATTAGAACCAAAAAGAAAAGTAAAAAGATTGACATGATTACGAAAATAGAACACTGCCTGTTGCATATATTCTGACAATTGTGAACAAATTGAACCAAAAACACCTCCAATCAACATAAAGAATACAAGTATGAGAGACTAACTTTAGACATATCTCCGACATAATGTTGATGGTCCCGGATATTTCTTAGAAGTTAGAAGGTTATTTTAGAGGGTTTTCTCAATAAGCAGTAAACACAGTCTAGTAAAGCAAAAAATGCATGCACAGTAGTAATAACAATTCATAACAGGGCAATGATGCAAAACATGACTTACTTTATACTACAAACAAAGCAGAAACTGGATCCTCATCAATAGCATATCCCTATGGGGTAAAGATTGATACCTGGACAGGAGGAAAGCCAACTTTTCCTATAGGATCTTCACCATTGAACCCAAAAATGCCTACCGCCTGCAGTCCACCTAAAACATTATTTCTGTCCTTGAAATCTATGATCAATTTGAAACAATATAAACAGAAAACAAAACTTCCAAACTATTCCTTAGTATACTAATCACCTTATTGTAAGTCACAGCATTTTGCAATCTTGGCCATGTTCTTGTAAAATGAACTGCACAACAATTTCCACAAATAAGCTTGCATAGCAGAAACATAACAAGAACAGATTCTCAACAGAAAGTCAAAGAACCATATTATACGGAAGATCACAGCAATCCAAAACGTATTAGATCCTTACATCAGCTCCTATACTAGGCCAATCAGTCTGTTATACCATGACTCTACAAGTAAACATAGTTTTACACAGCCATGTGAAACTGAACTCCTAAACCTAAAACTGAATCATAATTCATACAGCACCACTAATACTATCAACCTACAGCTCAAGAACAATGGGTGTGAGACAAAAGGTAGAAGCACTCACCCTCCAACATAATCAAAATCAGAGAAAATAAACGTCCTCGACACGTCAAATCCACAAGCAATTATATCTTTAGCATTTTCGCGCGCGAGCCTCTGACTCTCCTCCACCGTCAAATCCTTCCACATGAACTTCTCATCATCCGTCAGCTGTATCACTAGCGGCACCTTGAATGCATCTTGCAAATACCTAAAAACCATGAATTAGTTAGATCGCACCAACAAAAACAGAATACGCAAAACCAACTTAATAATAGCCGTCGCATTTGCAGAAATCAAAACAACATTCCACCGACCAAATTCCAAATTGCAACAACCTTAATGAAAATCACAGTAAGACCACACAGTAGCTAAAGCTAAGAGTCTGCCGCAGTTGCGAAAATCAAACCGATAATTGAAATTTCGAATTACTTGGTGAACATAAACGGCACGAGATGACCCAAATGCAGCGCCTCCGAGGAGGGGCCCCGGCCAGTGTAGAGATAGAACTTGTCCCCTCCCTCATAGGCGTCAAGGATTTCATTGAAGTCGCGGTGGGCGAAGAATACGCCGCGGCGGAGGAAAACGTGGGGAGGGCGGCCGGTGAGACGGGCGACGCGGTCAATGAGGGAGTGGTCAAGGCGGTGGCAGCCGAACTTGTCGATGAGCTTGTCGTAGTCGATTTCACTGCCCTTCTGAGCCGCCACTTCCCATGGCGTCACGATTTGTTCCTCTTGCTCACTTTTCTTCTCCATTTTTGCTACTAAAAAACTAAAATATTGCGCACTACCAAACGATTCATAAAACTAAACCCAGAGAAGAGAACAACATATGCATGCATATAAAATAAAATACTATAAAAACTGATTAGATTAGATCTCACATAATAATTTTGTTAGTGCCTTCTTTGCAGAATAAACAAATTAGCTAATAATTATAAATAAACTAAAGCAAAAATTAAATAAAGAATAAAAGGAGGAAGAAGAATGGGCGGAATTGAAGTTCCAGCCGTCTGCTCCTTTCCCAGCCAATACGTGAGTTTTCTTCTAATTAATCTAACCTATTTATAAGAGTTAGAAACGCTCATCTACTCACAATATTTTCATTTAGAATTTAATTTTTTTATAAGGTTTAGTTTTTTTAATGAAATTTATTTTTGTAACGTATATTAATTATGATTTTCCTTAAATGCACATTCCTCTTATAATAATAGTTGATTTCCTTCCAAGATAAGGAACGAATCTCTCTAATCTATATATATATAAAAACAAAATGATTAATTGATATACTCAATTAATCAACGTGATATTTTTCTAAACGATCTTTGATGTAAAAAATAAAATAAAAAATCACTAAAACATCTATTTTTTTCCTTTCAGATATATCTTCAATCCTTAACTTTACTTTTTTTTTTCTTTCTTTTTTTGAATAAGCTTCTCTTTTCGTTTCAAAAGAATGTTACATAAAATAAAAAAATATTTCAAAAGTTAATGGTAAATCTCCTCTTTAGCTTAATTTGCGTGATAGCTATAAACTACTCCATTTATATCTTCCATTTTAAATTACACTAGTATTGTGTCCCGTACGATGCACGGATCAAAGAAAGACAATTTTTATTTTTGAGTGAGTGGAGAGAGCGAAATATAGCCAATTATAAATAAGTAAAAGTTTAAAATGGTCACAGTGTTGGTAAAACTAATGTTGCTAATTTATACAAATAAAAAGTATTAATACTATATATTATAGTTTATCAGTGAAAAAAGATTGGAGACCCTTTGGTTCGATTCCACAAAATAAAAATTATATACTATAAATCTGTAACAATTCAATCCAATTTACATACATGATTTCACATGTCATAAGTAAATCTAAGTAGCTGCTTACAATAATTTACAAACCACATACCACATTCTGATTATTTGATAGACGTTGGATCATTCAAAAATAAAACGAAGTTATAAAGAAAATGTAAACTTCCAAGAGATGATAAAGTTATACATATGACATTAATTGGAAAATTCAATATTTTATAACTTGCTATCACATTAAATCTTGATCAATTAAATCTCATCTCTTTTATACAGAAAACTAATCTCATCAAGGATGAATATTAACATCCAAGCAATAAATAAAAACAGTACAGTTGGCTAAACATAGCCCCAAATCCAACAACATAGAAGAAACTCATCTATAAGGTTCATGTTTAAATATATATATCATGTGTACATTCTAATAACTACTTGCAAATAACATCAAGTTGGATACATAATTACGTGAAACGGGATCATTAACATTATAGTCTAAACGTCTTCAATTCTTTGCATATAACCAATTCATATAAGTCTAAAAAAATTCTCAAAGCTTTTACCTGAAGTCGTGTAAGATTGTTCCAGAACTATAACAGTCAGTACTCCTCATTTTTCCCTTATGACCTTCTTGCATCCGAGCTTGTCGGTTCCATACCAATGCAGATTTTTCCCTTAATGTTTGTATCGATCCGTCGCCCTGTCATAGTAGACGCAGACGCAGACGGTGAGAACTTGCTAGCATCAACTTCTTGAATAGATCCAAGCAATGAAGCCTCTGGTGCCATTCACCATTTGCGGATTCCAATCCCAAAATTTATTTTTGAGAACGAATGGCGAAGAAAAATGGGAAGAGTAGAAGTTGAGAGTGAGATAAATAATCTGAAGAGCAGCGAATGTTAATTCAGAATGATCGATATAACTGCTCCATTGATAGAAAATTAACCCTCAAACTAACTTTGGATGTGAGGGAGTTTTAAAACAACGGTTTTAAAACTTCTCTTGAAGGCTGAGAACGTGGGGAGAAAAAAATGTGAACTGTTATTTGGTTATTTTTGCCGGGAAAAAAACCTGTCAAATTCATTTTGTTTTTATATATAGATAGATTAGGACATTTTATTTTGTTTGAGCCAGCTGACCAGTTGACGTTGTAATGCTGAATCATTTCTTTTCTTTCTTCTTCTTCTTCTTTTTTTTTTTTTTTCCCTATCTTATTGTTTATTTTGATATATTTGTGGGTTGGTTAATTTATTGGGTATTTTTTAATTTGAAGAAAATTTATGGTATTTATTTAACCAATCTTGATAATATACACTATACAAAAAAGTAATACGGTGTCCGTCAAATGTATCATCTATTCATATTCTGTTATGAACTTCTGGAATTATAAATATCTTCAAACATAAGGACTTTGATATAAATATATTTAAATATTTATATAAATGAATAAATTTAATATTTATAAATACTCCCTCCATTTCATATAAAATGACACACTTCTTTTTGGCTTTTCTGGCACGTTTTTCCACGTTTCTCGATGATGAGTTTTAAAATAGATTTTTGAATAATTCTTTCTTTTACGGGATACTACGTAGTATACAATATTTATTTTTTATTAGTAAATTTGTTAATATTTTTTTTTCAATATTTTGTTATATCACTACAAATGATTTATTTAAGTTTTACAGTTCAAAAATAATTTTTCAAAATTCATAACTCTTTAAAAAAAAGCACAACAATCTATAGCTTTATGTCAATTACTATTGTTGTGCCGCGCATCGCGCGGGATACAGAACTAGTTCTAATTTAAATAGGAGAATAAATAACCAAATATATATATATTATATATTTGTAAATATTTAGTGGTAATTTTGTAAATTTTTTCAACTTCAAGGTTTCAACCTATTCGTCAGTTTTTCATTTTTGCAATTAACAACCTTTAATCCGTTATGCACGTTCTCCCTTCCCAAATTACCAAATGTTGTTCATGGTTTGCTGCTTATTATTTAATTTTACCGCAAATAGGCCAATTGTAATACTACAATAAGTACAATCCTTTCTTCTTCCTTTTTTTTACTTTTCCCCAAAATGGAGTTAAATTCATTTTGACCAAAATCTATAATGACAGTACATAGATATATTGTTACGCCATATATATTCATAACAACTGCAATACTTTATGATCTAATTCATTTACTATAGCTATGATTTCAGTTTTATTATATTTGTTTATTACCTTTAGTAAATATATTTTTTATCATTAACATTGATGAACTTCAATTTTATTTAATTCCTTTCCCGGGTATTTTTTATCAATATCTTTGAGTATATTTGATAAGATTAGAATAATCTCACATGTTTGGATAGCATACATGCATATCTCATGATTTATAATGCCAAAGTTTGAGAGATAAAGTGCAGATCAATACCGAACTTTGACATATCTTCTATTTTTAATCTTATAAAGTAACATGAATATGACCGGATAAAATTTGTCAATCCGGCATAATCATTCAAAATAAACACCTCCAGAATATGTTTACTTTTCTATTCATTGTGTGTAAATCTAATAGTTGCTTTGTATATTTTTTTTTCGTTTATATGTATTTTATACGTTGGATAAAGATGAAATTATATCCATATATTTGGAGGACGAAAAAATATTATAATTTTGTACTATTTATTATTATTCATCTATAAGTAGAATATTGAATTACTCCTTCCGTCCCATTTAAGTTGGCTTGCTTATTGAATATATATGAGGTATAAAATAACAAAGCAGACCAATTTAAATGTGGCGTAGAGAGTATTTGATTGTAATTTTTATCCATGCATCGCACGGGTGCAAATGCTAGTATATCTTATAATATCTAAATACTCTATTAACTAAATAAAGTCCTAAAAATCACTTCTAGATTAATTAATCCCGTGTGAAATTAATTAACCACCAGTAAAAGTCCAAAAATCCGAAAATCTTCATTTTTTGCTCGCTTCAGTACTTTACAAGAGGTATGGGCATGCCGCCTGAATCTAGCTCAGTCCAACATATCCTAAAAATTCCTATCATCACAAAATCCCTCCAAAAGTCTGCAAATTCTTAAATATTCGATCATTTCCCTATAAAACACATTCATAATCAATCCAAAGCAAAGCAAATTTCACTCAAAATGATACCAAAATTCATCAAAATATTCAAGAAATAACTAGAGAATTAACGTCCAATCAGTGTTTGCATTAGTCTCATGGGCCAAGCCTGTTGAAGTGCTATTGGACCAAGTATTTATTGTTAGGGTTAGGGCCCGCCGGATCACCGAGCTGGCCAGCTCCGGTGACACGTGGCTAATTCCGGTGACCACGTGTTCCAATAACTGGAGGTTTCGGGTAAGCTGATATTTATCCCATCTGCACTATTTAAGTACAATCTATGGATTTTTTTAGTTTTTAAGTACAAGCTTCTTAGATATAGAAATAGGAACCATGAGAGCTAGAATGGATGTTTTAGAGATGTAACGTTTGGTTTTGTCAGGAAGGGAAGAAGGCGGAAATGAACAGTTCTTGGATCAGTCATTTCCTTGATTTTAATTTTTTAGGTTATTTTCTTTTCAGTATATATATATTTTTTTTCCCTTTTTGTTGTTATTTGATCGATTGTACCATTACTTAATGAAGGACCCTTTTTCTGTATAGAATGAATTAGAATCAATATCGGTTCAGTTTGTCAAGATTGGAATCTTTATGGTTTATCTATGTGTATCTCTATCCCTTTTCTCCTTCACTATGTTTCTATTAGCTTGAGAATGCCATGATAATAGATTTTTCATCACTCTAGATTATGAGATTGTGATTCTATTAGCTCCACAGTAGGGGTTTTGGCTATGAGTAGCTATAATCTAGGAAGCACAAATAATCAAGGGCAGAGCCAGGCATCCGACACTGGGAGTCACATTAATTGTAATTCACCGAAAGTATATATTAAAAAAATATAGTTAAAAATAATAATAATAATTTTTAATATAAATAAGAAAATATTGGGAATTTTTCGGGAAAGTTAGTATAAAATTTAGGACTATTTTTTTATATTAATTATAAAATTACGAAGATACTTTTAATTTTTTTTTTTTTTTTCCAAATTTCAGTGGGGTCATGATTCTGCCTTTAATTACTTTCAGGACACGAGGAAATGAGGACCCGACTTACATAAATAAGGACTATTAGGGCATCTACAATGGAGAGCCCAAATTGGGCTCTATAAATTGTCACCTAGATAAGAACTCCAAAATGAAATTTCCACAATGATGGACTCTAATTTTGGGTTCTAATAATATTTATTGGGTCCCACTTCATCAAAATCAATTACTTTATCATTATTAAATGTATAGTTTATCTATTATATTTTGTGATTAATATCAATATTGTTAAATTAAATTGTTATTTTTTAAATGACTTATTTTTAATATATATTATTAAATAATTTTAATAGTATGTTTATTTATTATATTCAAATATAATTTACTTGAGGAAAAAAAATAGCTAATGTTCTTAAACTTGAAATAATCATAGAAAGTACAATAATACATCAAATAGCACACAACTTATTCATTTCACAAATCACTTCTACACCGAATAAGAACTAAAAATAAAAATATGCTCCCATAACTTCAAAATATAAAAATAAGCACTTCTTGATTTGCATTAACATAACTTCAAATATAAAATACAATCATAAAAGCTGCTCCACATTGATCAAAATATGAAATAAGACAAATAAATATTAAAAAAAAATATTGTAATGGAAAGATAAATAAATATATAAAAAGAAAGAAAAAAAAGAAGAAATTGAATAAAAACAAAACAAATATCAACAAAAAAAATTAAAAGAATGTACAACAAAAAAGAAAAACAATAAAATAATTATAAAAAAAATTAATGTGGGACCCAAAAAAGCTTAAGAGCCCAAACTCTTATATTTGGGCTCCTCAATGGTGAAGAAATTTAAGAGTTGACTCTTAACTTTGTCACATAGATTAGAGTTTCCCCATTGTACATGCCCTTAGGATCTTCAACTTTTATTATTTGCTTATGCGTTAACTATTAAGAAATAAGGACATGACCGAAAAGAAGAGCATTTAATTAATTCATTTACTTCTTTTTTTTTCTTTTTTCTTTTTTTTATACATGTACATCAAGATGAATAATACAATATTTTCCACATAATTCCCAAAAATAGAAAGGAAAATCCACATCAAATTCGAGCTTCCATATAAGAATTCTGAGCCACAAGCACATTAAGCATGGTCACGCTTAATGTGCACACGGCTGACATGACAGTACTACGTCAATGATTATTCCTTTTGGGGTTTAGTTTTTTTTTGTAGGATTTAATTAAGGTTCCCATTATTTATAAGTGGATATAGTGTTTGAGCTATAAACAACTACTACAGTTTTTTAATGCAACAAATGCATAATTCGAACTCTTGAATAATATAAAATGTTCGAGAGTTGTACCAAATTATAAAATATATTTAAGGATTAGAATTCCAATTATATTGCTAAGAAATATTAATCCTACAAGTGCATTGTGTAATGGAGTATTACTCAATTGATGATAACAAGATTTGGTAATTATATTTTAGAAGAAAAAATCTTTTAAGATAAAAGGTATTGATTCCAAGAATATTTTTGACTCTAATTAATGTGAGATTTTCTTTTAAGTTTAAAAGGCATCAATTTTTTTTTCCAATTGTCTCTAATTTGACGGTGATCAACAAAAATCAAGGCCACTCTCTAGCACTCTCTCATGTTCTCATGTTGGTCTATACTTACCGAGATCATTTTTCGCACATAGACAATTGAATATTATTGTACCAAAAATACAAAGTCTGTTATATACTAAATTTATTATTTATGAGAAAGATAGAAATGATATTATTACAATACAAATACATACATTGTATGTAACATAACTGTATTCCAAATAAATACAAACATTATGTATTTTAGTGTAATTTTCAATAACTTAACTTAGTTCTCTTAAAAATTATATAATTATAATGCACAATTATATTATTTATCTAATATATACATTTATTTTCTTCAATTATTGATTTTTTCACAGTGTCGGTATACAGGAGGGTTACCCCGTACAGCGCACGGGAGAGCATACTAGTAAGGGATAATACATTGTTGTGGCCTAATAAGAAGATTAATTTGGTTATTCCTGTAATACCTACTTTCTACTGGTACACATGTTATTATTATAATTATTATTTATCATTATTATTATTATATTTGTAATGTATATTTTTATATTTTAATGTATATTTTTATTTTTTCAATGAATTTAATTATTAATAATATTACTTATTTGATAAACGGTTAAACCATGTTCTTATTTTTGAACCAATTGAACCATAACCTGAAAGTCTTCCCGTTCGATCTCCGGTCCAACAATTAAAATATTAATTTTATTACTTTATTATCTTAATTTCTATTAAGATTATTTTTCAAACATAATGGCTCGACAGGTTAGCCCAAAACTAAAAGGGTTAAGTTAAGGATAAAAAAAAATTAGGCCGACCAAAAAAAAAAAATCCCAATTAAAATGACCAAATAGCCCAAAACCGGATTGTACCAACTGACATCTCCTCCTATAATATAAAGATCATTTTCCTTTTCAATTTTCACCATCCTTCTTTTATCATTTTCTAATAAACAGATAACAAATTTAGATTATCTATCCCATGATCACCGACTAAAATATGCCTGAATAAATAAAAAAATCCTTAAAACTAGAAGCAACTACACATTGATGACTGAGAACTACTAATAAACAGATAACATCAATAATAAAATCAAATCGAATCTATATAATAATAACGACTACGGGTTGCTGTTTTTAGTAACTTTTTCTTCTCTCGCTATTTTAAGAAAGTTCTTTTTTCTCTAATATTTTTTTATGTTATTTATACAAATTAATCTATGACTGATAAATAATAATTATACCTTGATAATTTTTCAATCAGAATTAATTATAGACGTTACAAGTGCAATATCTTTAGAAAATAATTAATGTATTTCTATTTCTACAATAGTTTTCTCCCTATATATTTTGTACTTTCGCAGACAAAATCACTCACACACAAAAATCCTGCTAAGCACTTTATCATTTTATTTTCAGTTATTTAGTAATAATGTTGGGCATTTTTAGGATTAGCTGTGAAAATTCCTGTTATGATCGAGCTTTCCAATTAAATAAAAGATAAGAGTATATTTTCTTGCATCCATCTCCATTTTTCACATTTGATATCGCCATAAAATTTTGGCTTTTATTTGTAATGAGTATTGGGTTCTTTAAGGACGAATAATGTGTGCAAGTTTTGAGTTTGTGTCGTTGTACTCTTACCGTCACGATTATTTGTTTCGATACTTCCGTTGAACTTCCAATATAGAGTAACTTGTGTTGTTGTTGGGTTCTATGTGAGTGGAGATTGATGAGAAAATGAATTTTAATTGAATTATTATTATTTATGTTACAAAATAGTATCATGCAACTGACAATTGTTTCAAAGATTGGCGTGAATTTATAATATCCCTAACTCTTGCATATCCATTTGTCAGTTCCTAGATTTGAGGGATTTCCTTGAGCAATTCCATAATATGTTTGAATTTATTTTAAATTTTGCTTTCTTTATGCTAATAATATGTTGAATGTTGTAATGTATGGATGAAATATATTTCTAATTGTTATAGATTTTACTTCCGTTTTCCTTAATTTGCAGTAAAAGTTTCTGTTTTCGAAATTAGTTTGTAATATTAATTTTAATAAAATAAGTATCACATAAATTTAATTTGATATATATATATTGATATAATTTTAGGAAATTTGTTAGGTAGCAATTACAATTTATTAAATAGCAATTGATATTTTATTAAGAGTTTTACTAAATCTATATAATAATAACGCATGCAGCCTTTTTTTAATAACTTCATTTGTTAGTTTCTATTTTTTCAAATTTTCATTAACTTTGTTAGTTTCTAATTTTGCAAATAAATTATTTAGTAATTAATTTACCATTCAGTAGATGCATAAAAAACGTGTATACATATGTCTGTGAATTGATTCCTATTATTTTTTTGCAATAACTGTGTTGTATCCAATTGTGGACACAATTACGGAGCAAATTATATTTCTAATAAATCATACTCCACCACTTTTTTTTATTTTATAAATCATACAGAATATATTATAAATTTCTTCATTCAGTTCGTTTGGCACAATTCGACCGCCACTAATGTAGAAATCGACATATGGAATGGAGAGGAGAGTTCATTTAGATCTATAATCTATAAAAGTAGAATAGTTAGTGTAGTTTTCTCACCTTTGTGTGGTGTAGGTCACTTACATGTAATAGATTTGATATGTAATTCTAAAAAAAAAAAAGAGAAAAAAGAATAGTTAGTGTAGTTTTTCTGCTCAAAATGTGGGTTCAAGTTCTTCAGACTTTTCAGTTTTCCTCTAAGAAGAAGCAAGACTCTTCAGTTTGTTCCTATATTTTTATTTGAATTTCATTGTTCGTCATTTAAGTGCAAAGTCTATGAGACCCCAAGTTTATTCAGCTTCTTTTTTTCTTTTTCTTTTCTTTTTCTTTCTTTTTTTTTTTCCTCTTTCATTACATATCTACTACTTTTCGTTTATTGCAGGAATCAAGGGTGCGGTGCGGTCAACCAAACCATCGACTCTTTGACATCTCATGTCAGATTTGAGAGTCTATCAAAAGAATAGCATGAAAAATGTGAGTTCTTGAAACAAGGTAATTGTATCTCGATACGCGCGTTTGCTAATTCGGTTTCTTAGTTTAAAAATAATCAATTTTCTTGTGTTGCACACACGTGAACGAACTTGGGTTATTTTGATCATGTTGTATAGTTTGTTATCTTATTTTATTTTTGATTCGTTAAAGGAAATTTTATTGGAGCGCCAAGTTCTTACAAACAAGCACAACACGAGAAAACAACAACTATACAATTTTATCTAGCTAGGGTCTACTAACCAATCTCTTGTATAGTAAGTTATTTTCTTCCATGGAGCATATGCTCTGATTGCAATTAGTTTTTAGCTTCTTTTCTCTTTTTATTTTTATTATTATTTGATTGACCGGAGAAACCATCATCTTCTTCCATGCGTAAATTATGTATTTAGGATTATTTTTTTTTTTTTTTTTTTTTTTTGTTACATAGAGATCTAAGATCTTTGGTGTCATGGTGGTATGAATTTGTATTATTTGGCTTTATTTTCAAAATTTGTGTTATATATTTTGAATACTGGGATTGAGAAACAATCATAGAATAAATTTCAGATGGAACAGTGTATGTGTTTCAAAAGATAAAATCAAATCAAACGAGATCATGTTTATAGGGTTGTCGTCAATGTCAGATGTATTCGAATGGTAAATTCTTTCTGTCTCTTTTTCTTTAGTTTGGTTTGATTTTTTTGGTATTCTAGAAGAAAAAAACATGTTCTATATCCAATGGGAGAGCCAAACTCTTTATTTCATGTGAAAGTTTTCTAAAATGCTTCTATTATTGATTAGATCTTGGCATAAAAAAAAAACGTACTACTATTATCATTGGAAATTGAGTGTAGTCTGGTTCTTCAGTTGACCATCTCTCATCCTCCTTATGACAATTTCAAGTGAATAGTAATAACATGAAGACAACTAAGTAAAGATGGAATTTAAGTGCTTCATTCGAGAGTGAGCAATGTTTAGCATCAATCAATTATATTGCTTAATTCATGCTGAACTTGAGAAGCGAAGTTAAAAAATGAGTTAATTATCCTATGATTGCAGTAGAGTTATGCGACCAACTTGAGAGCTGGGATGATTGTCTTGAAAAAAGAGGAAAGTGAAGGTCAACAGAATGATCAATAGTGGGTTTTCATTAAAATAAACAAATAGGATGAGCCTATAATCAAAGTCTGTTTTGTGTAACGAGGTTTTTCTATAATCAAAGTCTGTTATATGTAACGAGGTTTTTCTATAATCAAAGTATGTTTTGTGTGACGGAGTTTTTTCTAAAATCAAAGTTTGTTTTGTGTAACTATGTTTTTCTATGAAGAATTGAAAATTGAGGTATTGTATTAGCGAGAATGATTAATAAAAGTATTCACTTTTTAATGTATTACTGGTAAAAGCATTTATCTTGATATGGTCATAATGTGCAGTTGCATTATTTTATTGCCGATTTTAGCATTCAAATGCATGTAGTGCAATACTTTTAGGTTACGAGTTATTGATCTCAAGTGGCTTTGATAGTAGTTTAGCATTACAATGAGTAAAGAGAAAACTTACCAATTATATAATTGTAAGCTCAAGTGTGAAAGAGCGATGTTTTTTCTTTCCATATCATGAAGGTATTGTTGACATGAATTAGGCAAGTAAGTCGTTAATTTGATTTTTTAAAAAGTTACCACTTTTTCAAATCAGAATACACCAAGAAAACTTTGACAAGTCGATCAAGCTAAGTTGTACAACTTAGTTAATTGGGAGTTGCTAATAAGTTTCTACCATTGAAAAACAAGTATTCATTAAGTTGTGTGAGTGCATTGACCTAGAGGTAGAAGGTTAACGCTTGTGATCAAATGTCTCGAATTCGACTCCTCTATAACACGATCTTTAAATTTCAGTTAATTGTGTTAAAAAAGTACTCATCAAGTACTTTGTCGGATGTGATCGAGCAATAAAAATAAAAAATAATCCGACAATTGCAGAAGTCAAAGAGAATCAAAGTATATTGATCTCAAGAATGCAAAAGCTAAACATGATAGGAAAATAACATTACATATATTCAAAGAAGACTTTCCATTTTAGCCAAAATTACAAGGACAAATGACTGACATGTTGAATTTCTTGTATAAATAAGAAAAAGAACTTTAATGTTTCCCGATGGATGTTGAACCACCAACATAGAGTGTAGATTCATGACATAGCAATAATTGCTCCAACATTTGATGTGGTTAAGTTGGTTAATCAGTACACGATTTCAATAAAAAAGTATGA
Organism: Mentha longifolia; assembly: GCA_001642375.2. Lineage (NCBI taxonomy): Eukaryota > Viridiplantae > Streptophyta > Magnoliopsida > Lamiales > Lamiaceae > Mentha > Mentha longifolia. The sequence continues at coordinate 16,584,220 of CM038110.1, forward strand.
AAGTAGGGCATATTTAAGCTCAGCTAAAACATATTGCACAGATGATATTTTTAATGTTATGACTGATGTATACGTATATAATTGAATATTTGAATTATTTGAATTGTTTAGGATTGCCTAACCATGCGTTGAATCTAAAGGCCAGTACTCCGATTATGTTGTTAAGGAACATTGATCATTCTCTTGAATTGTGTATGCCACGCGATTAGCTCTCATGAAACATGAAAACCATGTTCTAGAGGCTAAGCTATTGACAAGAAGTAATTATGGTTTGAAGGTCTTGATTCCCACAATGTCAGTAATTCTATTTGATTCACGGCTTTTGTTCAAATTTCAACACAAACAGATATTTATTGAATATATGTGAGGTCTAAAATATACGAACGGGTTAAATGAGGTGGGGCGGAAGTATCCTTTCGTTCCACATATTTAGTTTCACTTGCTAAATCATATTGTCCCACAAATTTAGTCACATACCTAAAATTGAAATTAACCAAATCACTACTCCTAATGATTATCCTCGATGTTCTACCAGATTACAAAATATGTCATCGTAATCTATAAATAGTTACATTGATTTATATACAATTTCTCTTGGCGACTTTAATTTTGAAAAAAAAAAAAAAAAAAAAAAAAAAAAAAAAAACTCAAAATGCTACTACTTTACAATAATATTGGACCATGTGATTGCAAAAACAATAAATTCTTCTTTTTTTATAAGAAACTTCTACAAAAAAGATCATAACCATTATACATAATAAAAAAGTTTAAATTCATACATGATATAATTTACCCCGTGCATCGCAGAGGTGTGGTACTAGTAAATCAAGAAAAACGTAAAACGAAATAGGAGTGATAAACAGAGCATGAATTTTTAAACAAATAAAACCAAAAAAAACAAAAAAAACAGACCAAGACTTGAATAATACTTCTACGTAGTAATGATCAAAGAGTATCTGATACAAGAGATGAAAAACTTGAACCACTCCACAATAAAAACAAGGAAACCAGACTCCGAACTACGGTCGTCGACGACGCCGCTTATTGATGCTACGCAACAAGATTGTTCATCGCAGATAAACAAAGCCACGACTCCACACACTAGCACAATAACTATAAATAATGTATTGCAGGAAATAACAGAAGTCGAAAGAGAGTTTTTATAAGTTTACTCTTCTTCAGTTTCAGACTCGGCGTTCTGCAGCCATTCAACGAAAGGCTTGACATTCTTCCAAATCGGTGAGCTTTTATTCTCTCCAGCCGCTCCCTTCTCGAACCATTCCACGATGAACTCCTCCTCCAGCACGTCACTGTCATACAGAGCCTTCACAACAAGAGCAACCTCCTTAACAGCTTCGGGCGAAGCTTTCCCGCAGAAAGCTTCAATGGCAAGAAGAAGATGGCGCTGCGAGTCCTCATCCTCAAGTGCAGCCACAATGTAGTTCTTCTTCTTCACGACTTCCTTCGAGAAACCCTTTCCAACTCCCTCAAATAAAGCTTCAAAGTAGGCATTCACAAGCTGCTGACGAGAGCCAGAGAGAGACTCCAAGAATGATTTGATTTGGGAGGCAGATGAGCCCCTGCTCACATACTCCTTTATTAAGGTAAATAGCTCATCTTTATCAGCGGCTGCCTTCACTCCGTTTGTCTCTCCATTAGTAGTTTTAGCTTTCCCTTCTCTGCTAGGAGAGCTCTTACCCGACTTTAGCTTCTCTCCAGCTGAGAGCTGGACCAGGCTAGCAGTAACAGCATTTAACTGTACTTGGATCGTTTGCTGCGCAGCCACAGCCGAGGTGTCAGTCTGCCACTCGACATCATCATCACTGTCTTCAGGAACTTCAAAGTCGTCCTTTTGGCTTCCAGCTGGAGAATGTTCCTCATCAGAGTGGGATTTCTTCTTGGAAGATTTTGAAGCTGCTGCATCCTTGGAAGTAGTAGATGAACCCTTCTTCTTCGCAGCCTCTTTCTTTTGTTTCTTCAGCTCTTCATCAGCAGCTTCTCCTTCCTTGAGTCGCTCTTTCTCAGCCCTCCTCAGTTTCTTGTCTTTCGCCCCTTTCTTCGACTCAGGAGGATTCTTGATGATAAAGGTTGTGAGCTTGTCCCTCATATCAACCTCTGAGATGAAACCACAGGCAGCACATTTGAGATTGATCATCTGCGATTTCGTGATGATGACTTCAGTTTCAGGGTTCCCACAACCATAACACTGAACAAATTTCTTGATGAAGTTCTCAAGAAGTCCAGCAAGCTTTGAAGTATCATGAGCTCCATTGACGTGGGATGTTCCAGTCTTCTCATCAAACTTAGATTGAGCTCCCAACTCGCAGCCGAAATACTTGGTTGTGTAAGAGGGCGGCCTACCCAAAGCCTTCGCAATGTCAACCATGTTGACGATGTTGGTCTTGATGCCATTACCACGCCCCTCGATTTTTGTTATCATCCTGGGCATCTTGTACCTGTAAAAGGCATCATCCTTGTTCCCAGCTCCAATGTTTTGCAAAGCCATATTTGCAGGTGTGATCTTATCAGTATCGTTAGGCAAGAGTTACTCCTTCCAAATCGTACGAATTCCACAGAGAAGTAGCAGGACTCGTAAACTGGCAGTCTTGACTAAGTGTGTTATCACCTTGGTGTGACCTGAGATGCATGCAGCCAACTAGAGGTCCAGAATTTCTATCCTTTTTCCTCTGTGATGGACAGTACTCTCCGAGCAACCCAATTAATAATAGAAACAGAGATGCCTGCTCAGACATAAAAGAAGTTTCTGACTTGAGACTCTCCACTTTTGCTGACTGCAATTACTGCAAGTCCACAAGCCAAAGCCTGCAGAGGAAACAGAAGAATTAGAAACGAGTAGAGCCACAACTTTCAGAACAGTAACAAAGCAATCAATTGACAAGAGGATTGCATCACATAACATAACACCTTTCACAACCATATTTGATTATCCCAGCAAACAAATGAGATGAAACTTGCAAGTTTTATAATCAACAGTTCAAAAGAACAAATCTTTGTTAGGGAGGATAATAACAGCAAATCACTTCAGACAATACGTAACGACTCTCGAGACCTAACAGTTTGATATATGCATCAGGCTAAAACAGATAAATAAACAGCATGTCAATAGCATTTCAAATAAGCTCATAATTAACATACAATCTAGTCATCAAACTCATGAAAATATAATTTCTGTGGCATAATATTACGAAAAACAATAAATATTCCATTCAGAACAAGTTCCAATCTAATCACTAGGTCACCAATCACAGTTGCTACACAATCCGATTTCAGTCAAAAAATTCAAAAATAAAAGAGGCAAAACTTCGGAATCACCACCGAACGAACTACAAAATTCAAACCTAATAACCTAAAGCACATAACTCTAGACAAATCAATAACTCCTAAATCGAGACCTCAATTCAATCAAATAAATTTCATATTTAGTACTCAAAATCCAAATCTAAAGCAAATCCAGATCTAAAACCTAGGATGACGCCGAAACAACAGACAGCACATAGAAAAGACAACGATGACGCACATGATGAATCGAATCTAAACATACAAATCAAAAACAGACAACCGAACAACGGCGATAAACCCCACGACAAGGATTAATACCTTACTTATGCTGAGAAGAGGAAGAGATAGAAATAAAGAAGCAAGCAGGAGAGACAATAAACAATGCGTGGGATTATGCGTAGGAGATCGAGTGGTTGAAGAGGAATTGGGGAGAGATGACGTATATATAGAGGAGTGAGGAAACACTAGTTGTCAAGGATTAGGAATTAGGGCTAAACAACACGAATAAATGGATCAGCAAGAGATTATGATCAGTGCAGGAAACATGTTGGTAGCTCAACTAGGATAGAAGTGCAAGAGCTGTGGGGCTGAAGTCTAAATTGCTATCCAATGCTAGGATGCAATCCCTCGCCTTTTCATACAACCCATCGCCATGCTTAAACACCATGCTTAAGCACAACAATTTTAGATATCGAAGAGGTTGCGAATGTCACAATGCAAAACTCATACATGGACAGGGGCCCTCTTCCTTTTTATTTCATCACAAGCCCTTCTACCCTATGGCTACCAACATTGCATCCTGCTCATACCTTTTACTTATTGCCATCATTTCCATATTAAGAAAGAAAATTAAAAAAAAAAGGGATTTCATACATCAAAAGTATACTCAAGCATTGCTTCAATATTTCAAAAGATAGCTTAGGCTTCAAATTTGCAAGTAACTACAATTTGGAAGATCAAGTAAAGGAAAAAAGCTAGCATTTTTCACATAAACGACTTGTGAACCAAATAATCAATAATGTGAGGCTATTTAACAAAAAAAAGCAAAGATTTAACTCGGATTAGCAACCCTCATTGCATTCAGGTAATTCAATTGGACAAACAAGCAGCTGAGTTCCAAACATTTGAAACAAAATCAGACACTCTACTACCAAACACAAAGGGGAGTGATAGTAAATCCCATAGAGAAACGATAAGCTCAAAATCAATGAAACCAAATGCAAAGCTACAACCATAAACAGATTGCAAAACCTTAAACAAACAAGCTGAAAAGGAAAAAACCAAAAACAGAACATATGATTCGCCTCAAATCCAACAAATTTCTAGCATCCAATGAGAAATTTCAGATGTAGACTCGCATTAGAGTTTTCAAACCACATACCAAAATGAATTTCACCAAAAGAATTAGAAACAAGTAAAGCCACGACTCTCAGAACAGTTACAAAACAATCAATTGACAACAAGAGAAGGATTGCATCACATAACATAACACCTTTCACAATCATATTTGATGATCCCAGCAAACAAATGAGATGAACTTGCAATTTTATAATCAACAGTTCGAAAGAGCAAATCTTTCTTAAGGATCCTAACAGCAAATCACTTGAAACAATATGGAACAACTTCGAGACCCAACAGTTTCAAAAAACGCATTACACTAAAACAGATAAATAAAACAGCATATCAATAGTATTCATATAAGCTCATAATTAACATACAGTCATCAAACTCAAGAAAATACAATTTCTGTGGCATAATATTACGAAAAACAATAAATAGCCCATTTAGAATCAGAACAAGTTCCAATCTAATCACTAAGTCACCAATCGCAGTTGCTACACAATCCGAACAATCCAGACCTCAATTCAAACCTAATCACCTAAAGCACAGAACTCTAGATAAATCAATAACTCCTAAATCGAAAATCAAAGTCAACAATCCAGACCTCAATTCAATCGAACGAATTTCATATTTAGTACTCAAAATCCAAATCTAAAGCAATCCAGATCTAAAACTTGGGATGACGCCGAAACAACAGATATAGAAAAGACAACGATGCCGCACATGATGAATCGAATCTAAACATACAAATCAAAAACAGACAACCGAACAAAGGCGATAAACCCCGCGACAAGAAATCGAAATATACCTTACCTCACTTATGCTGAGAAGAGGAAGAGATAGAAAGAGAGAAGCGAGCAGGAGAGACGATAAACAATGTGTGGGATTATGCGTAGGAGATCGAGTGGTTGAGGAGGAATTGGGGAGAGATGACCTATATATAGAGGAGTGAGGAAACCCTAGTTGTCAGATTAGGATAGGCTAAACAAAAGATCGAAAACAAGGACAAATAAATTAAAATTAAACAAACACCGCCTCCTTTCTCCTTTCTCTCTCTCGCAAGAATTTTCTTGGCCAATAATTTTCTCCCTAATGCCTCTCTCGAATTTTCTCCTTCTTTTTTACATTTTTATAATTAGAATATATATATATATATATATATATATATATATATATATATATATATATATTCAAACCATAGTCTATTGATATGACAAGATAATGGTATAATTATTAATAATATATAAGTTAAACTCTAATGGCATGCGTTGATAAATTACTACTCTCCTCCATTTTACCAGGAATGACCTATTTATTTTTGGAAGTTCTGACACGTTTTTCCACGCTTCAAAACGATGGGCTTTAAAATGGATTTTTAAAGATTTCTTTCTCTTACGGGATACCACGTTCTGGCACGTCCACGTTTCAAAGCGATGGGCTTTAAAATGGATTTTTGAAGATTTTTTTCTCTTACGGTAAGAGAAAGAAATCTTCAAAAATCCATTTTAAAGCTCATCGCTTTGAAGCGTGGAAAAACGTGTCAGAACTTCCAAAAATAAATAGGTCATTCCCGGTGAAATGGAGGGAGTATATTATAAAAGATTTTAAAGTATTGATTGAAATTATTATAGATTATTATTGTGAACCACATTGCGTTCATATTTGTATTGAGTCGACATACTCGACACTATATATAGTCCTTTAGTATCGTGCTCATGTATCTTCTTCATGATGAGAAATAAGAATGGTCGCCCCTAGCTAGGGTTGTAAACGAGCTCGAGCTCCGACTAGGGGCGGATCAAATTATTGTTAATTTGTACACTTTAGAGCATAAAAGCTAGGGGTAAGCATTTAGTTATTTGGTTAGGTTTACCTTAAAATATAACCAAACCAAATACATGAAAATTTTAAAATTACATCCAACCAACCAAACCAAACCAAACCAAAATTAATTTGAAAACCGAACCATATTAACCAAAATAAATATTTGGTTATTTTGGTTAATTCGGTTAGACCAAAAAAAAAATTCATTTCTTTTGAGTACTAAATATGATATCATTCTAGTATCAATAATTTATAAAATCAAACAATACAAATATAAGATTCGAGTTAAACAATAACCAACAAATAAATATTATATCAAACAAAATAAAAATAATTAAATTCAATATTAAACAAAACAATTGACAAGTACGTACGTTGTAATCGTTGTAAAAAATTAAAAAAAATAACCAAATCATCCAAAATCAACTATATAAGAAGTTTTGAGTGTTTAAAAAGTCACAAGACACCAATACTAAATATGAAAATAAGAAGATTAAGAGTGACTAATTTTAGGAAATATAAACATATACAATTATAATTTTAGTATATAAATATGTTTAATTAAAATATTATAATTTGGTTTTATGGTTTTGTTTGGTTTTAAGAAAATAAAATCGATCCAAACCGAAAAACCAAGAAAAATTAATTTCAAACCAAATTAACAAAACTAACTAAACCAAATTAAATATTTTGGTTTGGTTTTTGATTTTTGGATTAATTTGCTCACCTCTAATAAAAGCCCCTACTACCAAACCAAGAATAAGAAATTTTCATCAAACTCAAAATTTAGAAAAATTAGCCCATACTCGATATCTTTTCTGGATCCGCCCCTGGCCCCGATTCGATTAAAAGTTCGGTTGTTTGTGGCCTTGAGCTCGATTAAAGTTTTAATTTTATGATCGAACTCATCTCAACTTATAATATTCGATTAGAACGTATTCGAGCTTGAGCTCGAACTCGGCTCGTGAAAAGTTCAAATTTCATTTAACTTTTACTTGTTACATGAAGATTGAGCTCGAGTTTGGCCAGACTCGAGCTCGATTGTATAATTTTTTCCACATAACGAGCTCAATTAGAGGTTTGATAATTGCCTCGCGAAAATGCTCGATATAAAACTCGTGAATACAAGTCAAACATGTTTGCGAGCAAATCGAGTCGAATACATTTATGAACAAACTCAGCTTGATAATTTTATTGAGTTCGGCTCAATTATTGACGAATTCAAATCCGAACAAAGCTTTTTTTGAGTTGGGCACCGAATAATTGTCTAGTAGATTGGCTCGTATACAGCCCTACCCGTAGTCATGAATAAATTTCAAAATATTTGCAATGATAATTGAAATTATTGTTGGAATATCCATAAAAGTATTTTCACTTTTTTTACGTATAATCAATGATGGGATATGTTACTCTCAAGAAAACAAATTGTTTGGATATATTATTCATACAAGTTTAAAACTCTTTATCATAATTGGTTTATAACTTTTCCCCAAACGAAAATAATTATGATAATGAGAGTAGGTAGATAAAATGGGAAGCCACCAAAGCACAAACATGAAGCCATCCCATTCACTGGCATCAAAGTTTACACCAAGAATATACTCTCAATTTCTATTTCTAAGAATAATTTTCTCCAAAATATGGACATCTTCCAAACTGTCAAGGGGAAAAAATTTGCTATCAGTTTGTGGATTTGCGTGGTCTATATCATTTGGAAATGATGAAAAAAGGTTTTTCGAGAACGTAAGTTGGAACAATGTTAGGATTGTAGATGAAATAAATGGTACGCAGGCACGGACTTGAGTGAAGGCCCACGAGGCCTGGGCCTAGGCCCCAAAATATCAGGAGCCCAATTTATTTATTTTTTAGTTTTATATATGGGACAGCATCTCAAATAGCCATTTAAGATAAAAAAGATAAATTGTAGCCACCAACTTAATAATACTACATTCTTAATAATAATACTTAATAAATTGTAGTATATAAAATCTAGCAACTTTCATTGCATCGGGACAAAATTACCCTTTTTACCTAAAACTTAAAAATCTAATAAAACAACAAATCGTAAATTGTTTTGCAGAATCCCCTATTCAATCCACCGCCCTATTCAAGCCAACTTTGCCGTCGCCGTTGATCGATCCACCATATTCACCGAAGGAGCCACCTTCTCCGACAGTCACTTTGTCTTAAATTGCGACCGATCGTGCCCAATCCGAGGAGAAAACAATCGAGCAGTTGTTTTGATATAATTCAGGAATTCGAGCCTCCGGCGTCCTTGCCCACTCTACTTCGATCGAGCCGCTGTCTTTACAGCCGTGATTTCTGGTGGTCGTTCCCTAAATCCCGACCAGTCTTGCCCAATCGCAGGAGTTGTTCGACCGAGCCACCGGATCAGGAGCAACGACCATTCGCACAGCCATGTTATCATCGTCGACCGCCGCGCTACTTAATGTCGGAGGATAGGTCAGATTCCGGTGGACCAAGAGTTACGCCGATTCTAAAAATCTCGTTGGGCTCGAACACAATTGGCTTGATTTAGATCTGTTCGGAGTCAGTTTCGTTTCTGCAATTTTTTTGATATGTGGCTCATGAAGACGCTCGATCGAGCATCCAAGGGCGCCATCGAGAATATTAATTTGATATTTCCAATGTGTTTGTTCTGTTATTGATGAAATGGCTTGATCGATCATAATATATTGCGTTTGATGAAATTATTTTCGTTTTTGCAATCATTTTCTTTTGTGCTTGATAAGGTGGCTCAATTGAGGATAATAAATTGATATCGAGCACCTCAGCATCATTTTTTATATGCATTTATTTGGAGGTTGATGAATTGGAACGATCGAGCATAAATAGGCTCAGATCGAGCAAAAATACGCTCGATCGAGCACATATCTCATTACACGGCTCGATCGAGTACCTACACAATATTCTGGCTCGATCGAGCAAATCTCAAGCTGGTTGTGTGGCGGCGAAGGACTCTGACGAGGAACATGGTTGTAGAATTGACAACGAGTGAGAAAAAAGTGCAGAGGCCACATGAAGATAGGGGTACTGGGTAGGGAGAGAAAACACAGAGGCTTGTGGTGGTGCCGGCGGGAGCGCCGGTGGTGTTGGGAGGTGGGAGGGGGCTGCTTGCCGGAAAAAATGGTGCAAAAACTATATGGGAGAAAGAGAGGGAGAGAGAGATTGATAAGAAAGTTACGCAAAATGAAAAATGCAGGTGGGGCCGGCAGATGGTGGTTGCGGCGGCTGTGGTGTTGGAGTCGTTGGCCGGAATGGGGGAGGGAGAGTAAGAACTAAGACGCAGAAGCAAAGAATTTAAAAAAAGAAAAAAGAAAAAAAGGATGCAACAGCAGCGCATCGAGATGTTCGCAGTTTGCAAGGAAGAAGAAGAGGGGGGGAAGGGGGGGAGAGAAAGAAGAGGGGTGGAGGCCGGTGGTTTCTAGTTTGTTTTTTTTTTCCTTTCCATTTTCTATTCAGTAAGGGTATTTTTGTCTCATCATGTTGAAAGTGGTTATAATTTATTTTTTGTTAAGTTAAGTGGCTATTTTTGACCATTATCACTTTATGTATTACCTATTTTAGCTTTTCTGCCCTTTATGTTCTTCCTTCATGCGAAGAGTCGAAGACGCAGAAGCAAAAAGAACAAAATAATTTCGATAATTCAATCTCTCCCCCAAAAGAGGGGTGGAGGCCGGTGGTTTCTAGTTTTTTTTTTTTTTTTTCCTTTTTATTTTCTATTCAATAAGGGTATTTTTGTCTCATCATGTTGAAAGTGGCTATAATTTATATGTTTTTAAATTGGTGACTATAATTTATTTTTTGTTAAGTTAAGTGGCTATGTTTGACCATTATCACTTTATGTATTACCTATTTTAGCTTTTCTGCCCTTTCTGTTCTTCCTTCATGCGAAGAGTCGAAGACGCAGAAGCAAAAAGAACAAAATAATTTCGATAATTCAATCTCTCCCCCAAAATATACGCAGCGTTCGATCTCATCTCCGGTAAGTTCAAATTTAAATTCATGTAATTTGCTTCAATTAGCTAATTGCTACCTACTGGCCACCTCTGCGAAATTGCTATATCTACCTTTAGGAATTGAAAGTTGATCTTGGTGTTGGATTTTTGTTAATTGATATTGGTGTTGCCTGGATTCTAAAATCGCTTTTATCCTCTTCTTAATTAGGGGATTCAGAATTTGTAAATTTCTTATGCGGCTGTGGCAATCTCGATGCACAATTTCTTTTGCTGCCATTGTTTGTTTAATTGATCATGAATCTTTTACTTGCTTATTCAATTGTTTTCAACTTTTTATAATTATTTCTATGCCTTTAGTTCATTTTATAATGTGCATACTCCTTTTTATCCTAACAAGTACTCCTTTCGTCCTATTGAAATATGACTATTTTTATTCAATAATAAAATAGCCCTATTTTAATGAGACGGTGGGAATAATTTTCTATTGCAAGTGGGTTTAGTGAAAGTGATGATTTAATTGTACTTTATGTATTTGAATAAATTCTTTTTTATTTGTTTCAAATGACGAATAAATTAATTTATTGTGATAGAAGATGACTCGTAAGCATATGTTTGGTGCTCAAAAGATGAAAAGAAAACAGTAAGAGGATCAAGTAATTGCAAGTCAATTGAAAGAAAAATGGTCGATCTGTCAGATTATGCTGATTTGATAGAAACTTTTGCGTCCAAAACTGCGAGACATGTTTAGATTGTATAAGAAATTATTTTTCCTTTTTTTTACTAATTATTGTTGTATTTTCTATCTTTCTTTGGCTTTTTTTTTTTTTTTTTTTTTTTTTGCGCTTATGGAGGGCCCATTTTTTCGTCTTCACTTAGGGCCACACGAAGCACTGGACCGGCCCTGATGGTACGCTATGGAGTTAGTGCTTGATGAAAAATATTTTCTCTTGTAATTAGGGTCTGGCTTCGAGAGCCGAGGACTTATTTTTGATTGCTTTTGCTATTGTTTTCATTTTGCTACTTGATATTAGGTACTCTGCGTACCTAATGTTGGTTTAATATATATATATTTTTTCCCAATAAAAAAAATTGATGAATATATATATATATAGAGAAATGATATGTTACTCACCTCCCGGTGGGCACCTCGTGGCACCTCGTCGTTTTATCACGTTTGCATTGCTTTTTTTTAATTTTAATTTTTATTATATATTCTAGTATCTTAGAAATTAATTTAGAAATCATAAAATCTAAAAAATCAATGTTCAATTTGTTATTTTTTATTTTTAACTTCAAAAAATGAGTAATAAAATAAATCGAAATTTGATTTTTATGTATTTTTTAGATTTTATGATTTCTAAATTAATTTCTAAGATACTAGAATATAGAATAAAAATTAAAATTAAAAAAAAAACAATGCAAACGTGATAAAACGACGAGGTGCCCACGAAAGTGTCCACCGGGAGGTGAGTAGCATATCATTTCTCTATATATATATATGTATAAATATTTTATTTTTTTTCAGAAATTGAGAATTTTAATTTTCATAAATCTTAGGGACAAAGTACAAATACCATTTGTAGTTTACATCGAAACACAAAAAAACTCCTCAAACTATGTCTTAGGGCAATCAAAACCTTGATATTTCAAATTGGGTGCAAATCGCCAACAGAAATTGAACTGCCGTTACGAAAATTGTATTTTTCATTTTATTATATTATATTTTCTTTAATCATGAATATACTTATACAAATACACCATTAAAAGAAGCAAAATACTAGACTAAACATTATTAGTGTTGAAGGTTTCACTTCTTCCCGGCCACAACATTATTATTTCCAAATGGCTATGTGTTCGAAGAAACTATAGCTACTGATTATATGAATTTCCTACTACTTTCTCAGCAACGGACAAGTTCTAAAACCAAATCACCAATTCTCTAACTCTTAAACAGAGAGCAAAATCCAAATAACGTATCAAATTCAAAGAAGCAAAAAGCATACATACACAAAAAGAAATTCATGTCAATACCTTCCTTCACTCAAATAATTTCTGAGCAATCAGTGTTAGGAAACGCAACTCGCCTCATTCCATCACACGCAGAAATCACAATTTTTGTCGTCGATGATTTATTAATTGGTTTGTTAGAAACTAAGAAGAGCGGGTGCAGACCAGCAGAAAGCGGACTGAAACATAGCTATGGGGTTTTTGTGTTTCAGTGTAAACTGATACTCCCTCCGGCTCAAGATTCGTGACACCTTTCTTTTTGGCATTTTCAGCACGCATTTCCACGCTTCTTGTTGATGAGTTTTAAAATAAATTTTTGAGGTATTTTTCTTTTTACGGGATACTACGAGCCAAAAAGAAATGTGTCACGAATCTTGAGCCGGAGAGAGTATTAGGAATATTTGTACCTTACCCTAAATCTTAATGGTTAAAGATGTCACACATGATTTAGTTTCAAAATTGCAAAACTTACTTAAAATGATTTCTTTTGTGCATATCATATTTCACTACTCTCCCATCCCATTATTTGCTGCAAATGAAACAAAGATTTTCACACGCAATTATATTAATTTATTTAACTAGAGAAAAACAAATAATGAGATACAATCCAAATCTGCAGCATCAACAAAGATCCAATGCAACACTTATTACATATGTAGGTAACTTGAAAGTTAAGCAACAAACTGAATAACGAAGTTCGACTTAAGAAATAAAACGACGAAATATGGCCACTGCACAATTTCTCTTCCCTTCTAGAATCTTAGAGCTTTGATTCTGCAAAAAATTAGAACATTTACTTTGCAAAAAATTGTGATTGTGCGTGATAATATACTACTTGATAGATAAATTTCAAGAAAACGAAGTATACATAATGTACTCATACCTCATCACGCTTGAATCTACTCAAAGTCTTCATAAACTTCTCCATCATCAGAAGGTTCGTCAAAAGCTCGAACATCCAACTGATAGCGTAGGATTCCTCCGATCCCTCCAAATCCACCGCAAAACTGAGATCCCTCTTGCGATTTGTTGGTCACGATTTCGAGTGTGCAACCGAAACGTCTATACTCGTTGGCAAACCATTCGAGCAGCGGCATCTTTTCCTGAACCTCTAGTTTGGCATTTGTAGCCGGATCACAGAAGTTACTCTGATCCGATTCTTGCTCCTTGTTCATGTGTTTTACAACATGTTCGCCTGAAACAGTATTCTTCAGCGTGTATCTGGTTATGTCGAGATCCTCCCAAACAATGAGTGTCTCGACAGCTCCAGTATCGAGAACTTTCAATGTGTCATCGATGCCAGAAACATATTTTCCAGTATCCTGACTGATCTCCCTGAAGTACTTGCCTAGTAAACGCTTCTCCTGTATAAACTTCACATTAGAGAGGATCTCGGAAGACAGCTCGATTGCCTGATTGAAACCGTCCTCCCCTCCATACGAAACATCCACTAATTTCAGAATCTTCGCCTGTAGACGAGGGTCAAACATACTGCTTGAGCTCGGCCTTCAAGTTAGCCGAACCAGCCAGTATGAGTCCTGAAATATTGGGCTGGCTCGTCTTAGGATTGATGAAGAATTGGGAGGCAAGCTCTGCTGTTTTTGTAACAAAGTTATGGCGCTTCTCCATGCGTAGACGACTGAAACGCAATTGAGATTGCCCTCCCCTTCCATGCTTCTTGGGAAGGTCGACAGTGAATTTGTGAAGAACCTTCCGAGTATTACCACTCAATGTTCCGAAGAGAGCCCCACTACCATCCATAACAATAAAGCCATACTTATCATCAGATTCCAACATTTCGTTTAGCGCCTCAGTATGGAATTTGTTGTCACAGAGATACAAAAACGCATTTATGGGCTTGAATGGCTCGAAGTCAATCGTCACTTTCTTTTCCTTCCCATCATCAGTAACAATGGTTCCAGCGTAGAGAACGAGACCATTGGGAGGAACCTTGTTGTACAATTTCAGGCGTTGTTGAGCAGACGTAATGGCACCCAGAACAGATTGTCGATTAACCCTGCTTTTGATGTTGGATGCGGTTCCAAATTCCTCTGCAAGCATCTTGGTAACACGAGATAATTGATCTCGAGGAGGCATGATGAGAGAAATCATACTGGTACCATTGCCTCGAGCTGCTTCCAGTCCCTTGATGAGCTTCTTGACTTTCCATATCTCAATGTTCTTATCAGTTTCTTGACCCTCAGCCATTGTTCTCAAATGCAAATAACCAGTGAAAAGTTCTGCAATAGAAGAACGAAAGATAGTTAAATCAACCAGCCGAGTTCTGACTGTCAAATGAAAAAATCACACAAATAAAGCTAAAAGAGTACAAGTGCCTAAATTTGATCTGAGACGGGAAATTTGTTTTACACAAGCAAAAGCCAACCATAATACAAATGTTAACACAATATGTGATATCGAGAAAAATCAACTGACCACTACACCAATTTTGAGGGAGTGAAAGAAATTACACAAGAGATTAAATTAAACGTTTACACCACCACAACCCTCAGGCATTACAAAAGATTATTCTTCTCATATATTTGGTGCATACTCATGATTCAAGTGTAAATCTCATTACAAAGAAATAGGGAACTAAATTAGACAAGATGAATATGGTACAGAAAGCTAACTCATAGAACTGCCAGATTTCCGAGATAGGCTGCCCCGACTAATATGGATCAACTATCGAACTCGAATCATTACCACACCCAATCATTTGAAGCACATAACACCACAAATTTCCCCAACTCTCCATAGCAAATATATTGCAAACTTAAAACAGACGAAAACAGAATATACGAAATCCCAGTACTTCATCTAACGCAAAACTAACAAATTCAGTCATCAAACTAACAATGACACGCATAACCCCACTAGCATAATTTCACTACTATGTTTGCATATTCGTAAAGATAAATCTCATTCAATAAAATCTAAATAATCCATCTCGAACGGAACAAACTCTTATCCAATCATTCAGTCTTCAACCGCAATCACTACAGAATTCAATTCCAGTTGCAAAAAGTTCAACCCTTACTACCTAAACCCTAAAATTCTAGAAAACTCGATAAATTCTAAATCGGTAGCCAGTCAACAATCCAAACCTCAATCCAATCGAACGAATTCAATATTTTGATTCAATCCAAATTCAAATCAAAAGCCAACAGCACACAAAACGAAAAATTCAACATCGCCATTCATTGATAATCAAATTAAAACATGCAAATCTAATACAAACAATTGATTATTAGGGGAAAAATTCCTTACCTAAGTAAGCTGTGAAGAAAGGAAAATTCCGGGAAATAATTAATCTACAGTTTGAGTGGAAGAGCGAGGGATGGAGATGACCTATATATATGGGAGGGTTAGTTGTGTAAAATTAAATTATTATTATGGTTCTTTTTAATTAATTAATTGATTCATAATTAATGTGATTAAAACACTCTTGCGACGTGCTAATCAAGTTTTAGGTTTCCTTATTCACTTAGGAATATATTTTGTTTAATATTAGTAGTATTTTTTAATTGTTCAAGGATTCTTAATGGATTGTTAATAAATGGAATAAAAGATATCGCAATAATATATGAGAATTATGAAATGGTTTAAAATAGTTATTATATATGCGTATATACTAATAATTTCAAACAAGGCATAATAACGCGCGACTAAGGAAATATAACGAATTTAATCAAACACCTAACAATAATAAAACAATAATTATAATAAATTTGATATTTTCGAATATTTGAAAAATTGATCCATACCAATTCGTTCATTGGGGATGAAATACAACTCGATCAATAAGATATTTATCCTTTAGTTATACGGAATAATTATTAGGGATAATGAGTTAAAATAAAATATGGATCGGTCTCTAATTATATATTTGTGAGAATCGATATTTCACTTCACTTATAGTTTTAAAGATTGGAAAATCTAAATCTAAAAACCTTTTGAATATTATTAAACCTCAATAGCTCTTCCTATTGAAAATTCTTGTTTGTGGTTAAATATCCTGTTGGAAATTGAGAATTCACCATATATGAAAGCTGAGAATTGAATTCAGAGAGAAAGAGGCGAAGAAAAAGATCGACAATTTAGGGGAAACTTTTTCTTCATTAAGAACTACATTTTGTTAAACTTCTGATTACAAAATACAAGAGAAATGCTATTTAAACATGGAACAAAAGCGTGTTTTATATCTAGCAACTACTACTACTCTATAAAATAAAAACAACTTTTCATCTATATCTTCAATACTCCCCCTCAAGATGGGAGGAAATGAAATGAAAGCACATCTTGCAAACAAGAACCAGTGCAGCATGAGAACCACAAAACTTGATCACATCTTGCCAATCAACCATCCAACCAACTAACTCTAACTTCCCCTCAGTAGAAAAATCATCTTGTTTAGGTATCCAGCCATTGCAATGAGTGTAAAAAAAAATATGTAAGTGTATCCCAAGCAACTGATTCAGTGAGACATTTCTTCCATGTGATGACACAAATAATAAGGACAGATAAACCAAGAATTGCAGCAGTGACTGCATTCACATTCAAGAAATTTCCAAAATTCTAGAGGTGACAACACATAATCCGCTTCCCCTCACCATCAGAGCACAAATTGATGAAAGAAAGAATTGATGATGAAAGACTAAACTAAAAATTGGTTTTAGAGATAACAAAATTAGAGAGACTAAACACCACCTGAATGTATTCATCATTTGAGCCAATCACCATCAATATGCGAATAAAACACCTAAACCAAACGAAAAATATGAACTGCCATAGCTAATAATCTTCACTCCCCCTTACCATGAGGGCTGCAAAACTAGAGGAAATCAGACCACTAGATTCAAACCATTACACTTAAGAACTTCACAGCAGATACACTTCAAATAGAACCAGTAATTATAAAATCAGCAACATAGCTGCTGAAACAAACTCCAAATCATTTGGAGACCAGAAAAATATCATCCAAAGTGAAATGACGACTGAAAAGAAGAACCTAAGATCGAATCGATCGAAGGAAACAGAGAGAAAGACGCATTGTGGCGAAAATCGACCGACAACAACCGGCGAGAGACATAGAGATAAACTTATCTCAAATGGAGATAGAAGACAAATTCAGGGATAGAAGCTTACATTCTCACATGAGATCTAGCCAAAGACTTCAATCAATCATGGATTGGGAAATACACAAGAGAAGACAAATCGCAACACACGATTTTGAGAACCAAAATTTGCAACTCACAAATAAATATGGAGAGAGAGATGATCTTAGATCAGAGAAAAATCATCCGAAACCAATGGATCGGAGAGAAAGAGAAATTGCAACTCATGATTTTAAGACAGAGAGATAGACTTGAATCATCACGATTCAGAGAAAGAGATAGGATAAAACAACCAATCATAGGTTGAAACCAAAGACAAACAAGAGATATAATCGATAAAATCGAAGAGAAACCAGAATCAATCATAGAGAATGGAGAGTTAACTCTAAACCAGAGAGGCAACATCGCAACATCGCAATTAGCGATACCTGAGTAATTTTCATAACTAGACACAGATGCAGAAAGTATCGCAATCGCAAGTTCAACCAATAAGCCGAAAATCATATCAATTACTCAGAGAAAACAAGTTGGAAATTGATGATGCAGAAAGGAAGATCGATGAACCTCAGAAATCGAAAAGGCAATAACGTCGATTTCGTGAAGAAAACAGAAATTGAAGAGAGATTTACCGCCGGCCGATTGATGGAGGAGAGAACGAGAACCTCACAAAATTTTCGAGAGCACAGCAGAATGAAGAAGGCATAGAAAACCTTACAGAGAAACGGATCTGAGAAATGCAGAGGCACAGCGGCAACTCCGACTGAAAACGAATTTGTGCAGTTCGAAAAACCTCACCAAAATTTAAGAGAGAGACTCCTGAAAAGTGAAATATAGACCAACGACAACCTGAGCTCTTGATACCATGTTGGAAATTGAGAATTCACCATATATGAAAGCTGAGAATTGAATTCAGAGAGAAAGAGGCGAAGAAAAAGATCGACAATTTAGGGGAAACTTTTTCTTCATTAAGAACTACATTTTGTTAAAATTCTAATTACAAAATACAAGAGAAATGCTATTTAAACATGAAACAAAAGCGTGTTTTATATCTAGCAACTACTACTACTCTATAAAATAAAAACAACTTTTCATCTATATCTTCAATATATCCAAACCATACCAAAATAAGAAGAGCTCCTATACGTTGTTAAGTTGTTTAAAAAACATTTAAACCGGACCAATAAAGTTAGGGTTCGGTATTCTTATTATTCAATTTGATTCTAATTTGTTTTGATAACAATTTCAATTTTTTTTTTAAATATATTTTATATATGAACATTACTTATTAGATAGAGTTTTTCTTTCTTGTAAATATATCTATTTGTACTCTAATCTTTTTATTTTCTTGTGTACGTTATTCTACTCTTTCATATTATTTTACAATAAATTTATTATATCATATGAATATCAATATCCCCACTTTTAATATTTTTTATATATTGATTTTCACACCGGTATAACTCATATAAATCCTTTTCTCCAAATTCTATAACACAAGTTCTTGGGTGATACGAACATCACATCGATCTCTCAAGGAACTCACGTGTCGTATTATCGAATTGACCTTAAAAAAAATTACATTCGATTCAGTTCGATTTGATTTAGTATTTATCGAATTGAACTTGGAAAAAAAATTACATTGATTGTGGCCAAAATTAATAGTCAATGGGCGCAATTTGAAGTCTTTGGACGTTATGCCTAAGAAAATATTATTATACCCTAAAAAAATAGAAATCTCATAATTACGAAATTGGCCTCATAAATACTGCATGATATTGCTTCACGAACGCGTGGCAACTCTGGAAATTTCGAAATGTAAAAAAGTTGAATTTTGCTTTCGATTTCTCGCGATTTTTTCATTTTTTTTCGGTGCAATACGATTTTCAATTTAACTTAGGGTTTTTCCTATTTTTCCTTTTCGGTTACGAAGCTATATATATATATATATATTCTTCAAAAAAAAAAAAAAAAAAAGCTATATATATATTCTTGCTATAGGCAGATTGTTTCTCTATCTAAAACCGCAGCTGTCGCGTGTGAATAACGCTTTCGCTGTCATCGCCGGAGGTGATTATCTTAATTTTGTTGTTTAATTGCGTAATTTTTTTTGTTTTTTGAATTTTCCGATGGAATATCTGTGTATTTCTGATGCTGGTTTTTGATGGAAATGATTTTTGTTTTCCTGAGTGTTTTAATATATCGGATGATTGTTCCATGCACGTTTTGATCGATATATAATTTCTGATTATTGTTTTGGTGTTGAGCTGCTTGATTGTTGTTTGGTGGATTTAGATCTCGGTGAAGATTTGAATGATTGAAAGCAATCACGGAGTTTTATTGACATCAGTTGCGTGAATTTTTCATCTTCATCGATCCAAAGCTCTGTAGCTGCAGAATTTTCGCTTAATTGATTCAAATATTCGTCATGCTCTGTAATTTAATTAGTAGGTTTTTTTTTTTCCAGACTTAGCCATAGTTTGTTACTTCGTTGGAATCTTTGTTATTCGCTTTAAATTTTGTTATTTTTATTGATCCCTGCTTGTGCTAAGCTTTTGTAATCGTTTATTACATGAAACGGAACGGAATATTAGAAATTCATTGTTTGGTGATAGCCACAAGCTCTGTATGTGTTGCAGTCGAAACATTTAGTTTGAGAAACATTACTGTAAATTTCAATTATATGAACAGGCCAATATGAGTTAGGTTTATGTACTATTTGTATGTGTTTTCCGTAGGCCAATCACTCTACATCAACCATCTAAAAGTATCTCGTCTCTTTTAGTTCAGCTTCACCTATCTCTTTGCAAGTATTTAGATGATTTCATTCTATCATTTATTCTGTGAGCTGCACATGAAACATTAGCATGCTGCTGTTGTTCATTATATTGGGTTTACTTGTTATTAGACGTATGATGTATAATATGCACAGATTTCTGGGGTTTGAAGGATAATCTTTAGCAGTGCTGAGTTGTTATGGTCTTGATATTGTGATTTCTTTTACTCCCTCGGAATTGGTGTAGCGGTCCTCTGTTTTTCTTGCCAGATCACATTTTAATTATCTTTATTTGTGTATTATCTTTTCTTCTATCATATTGTTATAGTAGTATGTGTTATCTCTAGTCGCAGGTGTGAAATTTGCTTTCTTTTACTAGAGATCCTCTGTTTTTTCTCATAATCACATAATATGTTGACAATTCCATTATCTACTTTGTACTTTTGTAGCACGAATCTCATGTTTCAGCTCTAACTTGCTTTGAACTTTTGTTTTTAGCTTTATTTGTTAGCATGTCACCTTCATATCTATGTTGGTTGTTTTCACTATATCGTTCATCTTGTATTTGTTGCAGAACTTTTCTGCTGCTTGATTTTCGCATTTGAGAACAATGTCGGACGGCCACGAAACTGATAAGAACATTGAGATATGGAAAATCAAGAAGCTCATTAAGGCACTGGAAGCAGCTCGAGGCAATGGTACCAGTATGATCTCTCTCATCATGCCTCCTCGAGATCAGATATCTCGTGTTACCAAGATGCTTGGAGATGAATTCGGAACTGCATCCAACATCAAAAGCAGAGTGAATCGACAATCCGTTCTGGGTGCAATTACATCTGCTCAACAGCGCCTAAAATTGTACAACAAGGTCCCACCAAATGGTCTCGTTCTCTACACTGGAACAATTGTCACAGATGATGGTAAGGAAAAGAAGGTAACAATCGACTTCGAGCCATTCAGGCCCATAAACGCCTCTCTTTATCTATGTGACAACAAATTCCACACCGAGGCGCTTAATGAACTGTTAGAATCTGATGACAAGTTTGGCTTTATTGTCATGGATGGTAATGGGACTCTCTTTGGAACACTGAGTGGCAATTCTAGGGAGGTTCTTCACAAGTTCAGTGTCGACCTCCCAAAGAAGCATGGAAGAGGAGGACAATCTGCACTGCGTTTTGCTCGTCTCCGCATGGAGAAGCGTCACAACTACGTCCGGAAAACAGCAGAGCTTGCCACACAATTTTACATCAATCCTCAGACGAGCCAACCTAATGTTTCCGGACTCGTACTGGCTGGTTCTGCTGATTTCAAGACTGAGCTCAGTCAGTCTGATATGTTCGATCCTCGTCTGCAGGCGAAGATTTTGAATGTAGTGGATGTTTCATATGGAGGGGAAAACGGTTTCAATCAGGCAATAGAGTTGTCCTCTGAGATCCTGTCCAATGTAAAGTTTATCCAGGAGAAGCGTTTGATAGGCAAGTACTTCGAAGAAATCAGTCAAGATACGGGCAAGTATGTTTTTGGTGTTGACGACACATTGAAAGTTCTTGAAATGGGCGCTGTTGAAACGCTCATTGTTTGGGAAAATCTTGACATGACAAGATACACGCTGAAGAATACTGTTACGGGTGAAATTATCATAGAACACATGAACAAGGAGCAGGAATCTGATCAGAGCAACTTCCGTGATTCAGCTACAAATGCTGAGTTGGAGGTTCAGGAAAAGATGTCGTTACTCGAGTGGTTTGCTAACGAATACAGACGTTTTGGCTGCACTCTCGAATTTGTGACCAACAAATCGCAAGAGGGATCTCAGTTTTGCAGGGGTTTCGGAGGGATAGGAGGAATCCTACGCTATCAGCTGGATGTTCGAGCTTTTGATGATCTTTCAGACGATGGAGAAGTTTACGAAGATTATGAATAGCAATCAATCAACTTTTCCAAACCTGGTGCAGACTGCAGGGATGGAGCGGAAGTACTGCACCGGAGTGCGAGGGCTCGCCCCTCTAAAGATGCCGCTCGGACTATGTTGGAAGAAAAAGATGGAGCGATGCTTGATAGGGTAATGCATTTCCTTCATTTGCATTAAATCATACACACTTTATATAATTTTCTGCATACACGATCTTCTTCGAATTTGGAAATTATGTCAAGCACGTACATACCATCCCAACAACACGTAGCCCCAAATTTTCCGTTTTCTGAAAAAATGAGTTCAACTGCAATCTATGAGTTGGTATGGTCTTTGGACATGCTTGGTGCAATTTAACTTTCTGCAAAATAAATGTTCTAATTTCTTTTATCCTTCCTTTGCATTTCCTTTATGGGATGCAGGCTGACGGTCAAACTTTCTGGAAGGGAAGACAAATCGCAACGAGGGGAGGTAATATAAAGACGGCCTACGTGATTTGTCCATGATGGCTGTAGTTCCTCGTTCTATGAGGTGATCTTATGTTGGAGTCCTATAACTAATTATATTCGTCGAGCATGGTTTCGGCTTGTTCAGGTCGTGTCTCGAATCGAGTATCCGTGTCTTGGTTGAACTTTATTTTCTGGCAAATAAATTAGGTTTGATGTAAATGTAATAAGTGCTGCATTGGGACCTTTGTTGATGCAGCACATTTGGTTATGGATTGTGTTATCTCGGTATGTGTTTCGTTTAGTTAAATTATGAGCCCATTATGTATTTATATGTTTGGTTCTGTTAAATACATTTTCACTGAAATATTGTTGCATCTGCTAAATTATGTTTAATTCTGTTAAAATTGTGCTGAAATATGAGCAAATTATGCATTTTGTTGCCTTTTTTAGCAGTCTGTGTTGAATTATTCGTTTGCTCCATATTTGGTTGAGTTTACTGAGAAAAATGGAGAAAAAAAATAAATATAAAAATAAAAATAAAAATCAGTGTTATATAATACTCCTATATTAATATCTTTAAACAGTTCGTAATTCTTTTTCTGGATTACTAGTGAATTTGTGTGCTAAAGGAAATTCACATTATAGTCACAATAAATGGGCAGACTTTTTATTTTTGTCATCCCATAAAAAATTGACACTTTCTATTTTAAGATGTAGATACCACATGAAGAAAAATTTAACTTTAGTTACTTTACACCATTAGTGAGATTGAAACATATAGTATTCAGAAAGTGGTGTCCGTTTATCGTGGACAGCAGCACGTTGAATTAGAATAAATTTTACCCTTGTTAATTAGCGATAGAAGTAAAATAGAAGTCAAAAAACTAAAATATACTACAGCATAATAAATAACTAACGTAAACTCGTCGTAACATTCAATGTACGTGATTCGACATTCATGCATAGCGTATATTATACCGGTATTTTAGTAGCATCACATTATTGATGATATTGAAATTCATAAGCACGACATAAACTATCACGCCTTATTTACAATTATTTGATTTTGATTGTACCTCCCGGCGAATTCAATGAACCCACCAATTCATTTGATTTTTTATGGTAATGTTAAAATGAAGTTGTAGAACGAAATATTACTAGCTCTATAATAATTTAGTAGCATTATTTCACATAGTAGGTCATTTTTGTCTGGTTTTATATGGATTGAAAAACTACAAATCCTGATTATTTCTATTTTCAGATTTTCTTTTTGGAAATGTATGATTTTTGTTTTATTTTTAATCTCGATTGGTTGTATATATATAACTCCAAAAATGAGATTTTTTACTAAAATTAATACTAGTCTCCTTTTTCAAGAATTATGTTTTTGGAATGATAAAGTGTCTTTAAGTGGTTTCATAGTTTCACCATTTGTTTTTTAGCCAAAGGAAATGACAGATTTTTATAAACCAAGACACAACATGGTATATCAATATACGTACGCAACGTGCAATAAAAATAAAATTAAGGTCAAATATTGCGATAAATGGACTTACATAGAAAAATATGATATTATTGTATGACTCACTTGATTTGATTGTATATTTACATTACATCATAACATAACATGTTGCCTACATGACAAACCAAACTAATTTCTATTGTTTGACTTTGAAACACATGATGTGTATTAATAGTTTATTGAGAACATACGAACTTATTTACATAAGCGCTATATACATATACTATTTTTAAAATAAAAGTATAATAGTAATAATTAGTTACGTCAAATAATATATACTCTATTTAAAATACTAATGATTGAATATCATGATTTCGAATGTTTTTACTGCGAATTATACATAATGCATGTTTTACTCTAATTTTATGATATAAACCATGACAAAAAGACTGCAGTTCGATTACTCATCATAAATCTAGAATATTCATACTTACATTTCACTTTCCTCGTAGGTTAGATTTACCCAATTAAGCGAAGCACGTCCAAACTTCATTTTGAGATTAAATCCTATATTAGAAACCTCATTGACTTCGTTCGTTTCAATTCGTTTCAAACTATGAAAGTTATCATTTCTTCTAATTATTATATATATATATATATATAACAACAACAACAATAATAAACAAGAACTATGAAAGTTATCATCGTAAACTACCAAAATGGATTACATTTATGTATTTTTACATTTTTACCCCCCCCCCCCCCCCCAACAAAAAAAACGAGATGAGCACATCTTAGTTATTATAGAATTGGGTCTATTCCCCTATAAAATGACTTATAAGAGGGGAGAGTCATCTAATTTATATGTAGAGTTTAAGATTATTTCCAAATTAATGTGAGACACAGGTAAACATATAGGTTGGAATGATTATCAACTTCATCGTGAATAAGCAAATCATCATCGCTCTTAGACCGACTCTGATATTATATTAGAGTTGGACCAACACACCTTTAAAAGAACTTGTAAGAGAAGGGGATCATCTAAGAGAAAATGTCTCTTTCTATCCACTCTTAGATAGTTTTTACAATATTTATCACTAGGATAGTTTTTCAACAAAACTACCCAAATTTGATGTGGAGAGACAAAAATACCCCTCTTTTTGGATTTATATGAAACTCTTTTTGTTTTCTCTCTCTTCCTCATATCTTTGTGCATTTTGAATTATTTCTCATCTTCTTCATTTATTTTTCTCTCCTATGCAACCTCTCTCTTCTCTCTATTCTCATCTTTCTCCTCTCAATTTTCTACTTTTCGTCACCAAGAACGGCGAGCTTCCCTAGCCTGAAGGAGTCGCCGGAGGAAATGCAGTACGGGAGATTGGGCGGCGGCTTCTCTAATTATGGGTCCCGAGCGGGATCCGGTGGGCCTAATACGGGTCGAAGGGAGTACGAGGGCCGAAGATCTTACGGGTTTGAGGATGATGGCGGAAGGGGGGCCGCGTCGCAGCAATCTAGAGTTTCAGAGTTTGATTCACAACCACAGCTGCAGGCTAGATCTTCAGGCTTTGGTTCGGGCTTCTCCAGGCCCGATATTGATCGTTGGTACGAAATATGCTTTCTGTTGATTATATTTAGAAAATAAAAAATCATACCATTACACTTTGAGTTGGTACGAATTTAGGGTTTGGGGTCTAAGTTTGGTTCGAATTTACGGGTAGAACTTTCTGTTTTTTTTTTTTTTTTGCTTTTCTTGTTTTTATGTTGTCTTTTGACAAATAGATGGTAAGAATTCATAATTTGTAATATATCATAGGTATCCGTAATTTGTTTTTCTATTGTTTTTAGTAATTCTATTGTGTGGTACGAAATATGCTTTATGTTGATTATATTTAGCAAATAAAAAAAACCATACCATTACACTTTGAATTGGTACAATTTTAGGGTTTGAGTCTAAATTTGGTTTGAATTTAGTAATATGCAGTTGTTGTTGGTGCGAAATTGGTTTATTTTGCTGCACATTACGTACAAATTTAGTACCTATTTTTTAATTTGTGTTGGTACAAATTTCACATTTCGTAGCTATTTTTCAGTGTATGCTACTGTAACTTCTTGTTTTTTAGCTCATGAATTTCAATTTTGACGAGTGTGGATTTGTGTTTCTAATTCATAAGTTGAGATCTGTCGTTCTTGTTTTACTTGAGTATAAATGGGTTTGATATTGCAGTAGGCCAAGTCACTTCAAAACAAGCGTAATTCGTAATATATCTTTGGTAAATGTACAAATTGACTCATATTCGTACCAATAACTTCATACTTACTTATGTAATTCGTACTTTACTAGATAAATAGATGGTACGAATTTCACAGTTCGTGATAAATAGATGATACGAATTTGTACTTTTTGATATATCATAGGTAATCGTAATTCGTAATTCGTTTTCGTGATGCTTTCTTGTAATTTGTAATATATCATATGTAATGGTACGAATAACGCATATTCGTACCAATAACTTCATACTCACTTATGCAATTCGTACTATATTGCAGGCAATTGGTACGAATCGTCTCATATTCATACCAATAACTATATAATAACTATGTAAATGTAAGGATACCTTGCATATTATATTAAAGATGCCAATTCAAAATATGGTACGAATTCCACAAATTCGTACCTCCTTACTGTTCGTAAAAATATAAATTTTGTGTTTTCTAACGTTTAGAAAAACAAAAAAGAAAGAAAAAAACAAAAAAAAGAAAAAAAAATCTGCAAAGAGACAAAAAAGTAGGTGGGAAAAGAGAAAGTTGTCATAATGGGAGGAAATGTGTCATAAGGATATATTTGTCTCACCACCTCAAATTTGGATAGTTTTGTTACAAAACTATCCTAACGATAAATATTTTAAAAATTATCTTATAGTAGGTAGAAAAGTCACTGGCTCATCGTCCAAACTATATAAGATTTAAGATATTTTTCTTTTTACTAGCTTCAAATTTAAGATATTTTTCAAATCGATACAAAACAAACTATTACCTATGTCTCTATTCAGAATCCAAATTTCAATTACGAGACATCGCTCCCACTATAAAATTAAATTACAACCGATAACTTAAACATTTAATTAACTATTTTGACAAATCTTGCCTAATTTATT
Source organism: Mentha longifolia (assembly GCA_001642375.2). Lineage (NCBI taxonomy): Eukaryota > Viridiplantae > Streptophyta > Magnoliopsida > Lamiales > Lamiaceae > Mentha > Mentha longifolia. The sequence goes on from CM038110.1 coordinate 16,611,540, forward strand.
ACCACTACCCCATCACATACGTACACCTAATTTATTGCCAATTCTTTTTTTTCCCCAAGTCCAAAGTCTAAACCCGCGTCAACAATTTTTCATAGATAATATTAAAAAACCAATTTAAAAATACAAATTATATTCACATTATTCGGGAATTTCCAAAGACATTCCTCCTCCATTGTTGCCAGCTCCATCGTCGCCCTCTTCGCACGTTGCTCCGACAATCACCGAGCTTATTTTAATCTCAGATTTCGGAAAAAGATTTCAGCTTTGATTCTGGGTTCTGATTCTTTTTCATCATCTTCTCCTTCTTCTTCGAGAAATCGAAGAAGGGGAAGAGAAGAAGAAGCGATGAAGAGCAGAAATGCGAAGGTTTCAGCTAAATGGATTCCCATTTTCTCCATATGTTTCTTCTTGATTGGCATGGTTTTCACCAACAAGTACGCGTTTGTTGCGAATTCTCCTTTTTTGGGTTTATTTTAAGGTTTTTTATGGGGATTGAGCTGTGATTCTGTGAATTGATTTTGATCTTCTATACAGATTCTTGGGCCCGGTTGAATCGAATAATCAGCTCATAACTCAGCAAAGAAGGGACCAAGAGCTGCAGATCGTCTCTGAAGATTGCAATACTAAGAAAAAGGTTGAATTTTCATTCATAATATATTTTAAATTCAAGTCTGCATATTCAGTTTTCTTGGATGTTTCTCTCTCCTCTAATGGATACATAGATCAGCTCAAGTATTTATGTATCCTTTGATTCTCTCTCTCTCTCTAGTATTTAAGCTTTCAGATTTTCATTCTTAATTTTGGGTATTTTCAAGATAATTATAAAACAACAGTTTAAATTCAGTTTTGGATCTGTTTATTGAGTAGTATTTCAGTTTTTGTTAATTTGTTTATGTGTAGAAAGCAGAAGGTAAAGACAATGATGTAATGAAGGAGGTTTACAAAACTCATGAAGCAATCCAGTTAGTCCAGATTTCTCTTCCCTAATTTTATTCATATCTCTATAAATATTTGGAAAATTTTCAAATTCGAAGACTGTTGTTTCAGGGGATTAGATAAGTCCATTTCGATGCTCCAGATGGAGTTATCTGCATCTCGAAGTGCTCAGCTGAAAGGTATAGGGGATGGGAAATTACCAACTACTACTAATCAAGAATCTACGAGGAAGAAGGCGTTCATGGTAATCGGTATCAACACCGCTTTCAGTAGTAGAAAGAGGCGTGATTCCGTTCGAGAGACTTGGATGCCTCAAGGTAATGCATAATTTTTGACTGAATGGAATTGTATCCGTTTACTCTAGTTGGAAGAATCTGGTCTAAGACTGCCGATGTTTTCAGGTGATAAGCTTCGTAGATTGGAGGAAGAGAAAGGGATTGTTGTGAGATTCATGATTGGACATAGGTATATACTTCCATTCATGGAAATGAATAGTTTTCTCGTTATATTTCCTTTTAATCTTCGTATAGGGTTCATGATCTGAAATCCTTGATGTGAAGTTCTGTTTAGATCCTCAGATGTCTAAAATTTTGATGGCTCGAGCCAATTCCTTGAATCTTGAACTATAAATTTGGATAAGAATAAGTTCTTGAGTTGTTCATGCTACGTTGTAATCTTTGATCACGATATTCGAGCGAATAAATACTAATTAGGGAATTTGTTGATGTGAATCAGTGACTTCATGAAAAATAGTCACGGATTGTGCATTGTGGGACGAGAGCATACGTCTCTAGGTGCTGAGTAGTTTTTAATCAAAAGATACATGCAGCGAACGTTTTACTATTTGAACATCTTGAATTTTTTATTCTGAACGTGTTCTTTTTTCAATTGTTTCGTCTATGTTGCTGCATTAAGTGAAATGAACTAACGAGGCAGCTCTCTGTTTTTGTTCAATGCAGTGCGACATCCAACAGCATATTGGATAGAGCTCTCGACTCCGAAGAAGCTCAACATAAGGACTTTCTGAGGCTGGTAAAAAAAAATTCACCGAACACTCTCCTTTTTTTTTCTTTTTTTCTTTTTTTCTCTCTCCCGTTGAAAACCTCTCCATGTTATTAAAATAATCTCGTGCTTCAATAATGCAGGAGCATGTCGAAGGATACCATGAATTGTCGGCAAAAACGAAGATCTTCTTTGCCACTGCTGTTGCAAAGTGGGATGCTGACTTTTATGTGAAGGTGGATGACGACGTTCATGTTAATTTGGGTAAAATTACTATCATCCCTTTCCTCGTCTTTATATAGATTCATTAAAATCTTTATTCTAACAAGTGAACTGTGCTTTTGAATTTGTGCTTATAAAGGTACATTCGCTGCAACTCTTGCTCGTCATCGATCGAAACCCAGAGTCTATATTGGTTGTATGAAATCTGGACCCGTTCTTGCTCAGAAGTAATCTTTGAAATTCATGAAAGTTGTTTTCTTTTTTGCTTCTCGTTAAGTTTAGGTGTTTGGTAACATGATATATTCTTTCTTCAGGACTGTCAAGTACCACGAACCCGAGTACTGGAAATTCGGAGAGGAAGGAAATAAATATTTCCGGCATGCAACAGGGCAGATCTATGCCATCTCGAAGGATTTGGCGACTTACATCTCGATTAACCAGTAAGAATTTCCCTATCATTGAGTATATTTTGAAATTTGGAGAGCTAGAATTGCTCGATTTTTAGAATTATTGTCGATGGCTTGAACTATTTCAGTGGCAACGCAAAAGTTTGTGATGAAGCTAAAAAGTATTTCAAGAAATTGCACGATTTCTTGATTTTTCTTTCGATTTATGTTGAAATCGCAATTTTGTAGGCCTATACTGCATAAGTACGCCAACGAGGATGTGTCGCTCGGTTCTTGGTTCATCGGGCTCGAAGTCGAGCACATCGATGAACGCAATATGTGCTGTGGTACTCCACCAGGTATCAATTTCTATACATATCTTCCATGTGAAAGCTTAATTCAGTTCAGATTTCTCGATCTAAAACGAGAAAATTTATGGTTTGAATTTTGTTTCATTCTTTCGATTCTCCAACTTGCAGATTGCGAGTGGAAGGCTCAAGCAGGCAACGTATGCATCGCCTCCTTCGACTGGAGCTGCAGCGGAATCTGCAAATCGGTAGAGAAGATCAAATTCGTACACGAACAATGTGGTGAAGGAGAAGAGGCCCTTTGGAATGCTTTATTGTAGGAACACATTCATCCCCACTAGAAATCGACTCTATTTCGACTGTAGAATGGGCGAAGCAAGAGTTTTGTCGAACACCGTGCAAGATTCGTTGGGTACGGTATATGCAGGTTCGATTTCTTAGTGCAAGATTTTGTTTGAATACACGAGTACACGTGAAGCCGAGTTTCCAAGTAGATGACTATGTATACACATTGTGTAGAGAGAAAAAGAGATGTTGGTATTGATTTTTGATTTGGCTGCAGTAGAAAATACTTAATTTGAGTATAACGCAATTACATAGATGAAAATTATTCCATGCTTGTATTTTTGTATGGCTGAATTTTGATCAAATTAATTAGGAAAGTGAAGTGAGGTGAAGTGGTTTTTTTCTTGTTTTGTTTGGAAATTAGGAAAATAAATTGGGTCTTGGATTTGGGTTTTTAACTGAAGAGGCAAATAGAATTGGGCTATTTAAGGCTACGGGCTTACAAGTTAATAAAAATAAAAGGAGCGAAAGAGAAGAATTTGTGTTTTTTTTAATTTAATGTATTTTAAGAAAATGGCCTTATGAAAAATCTAAAATTATGTCGTAAAATTTATGTTTAACTAAAACATTTTGTTGAAAAACTGTAACCATCTTGATATGAATTTTATTTTTATTTAATGCAAAATAAATAAATATTAAAATTGTACCGTGATTTAATTTCTTTTAAAAGCTGAGTTAATTTTAAGTAAAATTAGTAATTATATAAATCTAAATTAATTATATTAACAGATTGTGTACATATATATATTTAAAAAATACTACTGCTTCCTAAAAATTTTACTCCCTCCATTTCATATAAAATGACACTTTTATTTTTGGCTTTTCTAGCACGTTTTTTCACGCTTCTCGATGATGGGTTTAAAAATGGATTTTTGAAGAATTCTTTTTTTTACGGTCTGTCGTAGTATCCCGTAAAAAAAAGAATTCTTCAAAAATCCATTTTTAAACCCATTATCGAGAAGCGTGGAAAAATATGCTAGAAAAACCAAAAATAAGTGTGTCATTTTATATGAAATTGAAGGAGTATTAATTGTTGTTTTCTTAATTATTGGAAAAATAAAAATAAGACAAAATGTTTCATGTTTCTTTATTTGATTAATCCATGGGGATCTGCAGTAAATATTTGAAAACATTAGACAAGACAGTGACAGCCTGCAAACACAAGAAAACTATTGCTTAATTATTTATTTAATTTATGTGTCAGTTCTGGCCTCTCCAAATGCAACACTTTTTAAAAATAAAATTAAAAAAATTAATAAAGGACTTGTACTTTTTTCTTTCTTTCTTTCTTTCTTTCTCTTTTTTGTTTTTTTTTTTGTGTGTGTGTATAGATTCCGGTTCCAATTTAAGGGCTTAATTCAATCTGTTATTTTGGGTAGTGGTTTTATTTAAAACAAACTAATTAATTAAAGGATAGCTAAATTTTAGGGCATAATACTACCACCATTCCTTCTAATTAGTTCCATTTAGAATGAGCGCAGAAGCCAAGGAAAGAAGAGATATATAGCTATGAGAAATGATATGCTACTCACCTCCCGGTGGACACCTTCGTGGGCACCTCGTCGTTTTATCACGTTTGTATTGTTTTTTTTTTTAACTTTATTCTATATTCTAATATCTTAGAAATTAATTTAGAAATCATAAAATTTAAAAATACATAAAAATCAAAGCTCGATTTATTTTATTACTCATTTTTTGAAGTTAAAAATAAAAAATACTAACAAATTGAAAACATTAATTTTTTAGATTTTATGATTTCTAAATTAATTTCTAAGATACTAGAATATATAATAAAATTAAAAATTAAAAAAAAAAAGCAATATAAACATGATAAAACGACGAGGTGCCCACAAAGGTGCCCACCGGGAGGTGACTAGCATATCATTTCTCATATAACTAAAATCAATTCTAAGGAGAGAGAGTGAATTGTAGCCACAAATTTTTTGTCATTTTAATAAATGAGATTAATAAGTGAGACAGACTTCCGGAGAATCGAGGAGGAGATTAAGTGTCGTTTCTGGAGCTGGTGCTCGATTCGAGGCGAAGGCGGGGAGTTTCGAGAGTATGAGAGATGGAACTTGTGTAATTTGAGTGAGTTGTGGTTAAATCGCTGATGTACCCGAACGGTACTCCTTGTACCGGTTCTTTTCTTTCCTTTTCTCCTTTAATAATTTTTGTTTTCCCGATATAAAAAAAATGAAGTGAGACAGACCAAAATAGCAAATGAGACTTAATGAAGTGGGATGGAGGTAGTATATTATAGTCACAAGAGCATCTCCAGGGGCGGAGCCAGACTTTCGACTCAGAGGGATCACATTTCCTCGGCGGCAGATGTAGGACTAGAGGCAAGAGAAAAGGCGTTGCTATCGGCGCTTGGTCCGAGAGCTTCGGAAGGCGCGCTGGTGGCCGAAGGGCTTTGTAGCCTAGACCCGGAGCAGGGGCGGTGTGTTTTTTACCTCCTTGCTCAACACCGGCGCCTCAGTAGCGGCGAAGACTCGGCCGGTAGAGTAGCCGTGACGTGAGGGGGATGGCGGCGACGACTGAACTGGGATGAGATTGGGAGCGGCGACTCGGGAACTGAACTTGGTTCGCGAATTTCTTCGGATTGGGAAAATTTTGGGGAATTAGTATAAAATTTAGGAATAATAGTCATTTTTAATAATTTAATTAAAAATTACTAAAATATCCTTAGTTTTTTTTCAAATTCCAGTGGGGTCATTTGACCCCATGCCACAATCCTGTCTCCCCTCCGCCCATGAGCATCTCCAACTATTTTATTTATTTTAGAGTAGCTTTTGAACAAAAATAATGCAGTAATCGTAATTCATCTCCAATAGTTTATGTAAAAATACAATAACAAAAATATTCCAAAATATTCTATTTTCTTGATTTAATCTTAATAATGTGGAAAAAAAATTAAACTAAATTTATATGAATAATAGAAATTTGAACTCATTAAATTAATATGTGAAATAAGATTGGATGTAAATAAATAAAAATAGACACATTATTTTATATTTTGCATGAAATCCATCTTCTCCTATTTATTCTAATAGTGATTACAGTATAATTACTTAACCCATGTTATGTTAGCTCAAAAGTTTTCTTTTATTATTTTAGAAAGGCTGAAAAAAAATCTGATTAAGAAACGTGTACTTTGTCACGTGCCGTCCACATGCAGAAACAATGATGTCGGCTGTTAGGACGCGTGTCCACCGTCACGCACGTGCCGGGTCACACCTTACTAAATAAATAAATAAATTTGGATTATTTTCGTCGCGAGATACTTTAATTTTTTGAAATTTATACTCCTTTTTTATGATTAAATTTGATCTCACAATTATAATAGAAGAAAGGAAATATAACTTCAATTTAAAAATTAAAAAAAAAAAAAATCGATTTGTGATCATCTTTTTGGATGCCTTTTTCTTTATTTCCCAAAAAAAAGTTGAAAGAAAATAAAGTTAGGAGATTAGCCTTTGGAAAGGCACAAGAGATATGTGCGGCCATTTAATTACATTAATTTTGGATGCCTCTTTTTTGTTGTATTATCTATGGCTTCCAAAAAAAATAAAAAAATGACGTATTATTAAATTTTTATTAAATGTTGCATGCATAGTTTTGTATGTTTTGAAAAGGAAATGCATTCATTGAGATGAAAACACGTCAATATATAGTTAACAAAAAATAATAATAAGAAGAGCTCAACACTTCTTAATTCTTTTATTCTTTAAGCCCGTCGTAAAATTCCCACGTGAGGGCAAGATATAAGTGTTATATTGCATCAAATATAATTTACAAAATATATTAATTTAAACATTTTCCAACTCAAAAAAGAAAAGGAAAATTTCAAAACAAAAAAAGAGAATATTTTTTTTGCATATTCTTTTGTTTTGTTACGTTTCAATATTGTTGGGCAATTTGTACACGGCTAACGTAGTAATGACACATTAATGATTCTTCGATTTAAGTTTCATTTTTCAGTCATGAGCACGTTAGGTTTGTCCATAATGAATAGCAGAGCATCCCTTGAATACCATATGCACAGATATCGTTAAACCGTTAATTAATAAACGTGCTATATATATAAAAAGATTCAAAATATTACTACCTCCGTCCTCCATTTAGTGACCCTCTTTTTTCAACATGTGTGACACGTGTTTCCACGCTTATCATTGATGAGTCTTAAAATGAATTTTTGAAGTATTATTTCTTTTACGGGATACTACAAGTGTTGTAGTATCCTATAAAAGAAAGAATACTTCAAAAATTTATTTTAAGACTCATCAACGATGAACGTGGAAACGCGTGTCACACATGCTGAAAAAAGAAGGTCACTAAATGAAGAACGGAGGGAGTATTAAGATGAACATCGATATCCATATCTATGAAAATCAACTTAGGAATATATGTTAATCTAGTCAAATATCCTAACTTAATATAGTTTCCGATGCATAGTACTACTATCACGAAACAAGAGATCTCTCTCTCTAAACTTGACCTTCCTAGATATGATGACCAAGTATTTTAATCTATACAAAATTTTATAAAGATTATTAATTGTTGTAATTGTTGTTATAATCAAGGGAGAAATGTTCAAAATTGCCGACACGAGCCTAGTTATGTAAAATACGAACAAAGCACGAACATATTTGAAAACTCGAATTGTCTCGTGTGAATTACACTATGATTTGAACAAGACCGATGGCTAGAATAGAGACAATTCGAGCCGACTTGTATTTTACACTAAGCCTTCGAACATATTTGAAGGCTCGAATGAGACAAGGCTTCATAGTGCATGTTACACCTTTTTTTTTTTTTATTAGAGAAAAGAATTTTCATCAGTGACGGAGGCAGAAATCTTGACGAGGGGGCCCAATTTAAATAATTGTCAGTAAACATTAGAAATTAAAAAATTTAATAAAAATATATAAATTAAAACAAGACCAACAAAAAACAATATATTTAAAATAGAATATTTCAAAATTCTAATAAAGGTAATTTGCAATTTATATGTCAAACTAGGGATGTCAATTTAGCCCGAAACCCGCGTATTGACCCGAGTAACCCGAGCCAAAAGCGGGTTAGGGTTGAATATTTCTAACCCGAAAAAAATTTCAACCCGAATGGCCCGAACCGAATAGCCCGGAAACTTGGCGGGTTGGCCCGATAACCCGAAAGTTTTCATTAATTAAGTGTTAATTTTTATTACTTTATTTCAAATATTAAAATTTATGTCTTGATTCAAATATTTGTGAAAAATATTGCAATTTTCTATTATAAGTTGTATTCATCATAATATTTTCTCTATTTTGTATTTCACCACATAAAAAATGATTAATATAATCATTAAAAGAAAAATATCTTCACATCTCATTGAGCTACTTATTATATTATGCAAGTTGGAGTAACATAATACGAAATAAAATGACTTCAATGGTATAACATGATTTATTTATTTTTATAAAATTATTGTTATAAAAAAATCATCAACTTCTTGGCCTGACGGGCTAGCCCTAGCCCCGAAGTTTAGGGTTAGGGTTGAAAATTTCTAGCCCGAAAAAAACTCAACCCGATTCAACCCGAACCGAATAACCCGAAACCCGACAGGGCTGACCTGAACCCTCTCGGGTTGGCCCGATTGACATCCCTATGTCAAACTATTCAACTTTCCACAATTGTGTTACGTGTTTTGCAAATCTGAAACAATTGTTTTGTATATAGATTGAAACACAAATTTGAAATGGAGAATAATTTCGCAATTGAATTATAAATTGTCGAGAAATAATTGATAGGATATGGCCTAGCCACTAGGCCCAAGCAGCGAGCCCAATGTAATTGGGCTCCGACTGTCAAGCTCGGCCTATGCAGCTCGGCCCACCGAAGAGCCTTACTTGGTTCAGCCCAAACAGCCTACCTAGGCTGAATCCACGACGGCCCACCTCAAAGGAATCTCTACACCAAGGCAACTCCTATATCGACTACAATTCAAGCTCCACAAGAGATATAGAAGTTCGGTGTTTATCCAGTAAAGGAGGAGATCAAGCCAAAGAGTCCTAATAGGAAAAGACGTATAATCTTAGTCGAACTCCATGTGTAGATACTTATAAATAGGGGTTTAGAATAGATTGGAAGGGGGAGAACAATCTTGTAATCACTACTCATACAAGCAATAAAGATCTATACTCTTTATGCCCGTGGACGTAGATCTATTCCAATAGATCGAACCACGTAAACCCCTTTGTGTTCCGTTTACTTTCGTGTTCGTTAAATCCCAGTTCTTGTGCATTAACCGTCTTGCGAAAATAAGATCGATCAATAAAGACGATGAATTACTCTCAAGGCCGAGGCCGACCGAAGTCCCTCAAAGTCAAACTCCTAAGTACTGACGAAGCCGAGGAGACAGATCCACCCTCAAGGCCGAGGCCGACCGAAGTCCCTCGAAGTCAAACTTCTAAGTACTGACGAAGCCGAGGAGACAGGTCCACTCTCAAGGCCGAGGCCGACCGAAGTCTCTCGAAGTCAAACTCCTAAGTACTGACGAAGCCGAGGAGACAGGTCCATTCTCAAGGCCGAGGCCGACCGAAGTCCCTCGAAGTCAAACTCCTAAGTACTGGCGAAGCCGAGGAGACAGGTCCACTCTCAAAGCTGAGGCCCGAAGTCCTCAAACGGACAAGCCCTCATATACACGAAGTCCACTCTCAAAGCTGAGGCCCGAAGTCCTAAAACGACCGTACCGAATTGAAGAAGTCCTCGGCAAAGGGTCATACAAGCTTGCCCACTTATCCGGTAAGCCAATACCCCGTGCACGACACATTACTCATTTAAAGAGATACCTTGCACAAGTGGTTGAGAGTAATGTCCAAGTTCATATAGTTCATTTAGGTCATTTAGGTCGTCTTTTTAGGGTCTTGCATACATCTTGCATTTGCATACATCTTGCACATCTCTCTCTACTCCACTTATGCATACTATCTCGACAAATAGGGAATGTAAAGCCATATAAAGCCAAACCGTCAAAATCCAATTTCCGAAGTGAGCTATTTAAAGTCAAACTTCGTCGAAATCCAATTTCCGAAGTGAGCTATTTAAAGCCAAACTTCGTCAAAATCCAATTTCCGAAGTGAGCTATTTAAAGCCAAACTTCGTCGAAATCCAATTTCCGAAGTGAGTTATTTAAAGCCAAACTTCGTCGAAATCTAATTTCCGAAGTGAGCTATTTAAAGCCAAACTTCGTCGAAATCCAATTTCCGAAGTGAGCTAGTAAAACCCTGATGAGGGTACTTAATAAACTCCATAATAGGAGTAAAATTAAAACGCGCGTATTGACCTAACCTCGGTTAAAAACAAAGATACGGCCTTTGTTTAAAACGGAGAAGAGCTTAAACCTCGTCTGAAGACGAGGTCGTGCTAATTAAAGCCTAAACTTCGTCTTTGACGAAGTCGTGCTGTTCAACGCATTCTGACTTCGTCGAAATCCAATTTCCGAAGGGGCAATGCAAATTTTATACCCACCTCGTCTTAACGAGGTGGCAAGCATTCCGACTTCGTCGAAATCCAATTTCCGAAGGGGCAATGCAAATTTTATACCCACCTCGTCTTAACGAGGTGGCAAGCATTCCGACTTCGTCGAAATCCAATTTCCGAGGGGGCAATGCAAATTTTATACCCACCTTGTCTTAACGAGGTGGCAAGCATTCCGACTTCGTCGAAATCCAATTTCCGAAGGGGCAATGCAAATTTTATACCCACCTCGTCTTAACGAAGTGGCAAGCATTCCGACTTTGTCGAAATCCAATTTCCGAAGGGGCAATGCAAATTTTATACCCACCTCGTCTTAACGAGGAGGCAAGCATTCCAACTTCGTCGAAATCCAATTTCCGAAGGGGCAATGCAAATTTTATACCCACCTCGTCTTAACGAGGTGGCAAGCATTCCGACTTCGTCGAAATCTAATTTCCGAAGGGGCAATGCAAATTTTATACCCACCTCGTCTTAACGAGGTGGCAAGCATTCCGACTTCGTCGAAATCTAATTTTTGACGGGGCAATGCACTTTCAATACTCCTACTTCAACTTTCTACCCCAAGTCACACCCTCACTTCTATATCTTTTTGGGGGGGGATGTGATAGGATATGGCCTAGCTACTAGGCCCAAGCATCGAGCCCAATATAATTGGGCCCCGACAGTTAAGCTCGGCCTACGCAGCTCGGCCCACTTAAGAGAAACTTCTTTACCAAGACAATCAAAACTCCTACATCGACTACAATTCAAGCTCCAAGAGATATAGAAGCTCGGTGTTTATCCAATAAAGGAGGAGATCAAGGCAAAGAGTCCTAATAGGAAAAGACTTATAATCCTAGTCGGATTCCATATGTAAATGCCTATAAATAGGGGTTTAGAATAGATTGAAAGGGGGAGAACAATCTTGTAATCACTACTCATACAAGCAATAAAGATCCATACTCTTTCCGCCCGTGGACGTAGATCTATTCCAATAGATCGAACCACGTAAATCCCTTTGTGTTCCGTTTACTTTCGTGTTCGTTAATTCCTTGTCTACATGCATTAATTACCTTACAAAAATAAGTTCGATCACTAGGCTCGGCAGTACGGTTGAGGCCGGCAATTAGCCCTTCCAACTCCTCATCCCTATCAACTGGCCATCCCGCCACCACCTCGGCAGTCAATACAGTAGACGACGAGGCTAAGCTGTCCAGCACGGGAATGCTTTTGAGGCCTTCCAACAGCGCCTCAGCATACGCACGGTTGACAGCCGCATCTGACATCTCCTGATATCCGTACTTGGCCTTGTCCAAGTTCGGAATATCAGAAGCGATGTTGTCGATCACGTCGCTAACTGCACGAATGTTTAAGATGGTGGCGACCTGTCCGGCCAGCTCCGAGAATCTTTCAGAGCGGAAGAGCCTCTCCGTATAAGACCGAAGGAGTGACCCCTGCATGGCTACCGCCTCGGCCTCCTGTCGCCTTGCCACCTCTGCCTCGGCCTTCCACATGGCCGCCTCTCTCTTCGCGGACTCAGCAGCGTCCTTTGCCGATTCCACTGCAGCCCGTTCTGCCGACACCCTCGCTTCGGCCAGTGCCAGTCGGTTGACGAGGCTGCCCTTCTCATTCTCTAGATCCCGCTGAGCTCGGACCACGTTGTTGAAGCGGTCGACCCCAGCGGTCAGGAAATTGCTCAACTCCGAGGTAAGGTTGCTCAGCCTCGCCACCATGTCCTCGGCACCCTATATAAACATACATTAGCGTTGAAAAAATATACAATAATGAAATGCCGAAGTACATCTGTAAGTGTGATACTACCTCGGGAAAAGGCCGAGGCTGATTCACCAGTTCTCCAAAACCCTGGCGTCCAACACCGCCAGATAACCGGACTGCAGTAACTGTACAATCCTCCTCTCCAGCAGGAACAGCAACAACCGACTTCTGCTGTTTTGTTTTTCGCACGAGAGGTCGCTCCGGAGGGGACCCCATTGGTGAGGCACCTAGTCCGCTCTCTGTTCGTTCCGAAGAAACTTCGGATGGTGACTTTTCAGTAGCGGTCGGCCTTGCCCTCTTCTTACCAAGAAGTTTCACTGTAGAAAAACAGTTAAAGCTTCAGCACAATGAAGAAGAACATATACAAAATAAAGAAACGGACCAAGTGGAGCCTCACCCTTCACCGGCTCAACCATGGAGTCTGGATCATAAGGGCTCAGCCCCGCCATAGCAAGATCGGCCTCAGTGAATTCTTCATCAACTAGGTTAGTCAACACTTCATCAAGCACACCGAACTTTTCTTCGGTGCCTTGGTTCCTCAATTTACCCACATTCCAGATGAAATGTGGGACCTCACCGAACCGACAGAAGAAGAACTTCGACTGCCAGTTCGGGATTTTTGACTTCGTCTTCACTCGAAAGCCAAGACGGGGTGACAGATAATACCACCCATTGTAGGAATTAAATTGGAAATATTTCAGGATCAGCTCTACTGACAGGCTGACCCCGTGACGACTACTAAGTACGCCTAAAGTAGTAAGCTGCCTAAACGAGTTCGGCATTATTTGCGCTAGAGGAATGCCGAACTTCCGAAGAAGATCGACAAAAACAGTGGGGAGGGGGAGACGAAGACCATGGCATAAACAATCTTCGTAGATAGTTACGAAGCCAACCGGAGGGTTGGACGCCCTATCCTCCGGCCGAGGTGCTAACATCTCTATCCAATCAGGAAATAAATAATTTCTTGCAATTTTCAAAATTGCAGAGGAATCTAGGGTTGAAGAAACTTTTGACACTGTTCCGACCGAATCACGGGGAGGAGCAAAAACTACCCTACAATTCGACGGAATGTCTGACTCTACAGTATATACATCTACCTCTATATTTTCCAGCGAATGAGATACCGGCGGCGACATAGACCTGTCGCCCGAATTCTGACTACCACTACCGCTAGAATCGCGTATAATAGAAGAGGAAGCCATGGACTTACTTTTTTAGCAATGAAACACCGTGATGACAACGAATAGGTCATTGGATTTTGGTGTAACACTGACGGCAACACTGCGAGCGTGAGGGAAGAAGATGAATCGCCGAAAATTTTAGGGTTCCAAATTTCAAAATGTTGATTGTGGCGTCTGAAAGAAGTTTTAGTAACTTTCCGCCTACTTTATCAGGACCCCAAACGGTGCATTAAATGTAACTGACACATCACGTGTTCGCCCTCATCCCAATGAGACGCTTCACATTCCGACTTCGTCGAAATCTAATTTCCGAAGGGGCAATGTGAAGTCCAATTCCACCTCGTCTTAACGAGGTGGCAGCATCCCGACTTCGTCAAAGCCTAATTTCCGAAGGGGCCATGTGAATTCCAACACCACCTCGTCTTAACGAGGTGGCCAGCATTCTGACTTCGTCGGTGTAACTTCTATATCTTTCTACCCCAGCTCACACCCTCACTTCCATATCTTTTTGGGGGGAGATGTGATAGGATATGGCCTAGCCACTAGGCCCAAGCAGCGAGCCCAATGTAATTGGGCTCCGACTGTCAAGCTCGGCCTATGCAGCTCGGCCCACCAAAGAGCCTTACTTGGTTCGGCCCAAACAGCCTACCTAGGCTGAATCCACGACGGCCCACCTCAAAGGAATCTCTACACCAAGGCAACTCCTATATCGACTACAATTCAAGCTCCACAAGAGATATAGAAGTTCGGTGTTTATCCAGTAAAGGAGGAGATCAATCCAAAGAGTCCTAATAGGAAAAGACGTATAATCCTAGTCGAACTCCATGTGTAGATACTTATAAATAGGGGTTTAGAATAGATTGGAAGGGGGAGAACAATCTTGTAATCACTACTCATACAAGCAATAAAGATCTATACTCTTTCTGCCCGTGGACGTAGATCTATTCCAATAGATCGAACCACGTAAACCCCTTTGTGTTCCGTTTACTTTCGTGTTCGTTAAATCCCAGTTCTTGTGCATTAACCGTCTTGCGAAAATAAGATCGATCAATAATTAGAAACTCTTTGACGATTGAACATTATTTTTCACTATATAATTCTTCAATTACTATGAACATAACAACAAGAACAACAAAAAATTTAAGATCTTTTTTAAAAATTATTGTTTATAAATATTATATATATATATATAATTTTTTTACAAAACTCACCCGGGCCCAGTGACCCCCCCCCCCCCCCCCCCCCCCCGCGGCCCATGCTCCCTCCGTCACTGATTTTCATTAACAAAGAACCGATTTGGTACAAGATGTGCCACCCGGAACGAGATCATTTTACAGACCACAAATTGCACAAGAGCTCTTTCACCCAGCCTACAAAACTCGACGACACGTTCTTATCTCCCCTAACAATACACCAATTTCGTTGAGTAGAGTGGTGTGAAAATGGAGAAACGAGGTAAAATTCGAAAATAAGGAATGGAATTTTTGATCAAATATCGCTATTGGAGTTGGTGTGTAGCCAAGGGCGAGACCATCTCGAACCTTAATTTAATTTCAGTCGATTTATGGAGTGTTTCTGTAACATGAGCTGTAGGTACTGCTTCTTGTACCAAGAACTTTTATTTTGAATTAAATTTGTTTTTATCCGATAAAAAAAACAATACACCAATTCCAGAATCTACGTTTAATCTTCTCCTCAATACTCCTAAAATCCCAATATTGATCCTTGAACATAATTAAGTTTCGCCATTTCCAAATCACCCACGTAATGCCCGTCCACAATCCACTCATCCTTTTCTTCCATTTACCCTAATACTTGAATGGAGCGAATAGGCTCGGATATAGTTCCGAGTCTATGATATAAAACTAAAACCATAGCTTTAATGGAGCGAATTGCGTCGAATTAGGGTTGTAGTACTTTTAAAAATACATTCTAATTTTTTAATTTATGCTATCGGTCTGGTTTGGTTAGTTTTAAAATCAAACTTGTTTTTCACCCGAACAATAATTAAAATTTATGCATTTTAAAGTTAAATTAACAATGCATAAATCATTGATTACCTCGCAGTTAATAAATAAACTGAAACTCCATGATTTTACAACTTTTTTTTAATTTTTTTTTATCGAAAATATTATATATTTTAAAATTATGACTTAATCAACACGTGATTGTGTCATTGTGTGGGTGTGACTGATTCCTTATAAATCATTTTGCCGTCGGTGTAGTATGAACTATGAAGTAGAGTCACAAATTTGCAATAAACTTTATATTAATATTTACCCATATTTTTTTTAATGTCTTACTCTTATGTTGACATAAGAGTCAAACAAATGCTGCAATATATAGGTCGGGTCGTGTTGACTAAGTATTCCGCAATGTCATCCGATTTTAGTCTCACTTCATCAATAACTGTATTCATTTAAAGAAAAAAAAAACTATTTGCACGATATTATTATATACCCTCTATGTCCCGTCTTAAATGATCAGTTTATTTTTTATTATTTTATACTTCATTCGTCTGTGATGTATGTGTTTAAAATTGTTCGACACACATTTTAACGATTAAGATAAAATTTAAGCCACACTTGATATAAAATACTTATACACTACATCAACTCATCAAATAGAATAACACCACATCAATGTAATCTAAACTTTATTATAAGCTTTGTAGCATCACTTTTTATATATTGAAATAAGTGTCGATAGATTCTACACATATATGCATGGATTACTTTAAATTTATAGGGCCATTTAAATTGGGAGCCGGGGAGTATGACTTAGTTAAACTCTAAAAATATTAACAAAAATAATTGAAATTCATTAAATCCATTGATTACGTTACTCCAAAATACATTCAATAGCAATTAATTACGATGAAACTAGATATTAATAAAAACAATATAATATTTCAATCTTTGTAATTTATTTGTTGGAATGTAATGATGTCAACCTACCTTTCATGCCAAAAAAGAACAACTTAATTTCACTTCGAGACATGAGTCATTTTATTAAAATACAAAATATATACTTATACATACATACATACTCAAAATATATACATATGCATATGCACACATGTGCTCTCATTTACTCTCTCTCTCTCTAGATCTCTCACTATCTAATTGACCTCTTCATTTCACACACACACACACACACACAGATGGCAAACATATACGAATACGACCGGCGGCGCCACCAGCAGCTCCTCCACCACAAAGCCATCTTCCTCCCCATGTTCTGCCGCCTCTCTCTCAAAGACATCAACCTCTGCCGCCGCCGCCGCGATTCATCCGTCTCCGACGAGCCCTCCTCTCCTAAAGTCACCTGCATGGGCCAGGTCAAGCGAAACAACCGCGTCACGGGCCTCCCCTCCTCCTCCGCCGCCGCCTCCCCCGCCCCCACCGCCGCAACCCACCAACGCCACAAGTACTCCAAGCTCAAGAAGCTCTTTTCCAGCAAAGCCCTTCTCCCTCCCTCCACCGCCGCCTGCATCGCCGCCGCCATCGGCGGCGGCAGAATCGGGAGCAAGAGCTGCAGAAGTAGCGACGAAATGTGCGTTGATAATTTGAAAAGATTAAAGCTGAAGAAAGATAATTGTGATCGAGATTGTGCTAAGGTTATCGATGTCGGTGAGCTTGATCCGCCGCTGCCGGTGCTGAAGAAGGCGGCGGGCGTCGGCGGCGATGAGAGGAACCTGTGGAAGAGGAGATTTAATGGGGCGGCGCTGAAGACGTTGCAAATCGAAAGCATTAATTTGCCAAATAGTATTAGTAAAATTTCTCTTCCACCAACTACTGTATGAATTACTCATAATTCAAATTTAGATAAAAAAATAAAATAAATAAAAATGAGGCAATAGATCTAAATCCAATTGCTATAGTTTGGTAATGAGAGTGTAAATGAATTCAGATTCTTTTTATTTGTTCATTTAATTATTTATTCATTTTTTTTATAGTTTTACATAGTGGTCGAAAATTCAATATAGGTTGCCAATTTGTTATTCGAATTTTCCGTTCATTTCTCTATTCAATTTTCGAATTTTATGTTGCATTTTTTTTTACTTATTACTACCTCCATCCCATTACATTAGTCACATTCACTATTGCGGCACGTTTTTCCACCGAAACCTAGTACGGGTTTTAAAATATAATTTTGACGTATTCATTTTTTCACGGGATACTATGACACTCATAGTATCCCGTGAAAAAATGAATACGTCAAAATTATATTTTAAAACTCGTACTAGATTTCGGTGGAAATACGTGCAAAAAGGTAAATGTGACTAATGTAATGGGATGGAGGTAGTATTCATTTAAAATATTTATAACAATGTCGATCGTTTATCGATGAAAAGAAAATACTAACAAGAACTGCGAAACTGCAGTGCATGTTTACTGTTTCAATTTGGTAGTATTATATTTTTAAATTTTGTATATTAATATTATGTGCAATGAACTGAAATCTTATTTACTCACTTCATTTATTTCTCTCTTTATTTTTAATATAAAAATAAATGTATGAAGATTTACGACTGCTGACACCGAATGAGTTGGATCTGGCTAATAAGTTGTGTTCTGAATTTAATATTGGTACTATTTTTACTGTACTTTCAAGATTTTTCGCACTTTATGAATGTGGTCGCATTTAATTCATAAATAAATAACGGCATAACTTGAAGTATTTTGAATACAAGTACAACTATAACTTATCTTTGTATATAATAAATTATTTTTAAAATCCAACTAAACGATAAATTATATGTGCTCATTTATCTGGCCACGATACTCTTAATTGCACAAACTCGATTTTTTTAATATACAATCTCTGCACCAATATCAAACAAGATACAACACTATATAATATATGTATATATATAGATGTGAAAAATCAAATGGAAAATAATTTCAAACCGTTGATCATTGTATGATTTACGCGATTCTGATGAATTGATGAATTATAATTGTACCGACAATGCATCATAATATATAATTAAATGCAAAATAAAATCACAAAGTTTAGGAAGAGTCGAGAGTCTATCAAACTCTTTGATGAAGATCACGAATTTAAATATTTCTATCATACACAAATGCTAGTAATAAATAATGCCATTTGTTTTTGGCAAAGGAAGTACAATTCGACGAGCACACAATTCAAAATAATAAAATATTAGGTCAAAATCCACTTTAGACCATAGAAATTACCATTATTATAGAATGTCACGCGACCATTCATGCTACAATTTAATTTTAACCCGTGCACAATTTAATTTGACCACAATATAAAATTCACAATTCAAATAAGCTTACCGTTTCAATATAAATCTGCCAAACAACCAATAACCTTTTTATTTTAATTTTTTATTTACATATAAATGAAGGATAATATTAATCCAATCCACAGAGGCAGAGTATTCATACATACATCGCTATGTTACACTACAATACTATAGCTCTAAGTTAATTATGTAGTACTAATAGATAGAAGCAGTTATACTTTTTTTTTTCCTTACTATATACGGTCTTCGCAAAATACATAACTACCCCTGGTCTTTGTACGGAGTCCAAATCAATTTACTCACATCGACTTCAAGTCCACCGCGGCCTGCAGCTTTGAGATGGCGGTCGAGGACCTTTGGGTCAGCACATATAACGTGCTGCCCCTTCCGATACTGGATCAACTCTAAGCTTTGAAGAGTTGACAGAATATCCTCTGCTTTGATTGCTGTCATGTCACTGAGCTCCTGTGATACGAGAAGCATTGAGGACGAGTGACGAGTCAAAATAAAACGAAAGGGTAAAGGGGAAGGAAAGTAATGAGAACTAAGAAAGGAAAGCTAACAAGAAAGGACTATCTTAAAATATGGTGATTGCAGACAACTGCAACATGCTATGTATGTTATATTTCAATCAATATTAAAAGTTGCATCTGTTTTGTCTACAATAAGTTGGAGTGAAGATTACTTTCTAATTTGATGAATATCTTAGAAACATCGGCAAAAGCCAATTCAAGTTTCTTTTAATGCATGTTAAGGTAAATGCGGAGACCATGCATGAATACCCTCTATGAGCTCGACTAGTGGAAATATTTTAAATTTGGAAAAACTAGTTGAAATGTGAACCTTGATAGAGATGTTTCCCTTGTGTTTTTTCAGTATATCTAGAAGTACACGTGTCCAGTATCCTCGGTAGCTTAAGAGTCCTAGATCTGATAGAGGCCGTTCTGGTGTACCAACTTTACTTTCCTTCTTTGAAAGCTCATATGCTGTACAGATGGTCAGAGTTATCATGAGCAATTATATATACAAAAACAAACTTAAAATGTCAACAATACAAGTACATTAGACTTGACACTCTGGCACAAAAATTTATTTCTAGCAAAAGATTGCAAATCAATTTTAATTGTACGAGGGTATGCACTTCACTACCAAGCAAAACCAGAAAGGTAAATTGTTCTACTATCCACAACTCAATGACTATTCTCCAATTTTATCAGCAATGAAACTCTTCTGCCTTCTACATTTTAAAAGGAAAAAATCTTTATATGAAGATATTATTTGAAATGGTCATATGATCACAATTTTCAGAGCTATTAAGAGCATCACAATTCAATAGATCCAACACCTTCACATTAAGATAGTCTTAAAACATCATGCTAGAGAATAGCACAGACAATGATTATACGTGTCCAATGTATGTAATTTTACCAGAATGATCGCATGCAACAAACTGTAATCAGGTTGGTCAGAGAAAAAAAGCTTACAGAATGCAATCAGGAATTTTCCGTAGCCCTTCCTCTGATAAGGAGGAAGAGTGAGAATGCAAGCTAAATTGTAAGATTCCTCCGAGTGCTTTTCCTGCATATCATGAAAGTCCAAGAAAAGATAGGGGGAGAATGAGAACTTTTCTAAGGTTATTGCATGTACGGCATCCCCAAGTTTAAACATGTCAAGCCAGCTCCTTCCTAATTACAAAAATTATGCATCACAAGTGTTGAAAAGTTTCATAGCACCATATGTCATAAAGTAGGAAGAGACAAGAGCTCCTCTTCTCTATAATAAAGTTTATCAATACAAGAAGAACAGTGATAAGAAATTAGTAATATCAAGCTTGTATCCAAAAACATAAGTAAATCAAAGGCCAATATGCAAACATGCAGTTGCAATATGTTATAGAACTAGGAAAATGTCAGTAGTAATAGATAGCTAATGATCAAACAGATCCTAAATGTTAGAAGATTACCTTTGAGAAATAGCCCACCATATGGCATCCTCGATCATCACATTCACACAGTATGTAGAACAGAAACAGGTCAACATCATAGTATAGGGTCTTGTGATCAAGAAATAATTTAGCCAGATAGCATAGATTTTGCCCATAAACCTTATTCTTTTTTCCATCAACCTGTTTCAAGCATTTCAAAGTTAGACAACACTTTATTCTAATAAGATACCACGAAATGACAGACTAACGGTCACAGACCAACCAAAAAACCAGACAATGTAAAGCAAATCTGAGTGAATGCAAGAAAGCAATACATACGACGATCTAAAATATGCTAAATTTTCCTTGCATGCCTCATTTCAACAGTACAAAGGTTAGGAAAAGCCATATCAAATACTGCCAACATTTGTACGTAATGACCCATCCTATTGCGGGGAGCAAGTTCCAAAATAAAAGATCCCAGTAAACTTCAAGTAAGTGGAAATATTTAGCACCCATCGCCACCCATCGCCATGCACGTATTTTTTCCCCAAGCCCAAGGGATTGCAGTTCCAGAGACATGGCTGTTCTACAACATTACTGGCCAAAAACACATTGGAAATTTTTTACCTCGAACATTGACAAGGTTCCATTTCGATATATCTCATCACCAGGTGGATGCTTGAGATCACATTTCCTCTACAAATAAGAAGTAAGTACTTCAAAAACAATCGCGGATGACATCAATTAAATAAAACTACAAGAGAGCACATTAAGAGACATTAATCTGATGCGCCAAATTAAACTCTTTGAACTAGACTGAGGCCAACCCAAACAAACCGTTTTGTAAGAAAGACAAGAATTTCATCATAATTCAAAAGATTGTGTAATGAATGGGATCAGAGATAGAGAGCTTACCATATGCCTCTGAAGTTGTTCTTCGCGCTTCATGAAATTCAGGCAAAATTCACAAAAGAACAGCTTTGTACAGTCATTGTACTCGGGAGGAAAAGGGGAAAAGTACCAAGTCTCTATCTCGTATCTTCCAAGTTCTATTGTGGCAATGTTTTTCACTTTTGTAAATTCTTCGTGCTCACGCAAGCTAGCAGCATCAAGTTCCTCATGGCCCTGTATAATTCGAAACAACACCTTGTAATCATCCAGATGAAAAGTTGATGATCCTCTGGAAGAAAAAGTGCAAAACACTCCAACTCTTTAGTTTTACATATAAGGCTCTATGTTAGTCCAATACATGTAGCCAAAATTTAGTTAACACAAAGTAGGAGACAGTAGGATTAAAAAACTTTTGGTTGCTTAACATCACAAAAATCAATCCAATGCGAAAAATAAACATCACAAGAATCAATTAGATTTACCTCCACATGTGTCTCATCAATCTTACGCTTTTGATGCCTAGTCATTTTCAAGCTAGTCACCTGAAATGTTCAGACAGCAGAGATGAGCATCACCAACAAAAATACATTAAAACCTTCTGAGATATGTAAAGAAAAGCATAATAGGAACTAGGGGGAAAGGCAGAAAAGAAAGATATAAACAAGACTTTACCTTGTCCTCAACCTTCTCATCCACATCAGTTTCTACAGAACTGAGATCAAGTTGGTCTAGTTTTACCCACTCATCAAGTCTGCGGTTGACTGTACGAGAAAATAAACACATAATTCAGCATTATAAGGACAGAATCAGAATGTACATACGACCGATGAACAAGCAAAACATTCCAGCAGCTCTTGCCATTCAAATTTCAATAAGTCACTAAGTAATTCACCAGCATTAGCAAGAAGCGGAATAGGGGCATTTTGATCAGAATTCTACCTATACAGCCAAACTGCGGAAGCTCAATATAACAGAAACAGAATAAAAATTCTATCAAAACATCAAAGAAGCTAAACAACAGATCAATAAAATGAAGGAAGAAACATATTTTTTCTGAGTGGAAAATGCAGTCCCGTCCCCGATCCTAACCCTAATAATCGAAAGCAAATGAAAACATAAATTAAACACAATTCTCACATTCGGTGTAGTGAACGTAATACTCATAGTCGTTAACGCCATCGCATGAAAGCTTTCGGCGCTCGATAACCTTGACGGGGTGGTACTTGCCGTCGCGCCACCGACAATTGACGCGAGTCCCGACCTCCAGCGGCAGAACCGTCAGCTTCCTCTTCCGAGAAGCGTCGCTCTCCGGCTGAGCGCCGTTGGAATGTGAAGCCGGGATCAATGCGCCACCACCCGCAGCGGCGATCGCATGGCCGTTGGCGGCGGCGACGGCAGTCACGCCGTTATCGATCGAAACCATCTCTTCTCCGGTTACCCAAAAATTTGCGTAAAATTGCAGTAAATAGAATATGATCTAATTCTATTTGGACCCTTTATTGTTTTATATTTGCATAAAGGCCCCTCGCATTTGTTTTTATTAGGTGCCCCGCATTTTCTCGAATTTGCAATACGATGCATCTAGTTTTACATTATTACAAATATAAACATGCACGTGTTTATATTATACTCCTACGGAGTATTAATATAACTAAAAAAAGTTTCAAATAAAACAAAAACCCTCGTCTCTCTCTCATCTCTCTCTCTCTAGCACGCAGGCGGGAAGAACACACGCAGAAACTCCGGTGCTTGGAAAATCCAGGTATGAGAGCCTTTGTTGTAAATTTCTTCTTCTTTTTTTTTTATTTTTTTTTATAGCTATTTTATGGGAAAGTCGCTAGAATTTCCGAAGCATCAGCTTTCATAATCCATAACCGCCACCCTCCCTTTCTTCCGCCGCCCTATAAAACCCCTCCGGCCACCGTCTGCATTGGCTTCAAATTTCATCATCGGGGGGCATACCTGTAATTCTGACTCCAAATGCTCGTCTCGATTTTCAGAATTTTCGCAATTTTAATTAGTAATAAAAATGGCGAAACCCTTGTGCATGTTCATTGTGTAACCCGGCCGCTGTAAGTTTCTATAGTTGTTTGTATGTATTGTACTATGCAAATTATGAACCCTAATTCCACTTTCATAATATTGTATGACAAATATTGATTTTCCTTTCTTTCCTGTGTTTGGTGCGGAGGAAGAGCGTGATAAGAAGGCTTATTTTCTGCGTTAAAACCTAAAATTTTGAATTTTGTTTGATCAAAGTTTTAATCTTAACGCGTTCATGACTTTTGCAAATTGACTATGTATATGCAGATTGAGTAATTCAAATGGTGATTGTTTACTTCTAATCCTTCACTCCAGAAATCTACTTCATTTAATAAGTTTGGAGGAGTACTGTACTAGATTGATAAATCTGAGGTTGCTAGAAAGCAGACGGAGTTTTGTTCTCAATTATATATATACCTAGCTAACACACACTAACGCACATAAGAAGCTGTTTCTACCCTTGTGAAGTCCTCATCGTTTTTAAACAAGCTCTACAATTAAATCGCCATCTATTGACAAAGCTCCGGTGATTGGTCTTGTGTTATTTCTCATTAGTTTTTTCTACTTAACATTATATTGGTATTACATCGCTCAATACATTTTGTGGAAACTGTTGAAATACGAGTGAGTCTTCGGCTAACATGTGAAAATGGCAGTGCGAAAATGGTGTTTTCGGAGGAGGAAAGAAAACGGTTGTACAAAATCAGGAAAACGCTGCTGGAAATATTGAGGGACAGGGGTTACATTGTGACTGATGTTGAGGTTGATATGACTTTTAAGCAATTCACTGAGAAGTTTGGTGAGAATATGAAGAGAGAGGACCTTATGATTACCAAAAGCAAGCGTGACGGCTCTGAGCAGGTATTTCTATTATCCGTTAGATTTTGATTGAAGCATCATATGTCTATGAAATGTATCGTAGGAAGCTGGTGTTTAATAGAAAAAGAATCCAAACTTTTGAGATATATCATTGTTTTGATTAATTCTCTTCAAATTGTGATTTTAACCATGCTTTTGCCAAGTTGTGAGGCTAATGGATATTTCATAAGGTGCGAACCGATGGATATTTGACATTAAAATCAGATTTTCACATGTTATTCATACCTTTGTCCGACCTCTCAAATGGGCTGAAATTGCATCAGTTCATCAACTCAACCGAATTGACTATTTAAAAGGATTAGCCAAAATAGCAAAATTTCATGAAGCCTTGGTTACTTTTGGCTGCTAGGCTTAGTGAGCTGTAGTTTCTAGTTGTGTCTCAGCGCGAGAGTGGTGTTCTGGAGCTTTTTTTTTTGGTTTCTCTAGATGGTGTGTTCGAGCACGTATGGTTTCTATTAGTGTTCATTGTGTTGAGGATTGCTGGGAAATTCTTGTGCCACCTATTTATAACATGTACATTTTGTCTGTTATTTCCAGATATATGTGTTCTTTTCTGATGAGGGCGACAAGGATAGGATTGGAGTTAAGCCAATCAAGAATATTATAAATCAAATGAAAGAGAGCAATGTTTATCGGGCAATCATAGTTGGGACGAAGGTGTTAACTTATATGGCCCGAACCTACGTAAATGAAGCATCAATAAAGGGATATCACTTGGAAGTTTTCCTGGTAAATCGACTCCTCCGGTTCCATTGTTCTTATTAACATGTTCCGTTTGACCTATTTTAGGTTATTTTATTTGTTGGTAGATGACATCTCTTGTACACCATACCAAATTACTATTAGCTTCTTGCATTCCAAACTAACATTTTGTTTAATGTTCACTTTTTTCTCTTTTTGCTGCTATTATTTGGTAAGATAAGAGTAATTTGGTATGGTATATCATACTGTATAAAGCCTAAGACCAACTAAAGAATTAAGATAAGTGACAATATATTCCATGACTAAATTAATATTGTAGTTGGTTTATTTTTCGAGTTATCATAATACAATAAAATTATTTAAACATGTCTTTTAAGTATTTGTTAGTTTAATTGTACTTCTTGAAGTATTCAGCTGAATAAAAATTGCGGCAGATATACTGATACTTATTTTCATAAAATGGTTGAATGGGACTAGTGTCTGACAAATTTGGCACCTGTACAATGTTAGTATACGGATACCCGTAAGAAGCAAACACATCTTTCTGTTAGGACACTGAAAATGAGGGAATACTATATTGATTTGCTTTCTATCAATTTAGGGCTGGGTTACTTCCAAGTTCTGTAAAATGGTGGATTGATTGATTTTCTTGATTGGATGTTGGATATAATAAATTAGTTATACAGTTATGCACTTAAAGAAAAAGAAGATGAATAGATATAATCCCACCTCTTTAAGTATGGAAACTCATTTAATCAATCAAATCCAAAATAAGCATTGGGGCCTTGATTTATGCATTTGCTTTGAATCAAGAAAGGTGTACACTAGTAACAATTACATTAGTTCTAATAATCTACTTTTACCCGCTAAATTAAATTATGCCTTATAGTTCTTTAGTCGCTGATTTAAGCAATTTCAATCTTCCTTGAAAATTCTTCTGCAGTCGTCTTTGATACTAATCTAATGTCTACATTTTGCAATCATGCAGGAGGGTGAGTTGATGGTCAACATAAGTGAGCACGAGCTTGTCCCCCAGCATCAATTGCTCACGCTCGAAGAAAAGAAGAGTCTTCTTGAAAGATACACTGTCAAAGAAACTCAGGTTAGTGTATGGTAATTATATCATATATATACATACACACACACACACATGTATGTATCTGTGTGTGTGTGTGTCGAGTGTCTTGTGTGTAAGCATTTGCAGTCACAATAGGTCGTAATTCTAATTTACTAACATTTTTCTGAGGTTGAATAACTGGCGTAAATGATTCCAATTATCTTAGTTGTGATATAATGTTGATGGACGGTTAAGGCTCTTGATCTTTGTATTTTATTTGTTCAACATCTCAGTTTTGACAACATTATACTGTTTTTGTGTTGCACTAGCTTCCTCGTATTCAGGTAAGTGACCCGGTTGCCAAATATTATGGGCTGAGACGTGGGGAAGTCGTGAAGATTATTCGCCCGAGTGAGACTGCTGGACGATATGTCACTTACAGACTCGTCGTTTGAGCTTCTAGATCTTTGCGTAGCGTAGCGTGTGAAAACTTAGAATTAGTTGTTTGGTCTAATTCTAGAGATTGTTTATAATATTAGAAATGGCTATCATTTCGGCTCTTGAGATTGCTACCTTGTTTCACACATTGAAGGTATCATGAATCTTGGATACCTCTGTTGTAAATTTCTGCCTTTACTTTTTATTTTATTTTCTTTTCTTCTTCTCTCTTTTTTTTTTTTTTTTTTTTATTCGGGCTGTTGAGAGTTTTTTAGCGATTTTATGGGAAAGTCGCTAGAATTTCATAATCCATAATCCATAATCGCCACCCTCCCTTTCTTCTGCCGCCCCTTTGAACCCCTCCGGCCACTGTCTGCATTGGTCTCATAATCCACATAATCCTATTATAATCTTTATCTAAGATAGCTAAACTTAAAAGTTGTAAATTTCAAAATAATGTAAACTTACAAATTTACCCAAAGTGTAACGGAAACATTATGTGTGTAAATCGTGATGCTTATTTTATAATCTTCTCTTCTCATAGATAACTACACCGTATTTGTTTTCCGATTTGAGTTGCTATTTAGATGATATCTTGTTTTAATTTTTGAAAAAAAAAATAAAAAATCTATATACTAATAATAACACCGGCTTGCCTTTTTTTTTAGTAACTTCTTTATCTCCTATAAATAGTACAGTAAGTTTTTTTTTTTTTTTTAAATGAATTTTTTTTACAAATTAGATATCTAAAGTACATCATAATGGTACATAAATATTTTTTTCACTCACGCACTTAATGACAGCTGTTACAAACATAATTCATGGCAACAAATTAATTTTTATACTATTTGTTACCTATAAATTTTGATTTTTTTTTTTTACTATGGCTACACTTCAAGCATTTTTCTCCTTTTCACAATTCTTAAACAAGAAGATGAAAAACAAATCTGAAATTTCATGAGATGTTGATTTTGGAACGAATGGAGATTAGATGAAGAGGAACATGCAGCAAGAAGAGAAGGACCACGAAGGAGAAGAATAAATTTTATATATTTTTTATTATTACTATTTCTAATTTCCACATATTTTTATTTTATTTTTGAGCTTATAATATTATTGCATAATTTTTTGATTTAATAGGCTTCATCACCCCCCATAAATTATGTGATTAGTAATATTCTATAATTATTAAATTTATATTTCGAGGGATTAAAGTGATTTTACTCTACTATGTTAATATGAAAGAGCTATGAATTTTGTAAATTAGTAAACTTTCTTATCCATTTTTAATATGTCAAATTGGAGATTATACAACTATACATACAATTTTTCGTTAACAACTTTTAATCATCTAATTCATACCATCCGTTACAAAATCAATTCAAAGAATTCATTGCCTTAGTTATTTTTACTGTTTTATGATTTTAGATCTAGAGGCATATGAATGTAATTCATATGGATTTTTCTTTAGTAACATCGGCTATTTCTCTAAATTATTTAATTCCATCAAATCACAATTTATCATAGTTACAAATATTTATCTTCTCAATTTAATTGCATCAAATCCGAGTCTAAATATAAATATACCACGTCCTTATATAGATATTGACCAACAAAGTAGTGTTGGAACTTGCAATTCAGAATACGGAATATGGAAAAATAATAATAATTACTTGTGTGAAGCCCCAATTAATGAAATTTAAGCACACGAAAAAGTAGAGCGAAACTTATCATTCATGCTATAAAATTTATTTGGGGGAATGCCTGTCGCACCGACTCGCACAATGTGTTCATTTGTGAAGCATTGAAATATGGATCAGGGTGTGTAGAAAATTATTTTTAATGGTTCGTGCATGAATAATTGTATATCTTATATCACGTATATTTTATTGTTCTACAAGATGTGTATGTCAATATTAATTTGCAGTTTTTTGACGATGATAATTAAATATTGGCCGATTCTGCTAGCGCGATAACGTCATGTCAGTGTTGCATTATAACAATTGTTATCATTTCTTTTTATTTTGTTTATTTACAAGGAAATATGATATCAATTCTTGAAATAGTAATTTTCTCACATTCTTGAAATAATAACTTTTCAATTGACAATGAAACGCAGCTTAGTTGGTAAGACGAATCCCCTCCAACCAAGAGGCACGGGGTTCGAGTTACCTCGGGTGCGTGTGTGTGAGTGTAAGTGTATTATGTTTGCTCGATCAAAAAAAAAAACTTTTCAATTATCAGAACCAACCATTGTTAATTCCAAATTATTTCTAAAATCAATCAAACAATCTTATATAATAATTACGACTAGGGATGGCAATGGGTCGCGTTTTTGCGGGTACCCGCCCCACCCAAACCCTAATAGGACGGGTTTGGGTAAAACTAAACGGGTTTGGGTAATAAAATTGATACCCGCAATGAGTTTGAGTTTGAGTTGGGTATGAGTAGATAGGTTCGGGTACCCACTACCCAAACCCATATATATGTATCATTGTGTGTGAATTAAAATATTAATAACTATTCGTAATTCTATGTTTTTTTATGTATCAAAATTAATATTTTATTGGTATTTATTGAGATTTGTTTTATAATTTTGTTAGTTCATATTTATAATAAGATTTGCATGTTTAAATAATAGTTTTGACTTTCGATTGGTATATATATAGTTATAATTTTTGTTATATAAAATTTTAAAGAACTATTTATATTAATGTTGTAGAGTTCGGGTTTTATCGGGTAATTAGTGGGTATTACCCGATGGGTTTGGGGCGGATATGGGTATCAATATCAATATTTAAACGGGTTTGGGGCGGGTATGGGTATGAAAAATTTTAACGGGTTTAGGTTTGGGAAATACTAAATGGGTGGGTACCCGACCCATTGACATCCCTAATTACGACTGGCTTTTTATAGTAACTCCTATTTTTCTATGTATTTCTACTTTCCGTTTTCGGAAAATCATTAACTGTTAAAGAAATATAATAATTTTATGGGACAAAATGTAAAATAGCCATTTAAGATAGTGAATGAAAAAAACTAGCCACTAACTTAAAAATATATAAAAAATAGCCACTTTTACATGATAAGACAAAAATACCCTTAATGAGATCGATCGATCCTAACACACGGGATCGATCGAGCCCAATGCACTAAAGATCGATCGATCCCTTGAGCCCAACACACTAAAGATCGATCGAGCCCTTGACCCCAACACACTAAGGCTCGATCGATCCCGACACATAGGATCGATCGAGCCCATTCGATCCGAACACACTAAGGATCGATCGATCCCATTTCAGGATCGATCGTGCCCAAAACTTTTTTTCTTCTTACAAGTATTAAGTATTAAGGGTAAAAATGTCAAGGTGACTACTTTTTATATCTTTATAACTTAGTGACTATTTTTTTGTTTTTCTTAAGTTAAGTGGTTATTTTCTATCATTACCACTAATTTTATTGAGTTATTAGTATTACATTAAATATGATATTCAATCTAATTTTAAACCGAAAGAATTCTGCGACAAAACTATAATATTGGGATTTGAGATCTAGAATTCAATGCTAGTACTATAGCACTAATTATGCGAATACTAACGTCAAAACGTTGCACTGAAATATATAAGGAAAATTACTTAAAACCGTACTTGAATACATGCAATATTTGGTATCTATCACATTTGACTTTCTTTAATTAGGTTTTCTTTAGCATTCTTGTGTGATCATTTTGCCTTCGTAATTTTTAGGATGCTCATAACTTAGTCAGTGAGTATTCATCATCTTCCTTATCTTTGCATTAAAATATTTTTTTCACAGCATAGATGTTGATACCGTCATTTACTTGAATTCTTTTTTGCAAGGTATATTATAAGAACATGTACAATGATTCATTTTCGACGCATAGCAAATTCATCAAACCATAAATGTAGAAACTCTATCTGGTACGAGCTTCCCGATTTTGCAAGATCTAAAAGAATGTTACTTGCTGATTCAATTTATGTCATTTTTTCAATTTTTACTTTATTGATTAATGTTTGATTAGTAATTATTGTTTTTTGTTTGTATTTTGGTGGGAAGAGGGTTGAACATTGTGGTGAGAATGTTATTTGGATTCTTCGGTTACTATTGCTCATGAAATATTTTGGATTCTTCGGTTACTATTGTTCATGAAAATGAGCTAATCAAATTTTATAATAATTTTCTATGTGCCGCTTATATCTTTGTGATGTTTGTTTTTTGTACTTCTTCTCTCTATCTTTTCAGGGGTGTTTTTTTTTTTTTTGGTTTTTTATTTCTTTGTTCTTCTATCTATCTACATTACTATACACATTGTGTGTTAAATAATAATATATGCGTTTTACATGAAAATATAATCATAGAAACCAATGTTCTTCTTTTGTTCAATTTGCAGAAATTATTGAAGATTTACAAGACTGAAAATAAAAACCCTACAAATTTTTTCTTAACTATGATTGCAGATGTATATATCGCTTACTGCATCTTCAATGCTCCAATGTTAAGTTCTCTATTCTATACTTAGGGCTCGTTTGGTAGCAATACCGAGAAAAGGGCGGATAAGAAAATGTGTGATAAGTTGAGATAAAAAAAGTATGATAAGTTGGGATAAGAAATATATTGTGTGTTTGGTACAAACATAGATAAGTTGGGATAAGAAATAAAAAAATTGATAATTAAAATTGAAAATAAAAAATTGATTATTAAAATTAAAAATAAAAAATTGATAATTAAAATAAAAAATAAAAAATTGATATTTAAAATTGAAAATAAAAAATTGATAATTAAAATAAAAAATTGATAATTAAAATTGAAAATAAAAAATTAATAATTAAAAATAAAAATAATTTTTTCTAATTAAAATTAAAAATAAAAAATTGATAATTAAAATTAAAAATAAAAAATTGATAATTAAAATTGAAAATAAAAAATTGATAATTAAAATTGAAAATAAAAAACTTATCACAACTTATCCAGGGGTAGAGGCGGTATAGTATATGCCAGTGTAACAGTGAATTTAGTCCGGGTCCAAGCTTTTTCGCGGGCCGATGACATTATTTTTCTCGGATACCAAACACTGGAAAAGCCGAGATAAATTTTCTTATCTCGGCTTTTCCTGGGTTATACTGGCTACCAAATGGGCCCTTAGAATCCTAACGTAGATGTGCAGGGAAAAATGTGATATGATAGTAAAAAAATAAATCTAATTATAATTAATTATAAAGATCATTAGGAACCAAAGCTAAGCTTACGTGGATAAATATCGAATCAAGATCAAGTTCAAGTTCAAGAAACATAGAGTTACAATTAATTGTTTGTTAATATATTTCAGAGTTGATGGTATTGAGATGACGGTGGAAGATACTTTTATCACATTATATATATTGAGATAAATTGGAGAATTACACAGTTCAATCTTCTATCACAATATCATATTTTATCATGTAAAAAGAATACAGTATATATTGTACTTCATAACTCTCTAAAGTTCTTTTATTTTTAGTTTTTTTCTCACCTGCTTGTATCAATATATCAAGTTTGAGGATTAATGTATTTAGACCGTGTGATTTGAGCATCGTAATTTTTATTTATTTATTTATTTATTTTTATTTTTATTTTTGAGGCGGAGCATCGTAAAATTCTAAGAGTTTAAGAGTTTGTTACTTCATTTTATTATTGTTAATCATGTTATAGTTCAAATTCATAGTTTGAACAACAAATACTCCGCTTTAGCCACTATTGAATGTATGTTGGGCTTATAATTTACTCCCTCCCGTGTTAGATGGCTCGTTTCTTTTCGGCACGAGAATTAAGGAGAGGATATTAGAGATTTTAAGTGGATGTGATTAGTAATATAATAATGATTTACTCATATTTTATTTTCGAATTGAGTGAACTGATTTGTATATTAATTGAATGAACCCTAATTTGTATACTAGCTAATTGATTATTTAAATGTCTAATTATTTTCCAAAAAGAAAATGAGACATCTACAGTGGAACGTACCAACAAGGAAAATGGATCACTTAGGATCCTTTATCTCCAAATTTGTGTCCCAATGATGTCCCAAAATTCAATTTTTACTATTTTCATGCAATTTAATAAATTTATTTTATAATAATTTAGTTTAATTTAATGATTATTTTCAAGGGTTCACTCATCCCCATTAGGATATATAATTATTTTTATAGCATTTTATTTCATTTTTGTTAGTATATTAGAGTTGAAAAACTCAAAAGTAAAGTATATAATTTATAAAAAAATCAATTTTTTTCTTATAAATGTCTATTATGATTTACTATATTATACTGTAGTATTTTTATTTTTATAAAAATAATATAAAATTAATAGAAATTGAAATATGGAACATCATTGGGACACTATTTTGAGGATAGAGGATATCATCTCGTGGGACGGAGAGGGTATTATATATTGTTATTAAAATATAGCCCATGAACCGCTCGCTTGTCGAGCTTAATAAATTGAACATATAGCATTTTCTTTTTTCCCATTTTTAAATTTGATGCTTAATATTGGCATAAAAGTTATGCAATAAACTATTTCAGTCAGTAGAGTGGTTCCCGTAAAATAAAAACTTATTATTTCGTGAAAATTTGCAAATTATGCAATTTTATGCATTAATGATACTGTCACGACCGTACTTTGCTAATTGATAGCTAAGCTCGGTGATTCGTGACTATGGTGGAAATTAACGAATAATTTACGAAAGATGGGAAAGTCGGGAATTTGATACGAACATATTATAGAACAAACACCGATAGACGGAATAAGTATGACATCACTCGTCATGATCTTGAATTACAACCATATCGAAGGATTAGAAGTATCAGAGTGTACGCAGCGGAAAAGCGTTTAAGAATACATGTATGAAGACATGTACTACCAAGAGAAATCTTCAACTAAGACTACTTGCTAACTTTGACAAACGCATCGCCGGTCACTCTCCATTCATCTTACTCAACCTGCACATCAGAAATAATGTACAGGGCATGAGTACTTGAGTACCCAGTGGACACATGCCCAAAACATTTTTATTGTCAAGCCATTCATAGTGAAGCATAGGGTTTTTCTTGAAAGGCCTATGTTCACGAAAAACTGAGTTATCTTAAAAGCGACTGCAGTCTAAGTTCTGTAGTAATCTACCATATCTGAGTCTGTTGTGTCCGAGGAGGTGGCCACCTCACTCGGTCACGTGATCGGTCACTATCTGCAATGACACGATCGATGTGTACACTAGTCCAAGGATGATAGCTGATCATTCAAGGACCCGAATTCGATTTATGAATTGGCATTTCGCCATTTAACAGATATGCATCATACAAAAACTGAAAACATTTATGGCATGACAATACTTTTAAAAGAGCTACTGATCTAATAAAACATGCTTTGTTTTATAGAAAGTCCACCTTGTTGTTTTCTCTACTGCAACAAGACTTGATCTCTGCTCCTGCTACTGTTCCTCCTTTGCGTACCCTTCGATTAAAAATCGAGATAAGATTCGTATTCTAACGAATAAAATCTTATTTAAGATTTTAGTTCTAATTCTGATCGGAGGTTATTCTAAATCCAGTAACGTGGTTACTGTTATCTAGGCTCGAGTTATGAATCCCGTTATGTGAATGGTTCATAAGATTTTTATCCATAAATCAATCTTTGATTTATGGTGAAACTGTGCTAATTTATTTTAATTGCGTCATTGGTTAGCTTAATCAATTACGATTACTCTCAGTTAATAAATTCTGATTAATTAACTTATCTTAAGTTAATCTTTTTAATTATGAAATAATTTCTTAGGAATTATAGCAATCTAATTTCGGGTCTGGTACCATTTAATTAACGATATACCGGTTCGTAATTAATTAGGAATTGAGCTCGTAATTGATTAAATGGGCTCTGGCCCAATTAAAGGGGCAACTCGGCCCGCTCAACTGATCCAGCCCAAAGCTTGGCCCACTGCACCAACCAGCCCGGCCCTCTACACATTAAAACCCGGCCCGACCCGGTTTCAAAAGGGGAAGAGACCCTAGTTCAACCTTCATTTCCCTTCACTCCTACGCTGAATTTGTCTCTCTCTCTCAATCGCGATTCCTGTCCATCACTTTCTTCTTCCTCGCGATTCTCCGGCAATGACTAAGGCGGTGCTTCAATCCATGGGTCGTCGCCCGTCATTTCCCTTCTCTGATCTTGTCCGACTCTACACCTTCCACGTTTTTGTGGTGGTTGCCCAAATCGGGAATCCTAGTGTTTGAAATTGGGGAAAGCTTCCCCTCAGTCGATATCCGGTCTCCATCGAGCTCCTGCTACCGCGGTGAGACGGCGTTGCCGTCGGAATGTCCGATGGTCTCAAACCGCGTGCCAGCGTGCGTGCTCTTGGCTCTCATTGGTGCGTTCGTCTTTGGTCGACGCGACTCTGACTACAGCTGACGCCACTCCCGCGGCTCCAACGGCTTCTCTCTCTACAGGGCTCGTCCCACAAATCAAAATCCCTAAGTCTTGAACTTAGGGGACATTGTCCTGATTTCCGATTCGAAACGGACGGCAGCGGGCTGCCTCCGCCGATAATGGCCACTGCCATTCTTCCTCTTTCTATTTATTTTAATTAAGTTATGATTTTCGTTTGTGGAATTAATCAAGCGTTTTGTTAATCGATCAATGTGACACGCTTCTTTTTGTTGCAGGTTTTGGGATGGCAACGTAGCGTCGTCGCTATTAGCTTCGGCCCTCTATCCGCGTCTTGCTTCTTCGCCGTCGAGGCCATGCGCCTCGATGGAGGTCCGAATTTCTAATTAATTTAATTTATTATATTTTTTTTCTACCTCTCTGTTTTATAGTTATAGGGTCTAATATATAAGGCATATATTTTGTTACTTGGGAGTTCGTGAATGTGAGGGTGTTCTATCTTAACTCTGAGAATTTTTCTCAATATTTACGTTGTCTGCTGGGTTTGAAATCGTACTTGTTTACTTGGTTTATAGAATCTGAAAATTAAGGAATTGATATGCTTGGGTTTGCTTTGTCTTCTTGAGTTTAAAGGTGAGCACACTTGGTTTATAATTTCTAGTTAGGGATTTCAAAAAAATGGAACATGCTTCATGAGTTTTTGTTTCTAGTTTTGGATCTAAGGAGTTTCGATTTCTACAAATGAAAGAATATGAACTGAATATTAGCATGCTTGCTAAGTTTAGGAGTAGAGTTTAGGAATAGAGTGCGGTTGAAATACCTTAAGGAAGATGAGCTGTTGTTGCTTGCTTCTTCTTTTCCCTTTTCGAGCTCCTTCCTCCTTCTTCACTCTCGGTTTTCTCTCTTTCTCTATGTGATGTTTGAAATGTGAATCTGGATGGTGAAGAAAGGTGGTGATATAGGGCTGGGATTCTCAGTTCTAAACTTATTTGGCATGTCAACTTAAGCTGCATGGTTGTAGTATTTCTAGAGTGTCTATTTTTGTGTTAGTTTTGTTCTCTCTTGAAGGATCGCCTGCAGATTTGTTTCTTGTCTTCTAATTGCAGGTCTCGGTTCTCTTCCCTTGTTGTTTTATTTGGCTGACTTCTCTCTCCTTTGTAGATTTCGGTTGTGGGAATAGCTAATTGTGCAGCAAGTTTCTGGAGTCTAAAGAGGCTGGTTTCTTTCCTTTCTTAGAAGGTTAGGAATTGAATTAGTTTGTTCATTTGCTGCATATTGAAGTTGGGAGAAGTGTTGTATCTCTACACCCAAGTTAGGGTTGTAAACGAATCAAATAATTTTGATTCGATTCGGTATTCGCATTCGATTAGTCCTATTCGTATTCGATTTTTTATGATTCGAATTCGAAAACAAATATTTTTTATGATTCGATTATTATTCAAATACAAATAAAAATTTATGATATTCGATTCGATATTCGTAAGTATTCGATAAAATATAAATATAAATATAACTATAATATTAATATTAATATTAATATTAATATTATATGTAATATAATTATATATATATATAAGATATTAATTCTTAAGCCCAATTGAAAATTTATTTCTTAAATAATAATTTCGAATCGAATATCCGAATCGAATATCGAATTCGAATCATTTTCTTTAAAATATCATTTGGAATATCATTAGAAAAAAAACAAATCGAATATTCGAATCGAATCGAATACTTTCGAATCTACCTTCGAATCGAATACGAATCAAATCTAGTATTCGAAAAAAATTCGAATTCGAATTCGAATCTTCGAATACCTTAACGAATTCGAATCGAATACTGTGTTATTCGCTTCGATTCGATTCGTTTACACCCCTAACCCAAGTATAGGCTTCCCTCAAGAAGCAATTTTTCCTTATTTTAGACTATGGAAAAATCTGAATTGTTGTCTTACTCAAATCCTTGTGTAATTTGTATTGTAGCTAGGATTCCTTTTTTTTTTTTGAAATTGAATTTATGTAAAGCTATGTTTAGCCTTGTCCTTATTCGAAAGAGATGTTAGAAGGTTATTATTAATAATACCTTTCTTGATTTACAGCTAATGGGAAATATACATACATATATATATATATATATATATATATATATATATATATATGTTAGTGCACTATTCATGGCTTAGCCCATTAATAGAATAAGTGCACTAGGCTCGACCTAAATACGTTATTTTGGCCTTGGCCCAAATAAAGGAAACGAGAAATCGATGACTCTCTCTTTTTCGAGCTAATAATAATTCGATCGATATTTAGCAATTGTGATCGGGAGTAATAACGATTCGTTTATTCGAATACTAATTGCTTATTGAAAACTAAATAATATAGAAATCAAGGTGCTACTTGGTTCCATCATTACTTCTCAATCGATTACTCGAAGAAATTAAAATAATAGAAGTCGAGTCGCTACTCGATTCCATTATTGCTCTCTAAGCAGTTGTTCTAAAATCTCGGATACTTAAAGCTGATAATATATCTCAATTTTTGAGATTAACTAACTAATTTAGTTAAGTGTAATTACGGGGCGTTACAGATACATATGATCTCTCATAATAATGCATTTATATGCAAAAAAAATAATTTTGTGATATTGCATTTTTACACATGTATTGATGTATCTTTCAATGACAACCGTAAATCATTTAAAAATCAATGGTCCAGATTAGTTTTTAGTTTTCATGCCATAAATAGTTTTCACATGATATACTAATTATAGGTATATACATATATATATATTGGTCAAATATGCATGTAGGTGCGTTCTCTTTGATAGATAATGAATGGTAAGAAAATGATAAAAATTTTATCCTATAATGTGGTCTGTCATTTGCTTTATCACATGTTCTTTAAAATGGAAAATATGAAAAAATATTATTATTCTAAATGAGTAGGAAAATATTATCCTAATTTGGAGTGAAAATGTGGAAAATAGCTGCCCTAGAAAATTTCTTTCTTTTGAGGAAGAAAATTACCCATGAAAGAGAACATGAGAAAAATGGAGAAAACCGTCTTTTTTTTTTTCTTCTTCTCCCTTCTTTTCTATAAAAAAAACACCCCGGATAGTATTTGCATAGCTATTTATTTTGTTATTTTGCAATTAAATGAATCAATATTTCCATATTTGTGGATAACATACAAAAATATTTAATATAAAATTATAATCTGGATGGCTCAAATTAAGCACATAAAAGTAGGGTTGGGATTTTGGGGCAAAAATACTCGATCCCGAACGAGTTTTTGGGAACCCAAAACCCGAAAATTTTGGGTTTGGGTTCGGATTTGAATATTTTGGGTATCAGGTATACCCGAACCCGAAAAAAATATTACCCGAAATCTCAAAAATCCAAAATTTATATTTAAATTAATTAATAAAATTAGTAAATAATAATTAATATATCACATAATTAAGAAAAAAATAGTTAAATAAATAATTAACTAGACATAATGAACACTTTTAATATATATATTCTAAAATTGCATAATTTAACTTTAATATACCCTAAAAATTTTCAAGTTTACACTTTTTCAATTAAATAATGTTAATATTCAAATTTTGATTCAAGCGATGATATAAAAACATCAAGGGCATTAAATATTATTTATTTATAGAATATAGTAAATACTAAATAGTATGTACTGCGAAATAACCCAATTTAAATACTTCTAAACTAAAGAGAAAAAAAAAAAAGAAAAAAAAAAGAGGGTTAGTACTGCTATTTCTCTCTCTCAAACGCCACTCCCCGCCACCGTTTAACCTATTCCGCGCTCATCCAAACTCCATCAGCGGCGGCGGCGACGAAGCGTGGGCTAATACTATCAAATTCAGGCGAGTAACAAATTCGACTAACAGAAATTTAAAAAAAAAAAAAAAAAAAATCAGTTTGGATCGAGTTTGTGATTTGAACATACATAGACAACACACGCTAATGCACATAATAAAAAATTTCGTTTACCCTTGCGGAATCCTCATCTTTTTTTTTTAAACAATTAAATCTCCATCCATTGACAAAGCTCCGATGATTGATCATATCTTTGTGTTATTTCTGATAATACATTTTGTGGAAACTGTTGAACTACGATTGAGTCTTCGGCTAACATGTGAAAAATGGCAGTGCGAAAATGGTGTTGCCGGAGGAGGAAAGAAAACGGTTGCACAGAGCCAGGAAAACGGTGCTGGAAATATTGAGGGACAGGGGTTACAGTGTGGCTAATGATGATGTTGAAATGAATTGGGCTCAATTCGATGAAAAGTATACTGAGAATTTGAAGAGAGGTGACCTTATGATTGATGAAACCAAGGGCGACGGCTCCGATCAGGTATTTCTACGACGCGACGCTGCTTCGATTGAGGCATCATATGTCTATGAAATGTATGAAGCTGGTAGTGGCTAAGTAGAAAAAGAATCCAAACTTTTTGAGATTTATCACTGTTTTGGTTAATTCTCTTCAAATTGTGTGTTAATTGACTACTATTTAAAAGGATTTAGCCAAAATAGCAAAATTTTATGAAGCTTTGGTTACTTTTGGCTGCTAGGCTTACTGAGCTGTAGTCTCTAGTTGTGTCTCAGCACGTCTCTAGATGGTGTGTTCGAGCACGTATCGTTTCTCTTAGTGTTCGTTGTTTTGAGGGTTGCTGGGAAATTCTTGTGTCACCTATTTATAACGTGTACGTTTTATCTGTTATTTCCAGATATATGTGTTCTTTGTTGATGATGGCAAGACCACGATTGGAGTAAAGCCAATCAGGGAAATTGCAAATCAAATGAAACAGAACAATGTTTCTCGGGCAATCATAGTTGGGAAGAAGGTGTTATCTCCTGCTGCTCGAGGCTGCATAAATGAATTATCAAAAATATTTCACATGGAAGTTTTCCTGGTAAATCGACTCCTATTGTTCTTATTAACATGTATCGG
This sequence comes from Mentha longifolia, assembly GCA_001642375.2. Classification (NCBI taxonomy): domain Eukaryota; kingdom Viridiplantae; phylum Streptophyta; class Magnoliopsida; order Lamiales; family Lamiaceae; genus Mentha; species Mentha longifolia. The sequence goes on from CM038110.1 coordinate 16,651,817, forward strand.
TTGACGACTTCAGGTTGTTTTATTTGTTGGTAGATAGCATCTCTTGTACACCATAGCAAATTACTATTAGCTTCTTGCGTTCCAAATTAAAATTTTGTTTAATTTTTCACATTTTTTTTTTCTCTCTTTTTGTTGCTGGTATTTGGTAAGATAATAGTAATTTGGTATGGTATATTGTAGTGTACAATGCCTAAGACCAATTAAAGAATTAAGATAAGTGACAATACATTCCATGATTAAATTATATTATGGTTGGTTCATTTTTGAAGTTCTCATAATACAATAAGCATATCTTTTAAGTATTTGTTAGTTTTCTTGAACATCTTAAAGTATTTCGACTGATCCAAAATTGCCACAGATATACCCATAGAAGCAAACACATCTTTCTATTAGGACACCGAAAATGAGGGAATACAATATTCATTTGCTTTCTATCAATTTAGGGCTGGGTTACTTCCAAGTTCTGTAAGATAGTGGATTGATTGATTTTCTTGATTGGATGTTGGATATGATAAAATTAGTTCCAGTTATGCACTTAAAGAAAAAGAAGATGAATAGATCAAATCCGGCCTCTTTAAGTGTATGTACTCATTTAATCAATCAAATCCAAAATAAGCATGGGGCCTTGATTTATGCATTTGTTTAAAATCAAGAAAGGCCTACACTAGTAACAATTACATCAGTTCTAATAATTTACTGCTAAAGTAAAAACGGTGCCTTTTTGCTGATTTAAGCGATTTCAATCTTCCTTGAAAATTCTTCTGCAGATGTCTGTGACACTAATCTAATGTCTACATTTTGCAATCATGCAGGAGGATGAGCTGATGGTCAACATAAGTAAGCACGATCTTATCCCCAAGCATCAGTTGCTCACGCCCGAAGAAAAGAAGAGTCTTCTTGAAAGATACACTGTCAAAGAAACTCAGGTTAGTGTATGGTAATATATCATTTAATAGTACACAAACATGTATGTGTGTGTGTGTGTGTATTTGCCGTGCGTCTTGTGTGTAAGCATTTGCAGTTATAAACAATTAAGGCTGTTGATCATTGTATTTTATTTTACCATTGTACTGTTTTTGTATTGCACTAGCTTCCTCGTATTCAGATAACTGACCCGGTTGCCAAATACTATGGGCTGAAACGTGGGGAAGTCGTGAAGATTATTCGTCCGAGTGAGACTGCTGGGAAATATGTCACTTACAGATACGTCGTTTGAGCTTCTAGGTCTTCCCGTAGCGTAGCGTGTGAAAACTTAGAACTAGTTGCTTGGTCTAATTCTAGAGATTGTTTATATTAGAAAATGGCTATCATTTCAGCTCTTGAGATTGCTACCTTGTGAATGTTTCAAACATTGAAGGTATCATGAATCTTTGGTTAGCTATTTTGGTATAGAAATTCTATGCTTTTACATATCACATTCTATATTTTTATTTTTGAGAACATATACATATACATACAGTGACGGAGCCAGAACGTAGAGTCAGGGGGGTCTGACTTTTGAAAAAAATATAGTATAAGATTTTATTTAAATATAATTAAAAATATAGAATAATTTTAAACAAAATTATAAAGTTATAATCTCTAAATTTTTGAGTTGAGTTGAGAAAATCTAATCGAGTAAAAGTATGGGACAAAGAGAAAATGAAGAAGCAAAAGAAAGAGAAAGAAAATGTCTAACTAAAAAAAATAGGAAAACACATTTGTAATATAAACACATACTGTACATAACTAATTATTAGAAGTCCAGGGGGTCCAGTGACCCCATTGGAACCCCCCTGGCTCCGTCACTGTATACATATACATATACATATGGGACTGTACTCATATAAACACTTATATCGGGAAAACCTTGAAACTGTGTATTTTTATACATATAATGAGGTATCTCTACTCGTATGATTGTCATTTTCATTATAAAGCATATAAATTGTGTGTGCTATGGCAGACGGAGGGAGTACATTTTTGTGGCAAAGTATTTTGTATTGCAATTCTGCATCTCTAAACGACAACATAGATCATCGAAAGACCAGTAGTCCAAAATAGTTTCCACTTTGTACGTGAGAATTAATTCCATTCGATCTCTCCCTTAGGACGGATTGTTCCAAGAACTAGTGATACTAGTATTCACATGCTTCTTTATATATATAGTCATAGTTTTTTATATATTAAATGGTGTTCCTATATGTGATCGTGTTTATTATGTGTTATAGTTACGATTCAGATTAATTCTTAGTTCTCATACCAGAACCGACAGTAGGATAATGCAAAGCGGCAAAGGCAATAGCATGATAGCACATGAAGTAGTGAAATGTTATAATGCAATTGTGATCATGTTCATTAGTCCATAATATATGTGGGAAAAGAATCAAAATTGAGTTGGAATTCCATCATCATGTCTAAGTGATAAGGGGGAAAAAAATGTGGTTGTTAATAATCATATGAATTTCTCTCCACTACTTAGTGCAACTAAGTACCTAAATTCCATGTTCTGAATATTTATTTTAATATTTATCATAAATGATTGTCTACATTTGTTTTAATTAATTCGTTACTAAGTAAACTCATAATCCACAAGTACGTAATTTCATTGGTTCGTACTACATTTTAGTTGAACTCCAAAACACACTTGCACCAAAATAGGTGAGGTGGTAATTTTCTAAATAAACCTATAAAATATGTTTAAAAGCTTATGAACTTTAGTAAAGTGTAAATAGCAAACAATGGGGAAAAGGATCATTTTCTTTTGGAATAAATCTTTCTTCTAGATGAACAATAATATTATACTTTTAATTTCATCATGATACATGTTTTTTTCCTGCAAACGAAAAGGTAAAATGAATTCGTAATCGATTTTTCTTTTCTTTTTTTTAATTTAAATTATCAACTAAACAACTATAACTTGTATAGAAATTGATGGATTATGTTTATTTTTTCAGTTTTACACTACTTCGGTTTAATTTGCACCGAGCCACGATAAAAGAAGTAAATTGTACTCCCTCCGTTCATATAGAATACTATTTATGCACATAATCTTTCTGTACGAATTTTAATATTTGTAATGAGTAGATGTTAAAGTGGTATAAGAGTCTCACTTTTTGTAGTGTATATTAAAGTGAATTGAATAATTAAAATATATTTTATTGACTTTGAGAGTAGGAAATGAATGATGACTATGTCCACATCAAAAAATAGGTTGTACACAAATATTGTAAACGAACGAAAAAAGAAAATTGTGCATGAATATTATGGACGGAGGGAGTAATTTGATCACTTGGGATCCCGTGTCCCCATTTTGGTATTCCAACCGTGTACCAAATTTTATTATTCACTAGGTTTATACATTTTTATTCACAATTTTAATTTATAATGATTTAGTTTAATTTTATAATTATTTTTTAGGATTCACTCATCCAGTTAAGGTTATTTGTTAGCATTTAATTTCAATTTTATTAGCAAAAATAAGGTTGATAAATCTAAAATCAGGGCATATTATTTTTTAAATTGTCATATTATAATTTTTTGTATTATAATTTGATATAATATACTACTACTAGTAGTAATTTTTTATTCTTATAAAATATATTATAAAACTAATAAAAAATAATACTTTGTAGTTTGATAATTTTTGTGATAATGTGTACTTAGCATGTGGAAGTGAGAGGAAAAAGTTGGTGCATTCTTAATGTATCCTTAAACAACTAAATAGAATTAGTACATTATCGAAAAAATTGATTGAAAATAATGTGCCTAAATATTTTAGTTTGATATATAATCAGATGTGGAAGACAGCAAAATGTACACTAGCTAAGATAAATCTGGTAGGCGTGATTGGTTTAATGGGCCACTTCTCTCTCTCTCTCTGCATGAACACGCTTTCAAGCTCATGTTAGGCCATTGTATTGGCTATAAATAGATGATCATGCATGCAAACTAATCATCAAGTTCACAGTTGTGGGATTCATTTGATCAATTCAAGAATCACTTCCCATGGCTGCAAACAAATTCATTTCCATTGTTTTCTTTTTAGTTTTGTTTGCGGCGATATGTTCCGCGGCAAGGCTTGGTTTGGGTGTTGATGTTGGTGTCTATGGCGGCGGTGGAGGTGGAGGGGAGGGCGGCGGCGGCGGCGCGGCGGTGGCCGATCACGGCTACGCTAGTGGTGCCGGAAGCGGCGGCGGTAGCGGTGCCGGTTATGGTGGGGCCGGGGAGCATGGAGCCGGAGGTGGCGGCGGCGGGGGAGGTAAAGGCGGTGGCGGTGGTTCTGCCGAGGGTGGGTATGCCGGTGGCAGTGCGGAAGGGCACTGGTGCCGGTGCGGGGTCCGGTAGTGGTAGTGGCGGGGCTCACGGAGGCGGCATTGCTGGCGGTGGCGGCGGAGGGGGAGGAAGTGGCGGTGGTGGTGCGTCCGCTGGCGGAGGACATGCTGGTGGATACGGTGGAGGCGAAGGGGGTGGCGAAGGAGGCGGTGGAGCCGCAGGATATGGTGGTGCCGGAGGATACGGCGGTGGCGGCGGCCATGGTGGTGGTGGTGGAGGTGCAACCGCCGGAGGTGGAGGGAGCGCTTCCGGCTCTGGATATGGAAGTGGTGGAGGAGCCGGTGGTGGTGCTGGAGGTGCCCATGGTGGTGGATATGGTGGAGGCGAAGGAGGTGGCGGCGGAGGCGGCAGTGCGTCTGCTGGCGGTGGACATGCCGGTGGATACGGAGGTGGCGCCGGCAGCGGCGAGGGCGGCGGCCATGGTGGCTATGCCCCTTGAGTACATTAGACTTGATTTGCCACCATTTGCATTATTCAATGATGGGTAATTGCATGGTCTTATATATATGAAAACTAAGAAGAATAATTTATAGTAATGTTTGGATGCATGAAAGTAAAGTTGTGCATGTAAGTGTACTGTTTGTGTTGTTAACTACGATGAAGCGAGCTTTATTGTGTGATGATCTAGTTGGTGGAAGTTGAAATTTCGATTTCTTCACTAAACAATATTTAGATTTTGAGATATTTTAGAAGTATTTATCGATATCTCCAATATAAATTCATAAAGAGGCATTGCATGAATGCTTGATCCCTTTGAGGTTATAACTTATAAGCAAACGATTTGTTCCATTTATATTATGGTAACAAATCTTGTGATATATTGTGATTGTATTGATAGAAGATAGTATATGATATAAACAACTTATCTAAATAGTTGAGAAATGGGAGATAAAAAGTAGATTTCTTGATGTTACATGACATGCCACCAACACTAACGAGCTACAAGCCTATAACATAGTACGTTCTTACAGTATTAATTTTGATGAGAAAAAGTCGCCTATAATTTGATAGCCAACAATTGTGGGAGACAGCAGAAACACTTTAGTTGGGAGTAGTCTTATTCAAAAAAATAGAATATATTAGGTGTAACAAAATTAGAAGTCAGAAGTAAGAGTGAAACACATTTATAATATATGAATGAGCATTATATTTTATTTGCCTATAGTAGCTTTGTAATATATACATGCAATGAACGTCATTGATTATTGCGAGATCTGTTTTTCTTTAGAGTTCGAGAATGCATTTTTACTAGTTACCACTACATCCATGATAAACAAACACAGTTTCTATTTTCGTCTATTCACGATATATAGACATCTTCCATTTTAGGATATAGATCCCACATAAAAGAATTATTTGAGGCCTATATCTCATGGTCGGAAGCATAATATGAAAATTGTTGGTCCCAGAAGCGAGTACACAGACGTAGAGGGGGGTGAATACGTGTGTAGATAAGTGTTAAACTTCTCTTGATTTTTGCTTGTTTTTAAAAACAGAAGCGATCCGTTTTGAAAGTTTTTGCTTTCAAAGAGCGGATCGCTCACAGAGAAATACGCTTGCGGAATTTGGTGAGCAGAAAAACTTGCTTGTGAAAATCTTGCTTGTTAAAAACCGTGTTCGTTGCTTAGTGAGTTGGGTGCTTAATGAATAATCAAAGTAAATAGAGTAGAGCGAAAAATTGTAAAGCACATGAAGCGATTATAGTGGTTCGGAGATGAAACTCCTACATCCACTTCGTCCAACGCTTGGACTAATACCTTCAATCGGTACCAACGAACAAGTCCTAATTTTATACTTCCTAATGAAGTGATCTAGAATCAAACTTGATTCTAAATCCACAAGAGATTACGGCGGGCTCTCGAGAGGCCAAAAACAACAACCTAAGCAGATCTATAGCCTTTTCACTTGAATACGCAGATTCAAGCTTCACAACTTTCGATCTAAAAACACAAAGGAAAAACTCAAACTTCAAACTTACCACTCGATCTGAACAGATACGATTCTTGGGTTTGGGGGGGAGGGGGGTTGGTTTTGAGAGATTCTAACTTAGAAAAGCATTTTACAATGAAGAACAAGTAAAAGGTTAAGAGTTTTCCTCTAAGTCTTGACAGAATAAATCAATGGCTATCTTAGGATGAAAGAAGGGTTAGGTTGATGTTATGAACTTAAGAATTCTAGGAATTCTTAAGGACTAAGACTACTATGAAAACTCGAATAACTTAGGAAGATTTCAAACGCAAAAGGCTTTGAAGTTCTTGCTTGTGAGCTTGTGCGCCAGAGTAGTTTCAGTAGTCTTCAAATGTGGAATAACATCTCAATTTATAGTGGGGGACTCGCAACTTCCCGTTAGAGATGAGGCGGCGCATGCTCTTCACTTCCCGTTTGAACTTCTGCAAATTAAAAGTAACATCCCCAACGCTTTTGCAGAAACACGGAGTTTTAGAGTTTGTTTTCTTTCCGAAAGAGGAAACCCTAACTCATTGTAGGTTGGCGCCATGTCTTCTTGCGCGGACAACCCTGTTGCACTGTTCTAGCGATTTTCGTTGTTCAATCTTGTGCGAACACATGGCCTTTGACTTCTGATTCGCATTTAATGATACGTACAGGCTTGTCTCCCTGCGTATCAAATTGAATCTTGACCTTGGCCGCTTATCAAATATTCACGAGCGCTTCACTTGTACTAAAATGCTTCATCACTGATGCTTTGTACAAGATCGCTCTTCAACGGATTTGCTTCAAGTTCAGTTGGTAGAGCAGTTTCATTGAGAAGACCATCGCTCTTCGAACCAACACTTCGCTCGGGATCTGGATTCCCTTCAAGGGCTTCGCTTCGCTTGCTACAAAAAGGCTCATGCCTTGAATCCATAGCTTCGCTCGATGAACTTCTTCCAAAATTACATTTAGAAAATTTCAAGCTCCCTAACAAGTGAGCTTTATTAGACATTAAAGTGTATGTAGTGAGATTGAAATTCATCAATAATAATAAAAGAAATGTTATAAGGGTTTTAGAATCTAATCAAAACAAAATAAATCAATTAAATTAAATTGATTATGATTCCCCCTTAACTAAATATCCAACAATAATAGACTTTTGATTTAATGTAATTCTTTTACCTCAGAAAAGTAATTAGGTGATAATCTATTGTTCATGCTTATTAATTTGCAAACATATAAAAGATAAGCATAATTATATTAGGAATATATATATATATATATATATATATATATACTTCGTATTTTTTAGCACCGATCTGTAAAGTACTCTCTCTATCTCATTCAACTAGACCACTTTCTTGAATATATGTGTCTAGTTGAATGGGACGGAAGGGGTATTAGTGTAGCTCGAAAAGTGATTCATTTGGGCCGGGCCCACCTAACCAATGGATATAATCGAGCCAAGTCGGCTCGAAAATCTATCGGACAGCAAAAATGGCAACATCAACCTGGCCTGAAATAACAAGCATAAAATAATAATGCGGGCCAAGTTGGCCCCATTTTGTTAGGGTTGAGCATAAGAAACCGAAAAACCGAACCGACCGACAATCCAGACCGAACCCGATCCGAAAATATGGGTAACCGAACCGTATGGTTCGGTTTTTATTTCTAATTTTCAAAACCCGACTCTAACGGTTCGGTTTCGGTTTCTATGCCTAAAAACCCGGCGGTTAACCGAACCGGTACCAATTAAATAAATATATGATTTTATATTATATTATTTATATATATTATTAGATATTACTAACAAAGTTTGAGAGATGATCACCCAATTCTGAGTATTGATAGAGTCAAAAGTTAATAAGCAATTGAAGGTAGCTTGATTGTTAGTTCAAGTTATTTCAAAGCTTATTCTATTAGGATTATGCAATTTAATTTCATTATTTTTTTAATTTTTGTAAATTATTTATTTTGCATGTATATTCTAAGATATAAATTCTTTCGAATTTTCCTATTATGAACTATAGAAAATAGAATATTTCTTTTATTTACGGTTAACCGGTTCGATTTTTAGGTTAACCGCTTTCATGGTTTTTGGTCTTTATTCTTTAATTTATAACGGTTAACCGACCCGATAAAAAACCGCATGGTTGGTTTTTTTTAGGTGTAAAAAGGTTGGTTAACCGACCCGTGCTCACCCCTACATTTTGTTGCCGCAAAGCTGACCTTTCCGAGCCAAAAATTCATTGGGCCAAAAATTTGTGGACGAATTAGATGTAGGAGGTACTAATTAAAAAGTGAAAAATGAAAATCCTTGTAAATACTATCTTTGTTGCTTCTCATTTGACACCTTTATTGAATATATGAGTGATATAACATACTTCGTAATAAAATGTGTGAAATGAGATGAAACAGAGGGAGTACATATTTACTGAAATGTCTTACTTAGCCTTATTTATATTCTTTACCATTACATACTTAACCATATTTTGTTTTAAATTTTATTATGTTTTTGTTGCATTGTCTTTTTCTTTGATAAAATAAAATTACATTTTTGTTTATTTTTTTCATAAATTTTTCCAAATTCAACAATGTTAATTTTTTTTCTTAAATGATGCTAGATTCTAAAAATTAATAAATAAATAAGACACAATTCTCATTATTGAAAGGAGAAGTAATATAAAAATGTGTCGCAAATAATAATTCATGTTTTTTGGAGTTGGGGGCCGAGTAGGGAGGTCTTTAATTCGTAAAACGTGGCATGAAATTATTACACGATTTCTCTAACTATAAAATTATATTAGCGTAAAACATATCGGGCTGCCCAAATTTTGTACCACTTGACTGAGTTTTTTATACATAAATATAAACGAAGTATAAAGTTAGAGCGTCGTAAAGGATACCTGACTAGGCGGGGATTTTTAGAATACTAATTTCATTATAATTTGAATTGCAAAATTTTAAAGGCAAAAATGCAATTAAATATACCAAGTATGTCTGACATTTTATTGTAGTCACGAACTTTCAAAAAAAAATCCCTGTAAATTCACAAACTTTGGCCTGTGTTCAAGTTTTCCACAATTTGAAATTTCCCCCAAACTGAAACTGATGTGGCGCTTTATGTGGCAGCCGAGAATCTAACATAACGGTCATAATCTTATACATGTACACGTTTTCTAGTAACTCGGATTAAAACTACGCCTTTAAATTTTATTTTATTTTTTTCATTTGTAAATATTTTTTTTTGATTAATCATTAATCATTCACATGAATTCTACCCTCCTATCCCGGAGATACCGTAAGCCACCACCTCCGACGGCGTCGTCGCCTTCCCCATGATCGCTTTTCCAATCACGCTCTTTCCAAATCAGGGGTTGTGCATTGGCGGCGACGTTTACACACAAGGACTGATACGATGTTGTTTAATTAATCGACTAATAAATTATTTAAATAAATTAACACATAGATTGCCATATCACTTCGGATTGCCACATATTAACCAAAAAACATGATCCGTGGAAAAATTGAACACGAGCCAAAGTTTATAAATTTATAAAAAAAAATCGAAAGTTAGTGATTAAAACGGAATGTTAGACATAGTTATAATAAGTTTGTATTAATGTATTTGTTTCATATTTACCAAGTTTATATTATTATAAATTATTCGTTTTTATATCAAATCAAAAGTTTTGATACAACAATTTATTTAAAATAAAATCAAACATCGATATGTATTTATGCATATACAATGTTCTACTTTTTAAAATACTAGTATTACTGTACAATTTATCGCTAATTATAAATGGAACGAGAGAATATACCCATATACTACATCCATCTCAATTAATTAGAGACATTTACTGTAGATCAAAAAACCAAGAGAGTGAGAAATATGTGGTTGTAATTAATTATGAGGAGAGATAGTTAATTGTAGCTGAGTATTTTTTACCATTTTAGGAAATGTATCTAATTGTTAAGACAGACCAAAAAGGAATATCTGTCTAATTAAATGAGATTGAGGTAGTATATAATTTTTTATTATTTATGAGTTGAGAGTTCTTATCAAAGTTGAAAACGAAGCCACCTGTGATTAGTCACGGTTAGAGTGAGAACAAAGCTAGAGAAAGGATTTTTTCTCTCGAATCAAAACCCTAATTTCAAATTCCTCCAATTCTAGCACCACTCCCGTTCAATTTCATCCCAATTTCCGCCTAGTTTCAATCCCATCGGGCAATCGGCGGGTCGAAACCGATCAGAATCAGCTCAATTGGAATCAGCAGCTGCATAGAATGGATTTATCGGAGCTTTTGGCGATATTTGGACCGGGTATCTCCGGCGCGGTGTTCGGCGCTGGTTGGTGGTTTTGGGTGGACGCCGTCGTTTGCAGCGCCGTCCAAGTCCCTTTCGTCCACTACCTTCCAGGTATTTGCGTGCGCATTGTGCCTCAAAATCATGTTCTTTTTTAATTTGAATTTTGAGTTTTATATTTGCTTCGTGTGTTTCTTTGTAGGGATTTTTGCTTCTTTGTCTGCTTTGATGTTCAATTGCGTGAGGAAAGAGGATATCGACTACTCGCCGTACGATGAGGGTGAATGGAGGTTAAGATCATTTCCTTTCTGTTTGAAATTATTTTTCCAGTTCTTAATTATGTCTGCTAAATTCCCGTAATTGTAGAATTTTCATGGAACTCACTAATTGTATGTGTGATGATCAAATTGTGAGCTTGTTAGATATGTTTATTTAGTATTGAGCTGAACCTTTGATTCTATAATGTCATTGAAACTTAATTTTATCTTTTCTTAATGATTTCAATTGTTTTGGCTTCTTAATGTAAGGGCACGTCAAGTTTTGATGATTTCCAAAGTCCTAAGTGTTCGACGCTGTGATATTGGATTTCATTTCTCCATCTATTTTAGTAATTAGTAGTATTCTTGATGATTTTGGCTTCTTATGTTATGGTAAAGAGTTGAAGACTTATGAAGTTTTAATGAAATAAAGATTCTTAAGTATGTAGATGCCATCATCGTTATATACTGTTGATGAGTTCAATCATTTTAGCTTCTTAATCTTAGGGAGAAGAATTGAGGACACGCCATGTTTTGATGATATTTAGATTCTTAATAAGCAGACATTGTGATTCTGGGATTTCATTCGTCCAACTAGTTAGTTGTGGTATGTGTTATTCATGTGTTAAAACGTTTTGGCTTCTTAAGTTTAGGGTAAAGAATTTAGGACCTATGAAGTTTTAATAATAGTATTAAGATTCTTAACAAGTTGATGTTTTGATATTGGATTTCACTTCTCCGACTAGTTTAGTTCTGTTATTGTTGTAGGAAAATCATAATGTAGCTTTATATATATGTGAAATCTTGATTGCATACTGCTCTCACTTTTATTATGTGAAAGAGGAATTCATCGGACCTTTTTGCTTTGCACCAAGTTGAAGTAGAAACATAATGATGTGACTTCGTTTCTTCACTATAATTCTCAACAGGTTGAAGCTCTGGCTCTTTATTGCATACGTTGTGTCCTTTGTCTCGTTAGCTGCTTCAGTCGGACTGTTGATACAAGATGCATTGGTGGAGACAGGTCCTTCATCATGGACTGGAATTGCAGGTGTTTTCCAATGTGTCTTTGTTCTAATCAGGTAAATTTCGATTCTATTCCTTTATAAACACGATATGCAGGCATAAAGAATAAGCAAATAGAAATCAAATACTCGTTTATGGAAAACAAAAATTCGACCATGCTGATTTTAGAAATTCTTTTTTGGCAGCGGCTTGATCTATTGGATATCTCATTCCTCTGAATAACCTGAAGCTGTGTGCAAAACTGCAAAGATTTTCCACCAATGTTTAGTTTGTGCTATATGGCCTTGTGCATAAAACCATTGCTGAATTATCCTTGTGAAAAACTCAGGTTTATTTCATCGAAAAGTGTCTGTTTATTTGCCATTTTCCCGTTTCAAGAGTTTTCATTACCGTTCATATGCTTCTTGTTGCAATGTTGTGTATATGTAATAATGCCAGCACTAAGTTTCAGTTCATTAGGCCTCTGAACTCCTTATGTTTGTTCTGTGTGTGTGCGTGTGTATGTCTGTGCGTGAGAGAGAGAGAGATGGTTATTCCTCCCCATTATATACTGCCTTATTTACTGCATTATAAGTAGGGGTGAAAACGGATTGGATATTTCTCGACCGATCCGGAGCCGTATCCGGTCGGTATCGAATTCGGTACAAAAAATTACTATCCGGCCGGATACGGATAGTTGACTTCGGATCCGGAATCGGATTCGGAATACATAATATCCGACCGTATCCGAGTTTTCCCATATTTTATCGGATATTATCCGGATAACAAATTTGGATATCCGGATTTTTTATTATATTTTATTTTATATTAATATATATATATATATATATATATATATAAATAATAATATAATATTAGTACTTAATTTATGTAATTTTATTAGAAAAAAGTCAGGAAACTTCTTCTCCTCTTTTCTTCTTCGCGTCGTCCCTTCACCACCGTTGGCTGCCGCAAATGGAAGGAGACCCACCGTCGCCGATCAATCTTGCTGTCGGCGAGGTACCCGACTCCGCTTCACAGCCTCTGAATGCCCTTCCCAAACCTAGCACATCCATCCAAGAAATTAGGTCATTCCCAACAAAGTGAAATCGCGATGGGGTTTTGCTTTTGGGTTGTTATTCCGACTTATCCTTCCATATAAATTGGCTACCTTGTGCCCAAGTATGTGAAACGTAATTGATTTTTAGTTTTGAATTGCAAAGGAATTTATTTGATTACGCACTTATCATGATTGTGGTGCAGTTAATATAAAGAGGATAAATTTTTTGCTCAGGGTCTTTTTTCTTTTTCTTTTTCCTTTTCCTTTTACTTTTTTTTTTTCCTTTATCTTCAGTGTGTGAGACGTGTGTGTGTTTGTTTCCTTCTTCCTAACATTTTTTTTTCTTCTCTTTTTATGAATCAAGAGAGCAAAGGATCCTTATACAAGTGTAAGGACGAATTCTTTGTTTTGTGTATTGCTCCACTTTAATTTAATCTGAATTAATTCAAGAACTCATTAATTTTTTTGCTTTTATGTAGGGAAAGCGCAAGAATATTGGGTAGGGTAATTATTTTATGTGTTTCAATCACATTTTGATGATTTTCGTATGAAATATATTTATCTGATTATATTTATTCGAATTCGGCCCGGATTCGTCCGATATCCGCCCGTGTCCGTATACGGAATATTCCGAATTCGTATCTGAATCCGGCTTTTCCGTATCCGATTCCGAATTCGAGAGAAAAATATGATTTGAGATATGGTATAAATACTATCCGTCCGTATCCGATCCGTTTTCACCCCTAATTATAAGTAGGTTTCAATTACAAGTATATTATTATTATTATTATTATTATTATTATTATTATTATTATTATTATTATTATTATTATTATTATTTATTTTTTTAATTGGGGAGGAGAATTGTTAATCGAATATTGATCATTCACCATAAGAATATGAGGAACACTATTCATTTGGATTTGGACTAAGAACTCTGTAGGTCCCGATAAGTAGTTATTGGTGTATGAGAGGGGGGAATACACCAATTCGCCAACAGTTTTGACTTTAAAAACAAAATCGATCTTACTGAGTTGTCAACTCAGCTTATCAGTGCAACTCGGTTTATCCAGCTCAGTCAGTAAACTGGTGAGCTTGCTAAACCGAACAGTGTGCGGAAGTTTGGTGGACAGGTTGGCTACCTCTTAGAAAATTCTTTCTTTGGTCTGAATATTTATGCAGGTCGATTATATCAATGAAGTGCAATGTAATGAATGTTAGTTGAACATTGTAAGGTCGACTGTAAATAAAAGATAGAGAGAGAGAGATCGAGACAGTCGATTTAGCGTGGTTCGGGAAACGTCCCTACATCCACGTCAGATACCGTCGTATCTGAAATTCCTTACTTCTCTCTTATTTATACTGGCTGAGTACCAGCCTCAACCTTCGTCAATCTTTAGACTTGAGCCGAGCACGAGTTCTGGGTCGTGACCCTTACAACCTTTCATACATTCTTACATACAACCTTGCAGCTAAACTAGCAGATTCTTCTTTACTTAGACGAATATGTAGTAAGCTTGTGGAGAGTATTCTGTGAGGTTCCAGAATCTGAAATCTTGAAGGTCTCAACACTTGGGAAATGGCTTGGATTCGAGTGTTGAGTTTGGCTTTGAAGCGTAAAGATTTCTGGATAGATTTGGCTTTGAAACTCTGGTTTCCTCTCTCTATTTTTCTCTCTTCCCCGTCTATTTTTCCCTTTTTTCCACTCACCGATTTGGGATGACTTGAAGTATTTATATGACTCCAATTTGAATTAGAGCCGTTGGAGTTGCAGAGGTGTCAGAACCGTACTGCTGACTGGACTTCTAGCCGTTGAGGTTTTCTGTACAGCTTGAACCATCGAGGTTGGCAAGGCACAACTTAGGTCGGACTGGGAAGGTCGACCTTTTGTACCTCAAGCTGTCTTTGTTTTCTGTGGTCTTCAAGCTTGATCTTTGTATTAGAATCTTCACCTTGAGAAGCTTTTGACTAATAACAGCTTGACTCACAGCAGCTTGACTAAGCATATTGGCTTCAGCAGGTTGGCCTATACAGGTTCCTCAGCATACAGGTTCCTTAGCATGCAGGTTCCTCTCAGCATACAGGTTCCTTAGCATGCAGGTTCCTCAGTATGCAGGTCCCTCTCAGGAGGTTGCCTCAGCATGCAGGTTCCACAGCATGCAGGTTAGCCTCAGCAGACAGGTTCCACAGCATGCAGGTTAGCCTCAGCAGACAGGTTGGCCGAAGCAGGTTACACGAGCAGGTTGACTAAGGAACAGGTTGACAGATTGATCTAACTAGGTACAAGGTTGCACTACCAACCTTGATCTTTACATGGAGCAACCTGTCCGAGTTTAAGCTTGACTGATCCAAACGCAGAGATCAGTCTGTTCCTATCAATCCTATAACTAAGTCCTGTAACTAAGTGTGGTTTCTAATAACATCATCAAAACTAAACTAAATAGGGTTCCCAACAATTTCCCCCTTTTTGATGATGTCGAAACCAACACTTTACAAATAGTTCCTAAAGATAAGAATATAAGATCAATGAACTAAAAGTTCAGCAAGTTGAACTTGCTTTCTGTGCTTTATGCTCTTCCTGCATCTTGATACCACTAGTGCATCTATCCTGCATCTTTCCCCCTTTTTCTATATTTTTCCATGTTCTTTCTACATCTTTCCCCCTTTTCGACATTATCAATAAGGGTCTGGACGATCTGGCGAAAAGAAGAGTTATTTTCCTTGAGCTTGACTTGCTTGGAAAGATCATTGCATTCTCTGTTTCCCCCTTAAAGGTTGGCCAGTAATTTTGACTATCAACGCAGTTTGTGTCCTCAAGCTGCGTGTCGCCGAACTGCTTCTATTGAGCTGCAGTTTCCTCTCTGGTGACCTATGCTAGCGTACTGCTCTAGTGAACTGCTTTTGTTAGCATGCAGTTTTCAAGTCAGTCTGCTCTTGGCTGACCTGTGCTAGCAAACTGCTTTGTCAGCATGCAGTTTCCAAGTCAGTCTGCTTTTGGCTTAAAGTATGATCATTCCCCCTTAATTGTTGATCTGGTATTTTACGGATATATCGGCTAGGCTGGCAAGTCAGTGATCATTCCCCCTTAAAATGTGGCAAGGTTGATCAGCTTGACTAGGAGGCTAGCTTGGTTGCGAGATCAGCTTGATTGAGAGGTTAGCTTGATTATGAGATCAGGTTGATTGACTGAGCAGACTGATCAGGTCAACTCTAGAAATAAGCTTAGCTGATTTGTTGCTCTTGATCTGCATCTTGAGATAGCCTTTCCATTATCTTGTTCACCACGATCATCGATTCGATGCACCATCCTTTGGGTTCCCAACAATGAGCTCCTCCGGAAGATCATGTTCTATCTTTCTTGAGTGATCTTTTCTTCATATTATTCAAGTTCAGGCTTGATCTTGGGATCCACGAATTTAGAATGAGCTTGAGGGATGAGGTGTGGAGTTGATAGACTGATTTGTGAGTAAGAAGTTAATCTGTTATGATTGAGCTGGTGAGGCAGCTCGATGTCCTTGCATCAGTTCCCCCTTGATATGTGATCTGGTTTTGATCAGTTTGCTCTTTTGTACCACTTGTATTGTGATCTGCTTGTTGATCAATTGAGAGTTTCCTGTACAGACACACAGACTTATTAAAATAACAACAGGTGTTACCTCCACAGTCATGTTTATCTTATTAAGGACTTTAATTGTGCAGCTCATCTTAAAGTACCCTAGAAATATATTTTTAATTATTACAAAATCAATTTTGGGGTGGCCTATTGGCCAATAAATTTTCTAAATTCTTTTAGTATGTATAGATAGTTTTAATTGTCGAATTTTTGTAACAAAAAGTATATATATTTTTAATTTAAAACAATTGACAATAATTAGATACAAAATGAGTTTCGTGAGCTATTTTCAATTCGGATTGGCTAATTTTTTTTTTGTGTTAAAATATTTTGGCCCTAATACTATATTGATTTTGATGTGGCCCATTGACCATGAAAAATTCCATAATGGAGATTTCATTCAATGATTTGGTTTTTTATATTAGTACGTATAAATAGCGTATAAATAGAGTACAACTACTCGATAATGGAGTACACCGCATTAAACTATTTTTCTAATAAAATTTAATGCGACTTTGTAAAATATATTCTCTAACAAATTATCATAATACTATTTTTCAGTTCGGATTGATCAGGCTAGACTGCTTTTCAGTAAAAAAATATTTTTGCCCTACACTATTTCGGTATTGAGGTGGTCCATTGGCCAAGAAGTTTTTGAAAGTTTTTGATTTTTTTTTTTGGATCCAATACTATTTCGATTTTGAGGTGGTCCGTTGGCCAAAAAGGTTTTAAAATGCTCTTATGCATTGCAACATTTGGCTCAAACTGAGATGAGGCGCTTACAAGTGTCAAGGATCTGTCGTCCAGGCTAGCCGCTGCCGAGGAGTTGGTGGACTTGAAGGCAGGTGACTCTTCCGAGCCCGAACATGGGAATGCAGGATGTGCTAAGGACATGGGGAAAGGTTGGAACAAGAAGGCTTTTAACTACCCAGCGCTGGTGGTGTGGCAAGTCATGTTTTGCGGGTACTTCATATGTCATGGAGACCACCAGATACGGGACTGTCCGAAGCGAAAGACTAACGTGGGGAGAAGTTGAATGACTGTGGTAGTTGAATCCGTGGATATGGAGGCTTGGGTCAACACGATGCAGTATATTTCGGCTAAGCAAGTATTAGATGAGGGTCAAGACATGCCGAGTGGACCGTATGGAGCCTGGGAAGGACATGGCGATGAAACAGCCAAGTGTGAGTCGTGGTGTGCTCACGTATGCAATAGTCTTGGCGGGAGCTGCGTCAAAACGGACGTGGTGTGCCGGGAGAACTCGCTTGTGGTGAGCGAGTTGTTGCTGAAAATGTATCGAAGACAAGAGGGTTATCCCACATGACGAGGACGTCTTCGAGTTTTGGTGGGGGAGGTTTGTTAGACCCTTAAATCGGTGAATGCAGCAGGTGCGCCTAGCCACGGGTGACTATATCTGATTTTGAGGCGGCCCGTTGGCCAATACTTTTTTGCCTAAATCGGCGGATACATCAATTGTGCATAGCCACGGGCGACTCATATTCGATTTTGAGGTAACTTGTTGGCCAATATATTTTTGAAATTCTTTTAGTATGTATCGATAGCTATAATTGTCAAATGTTTGTAACAAAAGGTATATTTTGAATTTAAACTACTGAGAATATATTAGACACAGAATCGGTTTTGAGGTTGTTCATTAGCCAATAAATTTTTGGAATTCTTTTAGTATGTATCAATAGCTATGATTGTAAAAATTTTGTAACGAAAGTGTATATTTTCAATTTAAGACACTTTACAATAAATTAGAAATAAAATGAATATTTAAATAAATATATAATAAAATGATACTCCGTCGAATTTCGACGGGATACAAACTAATTTAATAATAAAAATAACAATACAAAAGTAGCAACAGAAGCACATCCGAATTTTTCTCAACCCATTTTTTCATTTGAGAAAAAAAAAAAAAAAAAAATGAAGATAAGGCAATTGGTACCTTTGCCAAAAATGGGCGAAAGTTGGCAATATGTGTGAAAGTTAATGTTTATTTTGTAATTAATCAATATTAATTGTAAAAAAAAAAAACAATCACCAATACTTATATTTTTGTAAATTAAATATTATTTTTAAATTTTAACGAACTAAATCATGAATTTTTACTTTTGGCAAATTAATCATAACTTCATTTTTTTCAGTACGTAAAATCAGTGCGTTTATAATTTCAACATTTATATTATGACCGGAAAGTCCTTGTAAAGTTCCATGTTAGCACTGTGAGTCTGTGACTGCCGGAATAGTAGTATTTTTTAAGGAAGATTTTAATTATACAAGTTCGTGACTTAATTAGTGAAAATTTAAAAGTAGTAGTACCTAAATTTGATGATCTATTTTATAATTAACCCTATAATAATAATAATAATAATAATAATAATAATAATAATAATTCACCAAATTTAGAAAACCGACAAAAAGCCAAAGCAAAAATTACGGAAAAAAGGAAATTAAGTATGGACCGTGAGATTATTAGCATCTAACGGTTCAGATTTGTCGGATTTATATAAACCTACAAACAAGCTTCACCGTCTCCATCCCCTTCCTCCACCAGTACTCTTGTCCGCTTACCCGCCGCAGCCTCATCCCTCCGCCGGCGCCTCAGATAGTGGCGGTTCTTGTCGGTGCTTGAATCTCACATGCCATTCCGTAAGCTGCCGCAGTAGAACTTGTGATTTCATTAGACTTCGTTTTTCTCCAGGTAAAATGCTACTAATATTTAACGAAGTTATCGTGAAGTTATTTCGTTTTAGGTTTGGAACAATCATCGCCTCTTCTCGTATTTTTGGACTGTTTTTTGATCGATATGAATTTACTTTTTTCTCTGAAGTAACGTACTGGCGAAAATGAGATATATGTATGGCTAGGGTTCCTGATTCAGAGTCATAGTTCAATTTCTTATCGTTCTTTATCATGAAAGATGGTCATGGACCGTGTTTAATTCAGACTGGTTTTAAACATAACATGGAATTGAGTTTGTTGGTGCCTATGGAAGAACAAGAGGAGGAATTGGTTGTTGGTGTGATCATAGATTTTCTGAATTCAGATACCTCATCTGATTGGACTTGAAAAATACCAAACTCTTGTAAGGGCATCGTTTGGAGCTTGAGTGGCTGAATTTCACTGTATTTTGATTTTGAATGTGTGCTTACATTATTTCAAGTTAAAAGGAAAACGGCGTGTAAAAGTTCGTGCTTTGTTTTACTCGATTAGTTATATTTTGATCTTATTGATGCAGGATTCATTCGAGGCCATTTGCTTGCTTGTTGCTCTTTGTACTGAGGATTAGAAGATGGCAACTGGGGCTGGACTTGAGACCCTTGTTGATCGTACGTAATCTCTTATCCTATTTGAACATATTGTACATGATCCGAATCATCTTTAAATTTCGTAACTGAAGCCACTTATTGTACCTACTGAATAGTCATTGAAAACTTGGTAGCGTGCTTTGTTGGACTTCGAATGGTTATTGCACCTAATGTTTAACACACCGAAACATAGGAAAATAATTGAATGGATTATGGTGAAAGGAAAGTTAGTGATGGCGACTTTGGAGTTATAATTTGAGTGTTGTGCATTGTTACCTCTGTGAATAGGTTAGCAAAGTGGCTGATTTGTTGGCAACAGAATGCTAAATATTCTCAAACTAGTAGCTCTTAGTAATGATTACTTACAAGCCAAAATAATGAAATGGATACAAATTCAGCATATCATATAAATTCCAACCCACTTTTTATCTTGATGTTTATGTGGGAACCCATGCATACCCTTCCAATTTCAATAGAAATTTGACAGTTCTCTTTCCAGTGAAGGGGAATATATCTCATGCTATAATTGTGAAGTTGATTCTATATCCAAATAATAATTTGTGCGGCCTCTGTACTATCGATTTCATAGGTTGAAAGAGAATAATTTTATAAGTTGAAAGTGGATAAAATCCTTTAGTTTTCCTTTTAAATGCCCATTTAACTCTGGATAACAGTTTCGTATTGATGAGAAGATTAAATATCTCACCATTATTTCTGGAATATGCTCGCATCATGAAATTTTATTGAAGTTATAGATTGACAAAGACCTCAATTTGTACTGCTCGTCAAACTATACTCTTTAAGTAACTTAGAAGAATCGTAGGAGATGATATGCTTGGGATGATAACACTTTGATTTTATGCTTGGAGTTTTTCACAAGAGTTCAAAACATTCTTATTAGTAATTGCTCTTCCATAAACCTCCTGATGTTTTGACATGTTTAAATTCTGCACCAGTAACAAATTTTTATTCTCTTTTGTTATTGTAGAAACAATTTCGGTTATCACAAATGATGGGAGGAATATAGTGGTGAGCTTCATGTTTGGGCCAAGATTCAAAAAAAAGAAAAGAAAATCAGTTGCTGTACATTTTACTGAAAATATGATCTTTCGTGCAGGGAATTCTGAAAGGTTTCGATCAGGCTACCAACATAATTCTTGATGAGTCTCATGAACGGGTGTATTCCACAAAGGTCTCTTCTGTTATTTCTACCAATTTCACTTTAGTTCTTCAATCAAATTAACTTTTATGTACCTATCTGAAGTTCTGCTATACTTAGCCATGTTAATCATGCATCGATTGAAATTTGAAACTTTGTTAGTAGGTTACTGTAGGAATACTTGGTGTGATTTAGTTTACTGCCTTTGCCATTACCTTTCCCATTTTAGTGTTTTCTGTACTTCTTCTGAAGGCTCAAGTATTTATTCTGAAGTTTAGAAATTGGAAAATAAATGTTGCCAGTATTATGTAGAGCAAGGTCTCACAGAAGAACCTTTATTAGTTTTCTCTTCCATTTTCCGTTTTCCATTTCCTGTCTTCACCATTGTAGAAGTCATTGTTTTACATTTTTAGTTGCCAAATTTCTAAATCTTCAGGTCTTGTGCTTGTGCAAATTTCATCTTGCTTTTGGCTGATTGTTATTCTTCTTATTTGTAGGAAGGCGTACAACAACTTGTGTTGGGCCTCTACATCATACGCGGTGATAACATGTATAGTCTTCCTCGTATTTGGAATCACCTATATATTTTGCATCTTATTTATCATCGTTTGCTTTGCATAACACATATTTTTCTCTTTACAACTATAGAAGCATTGTTGGAGAGTTAGACGAAGAGCTAGATGCTAGCTTGGACTTATCGAAACTTAGAGCTCATCCTCTGAAGCCCGTTATCCACTGATCTTCGAAACGTATGTAATGCCTGAAAGCTGCTGAGCTTTGCTTGTAAGAATCAAACTTTAGCTAGAAAGCGGGAGAGGAAAAATGAGGACATCGACCGACATTTTGTGAGAAATATAACATTGTTCCGGTTCCTTTTGCTTTGCGGGGCTGTATGTTTGATTTAACCTTCACAATCTGGGTTAATTTGCGATTATGGAAAGGAATGGATGAGAAGTGTGGAATTGATTTTCTGTCAAATATCATATGTATGCTCAATGTTTCGTAGTGTGTTTCTCCCTCTGTTGTGTAGAAATAATTTTCTTCTATTGAATATTTTCAAGCGTAAGTTTTTATTAAACACCCTTTATGAATCACCGGAAATGTTAGAGATAAAAGGAGGTGGTACAAGGCACATTCAAAACTCACACTCTCGGAATCCACTTAGAAAACACGAAAGAAGATTAAATTTTCTCGCAAGCTAGAAGATCAATGATTATTATTATCACCCCACTATCTTTGATTATTACAACTAAACTCTTTTATCGGAAAAACTTAGAAACTAGATAGACATGAAAATAAATGTAACATCTAATGAGAGATGCCCAAAGGTTGAAAATGAAAGTGTCAATCCCCTAAAATAGTCATTTTAATAAGTAAAAGGATTAAAATAGTCACTGATACATAAAAGGTATAATAATAGCTTTTTTTTTGCATTTTGTACCAAATTTGCCCATTATATTCTATTAACTAATTAGAATTGATATATAATTAGAATTCAAATCAGAAATTGAAAGTATATTTATAAATATATTTCAATAAGTTTAATTTATAATAATTTAATTTAATTTAATAATTATTTTCTAGGGTTCACTTATCCAACTAGTTAGGGTTTTTATAATTATTTTTTAGCATTTAATTGAACTTTTGTTAGTTATACGTATAATATAAAAAAATTTAAAATTATAGTATAATATTTTTTAACTTTATAAATAATAATATAATTAAAATTAATAGTCGGTAGAAATCAAATTAATCCGTTCATATTATTTTTTATTAATTATTGAATACTCTAATGTAAGGGCAAATTTGATACTTATGGCTATTATTATACTTCCCTTTTATTTATCATTGGCTATTTTAATCATTTTACTTATTAAAATGGTTATTTTGGTCGCTCTCTCAAAAAGAAAACTAAAAGTTGTAACTTCTCCAAATTTTCGCAGGAATGTAATAGTCTGCCAGCCTTCATTCAAAGTGTCATAACTTCCTCCACACTTAATATTTTTCAGAACCATTTTTTTTTGTTGGAAACAAGACTTCTTTGGCTTGCCGTTGCTATGTGGCACGCCTCTTGATTCATAGCCGATGAAAACAGTTTATTCGTCAAAGTTCAGCAATTTTAAGCAAGAAATTTCCATATCATTCTCCCCGGGTTGGAAAAGATTCACCCCCGAATCTTGATCGAGATCATTGCCAACATAAGGAGAAATATCTGCAACATTGAAGGTGTTTGAAACACCATAATCTTCCGGCAAATCCATCTTATATGCATTATCTCCAATCTTCTTTAGAATTTTGAAAGGTCCATCTACCCGAGGCTTCAGCTTTCTATGTTGTCCACGTGGAAAATGATCCTTCCTCAAATGAACCCAAACCAAGTCTCCTTCTTTGAAGATCAATTGTCTTCTATGCTTGTTTGCACTTTTGATACGTCTCATTTTTCTTGACAATCTCTTCACAAACTTGCTCACGCAGCTTCTTTATGTATTTTGCATGTTCTTCACCATCTCCAATAAAATAGTGAGTAGTAGGAAGAGGGGCCAAATCCAACGGTTTGATTGGATTACTACCATACACAACTTCAAGTGGACTTCTTCCCGTTGTTTGGCTTGTTGAATGATTGTAAGCAAACTCCGCTTGAGCCATAATCACATCCCACTGACATGGAATTTTGCCAATCAAACTTCTAAGAAGATTCCCCAAGCTTCTATTCACTACCTCCGTTTGTCCATCTGTTTGCGGGTGGTGAGATGAACTAAATTGTAATTTAGTACCAACCTTCCTCCAAAGCGTCCGCTAGAAGTGACTCATAAACTTTGAATCCCGATCGAACATTATAGTTTTTGGAATGCCATGAAGCCTCACAATTTCTTTGAAATAAAGATCAGCAACGTGAGTAGCATCTAAAGTTTTGATGCAAGGGACAAAATGTGCCATATTTGAGAATCGATCTACAACCACCATAATTGAATCTTTGTTTCTTTGAGTGCAAGGCAATCCAACGACAAAGTCCATGCTCATGTCCTCCCACAAACTCATCGGTCCCGGCAATGGAGTGTATAAACATGTGTTTTGCCCATGACTCTTGGCAATGTGACAAGTTCTACACCTTGCAATGCACGTTTTGACATCTCGATCCATTCGCGGCCAATAAAAGTTTTCTTGAATGAGCTCGAGAGTTTGATCTCTTCCAAAATGACTAGCTAATACTCCGTTGTGAGCTTCATCAATGATTGCTTGCCTTAGAGAGCAATCGAGAATACATAATAGCTTATCTTTGAATAAATATCCATCACGATTCAAGAATAATTTGAAAGGTGCTTTTAAACACTCCTTCCAAATTGGACCGAAGAATGAATTATCTTTTTACAGATCTTTTATTACCTCAAAACCAACCTGTAGAATAGACAATAAGATGTATCGTCGACTCATAGCGTCCGCCACACGATTACTACAAAAAAAAGTGTCATCGTATAGCATTGCATATGTAGTTTGTTTTCTTTTAGATACATATAAAACTATTATGCATTAAGATTTTATAAAAAATACACTACAAGAAGCTCGATTATGCTTAAAGATTGGATTATTATCAACAATATCTACAATAATTTCAAGATGCTAAAATATTGAAGTAATTAAATGTATTCTCTCTTACAAATTAATAATACAAGTCATAGCTTAGTCTTAATGTGTAGTTAAAATATATATATATTGATTTTTCCTTATGTTTATTCTAAGAAAAATAATTAGAATATTGGGCCCAAAGGCCCAAACATCGTAAATAGAGAACAGGATAAATTGAAAATTGCGAATGAAAAAAGCTCAAACCCTAATCCTGAAGCTCATTCCTATCTCCTCTGAAATCCTCTCTCTAGGTGAATCGCTGTTCAGATTTTAGATTTTATTACAGTTTTTGTTTTTGTGTTGGTATCTTGCATTCGGATCTGTGAGTACACTTTTTTGTCCAAAAAAAAGTTAATCTTGTTCTCACTTCATACCTCCTTCTCCTTCTGGTTGTTTTCCTCTTTAGATTTCCAGATTCTGTTAGGTACAAATTTGTTTTGTGAAGAATTTAGGTTAAATATTGCAGATTTAGATCTTACTGACACGAATCAAAATTCAATTCAGGGATGGAGACTCAAGAGAGCAGCATAGAAATCAAGTCTTTCCCCATTTACAAAAAACATCAACAAAACCAAGAAGAATGTAGCAGTCAACAGAACCAAGAAGAATGCAGCAGTGAAACGATGTCTCTCCCACTTAGCCAAGAAAGCAACGGTTTTGCTTTAAACGATCATGCTTCAAATCAACCGCAGCTGCAGTAATATGTTTACTTTTTTAATTTATATATATTAATTTATGTTGTATTTTTACTGGAGGAGTGTGTGATATAGGAGCTGTATTTGTTGGAATAAAACTTTTCCTTAGGATTACGATGGAGATGGAGAAGAGATTCAACTTGATAAGGAGCGTCGGTGAGGAGTGCATACAGGATGAAGAATTAATGCGATTGTTGGCGAAGAAATCTCAGATTATCTGCTATGATGGATTTGAGCCATCTGGAAGGATGCACATTGCACAGGTTCATAAATATAGTCATATTATATTCATAGAAAAGTTTTATCTATTTGAGCTGATGGAAACTGCCCAATTGGTTAAATATTAAATTGTCTGACTTGTTTTGTATTCGACGTATTCTATAATCATAATGTGAACGATCATAGTGAATTTAGTTTCTTGATCCTTCTCACTATGTTGTACATCATTTTAATCTATTTTTTTATAATGCAACCTTCTTGTGCTCATTAATGTTTAGTACCAATATTTGCTCTACTAGGTACTTAAGTGCAAAATTTTGAGAAAGAAATTATCGAGCATGATAGGATAATTTTGATGTTTTACAATCCTTTGTTGTTGTGTAGGATGTGTTTGTGCTATGACATATGTATGTAGTGACTAGTGATTTGATGTTGTTTGTTGTTGTGTAGGATGTGTTTGTGCAATAACATATGTATGAAGTGATTTAATGTTGGGATGTGTTTATGCAATAACATATTTTTGTTTGAATTTCACTCGTCTCATAAATGACTGCAAAATTTTATAAACAAACATTTTTAACATGCTTATGATGATTGAGGATCGTGAGTGATGTGCTGTGCAGGGAGTTGTGAAGACTCTTAATGTGAAAAAGCTCATTTCTGCTGGCTGCAAGGTCAAAATATGGATCGCAGACTGGTTTGCATGGATGAACCGCAAAATGGATGGTGACTTGAAGAAGATTCAAGTGGTTGGGCAATATATGATTGAGATATGGAAAGCCATAGGGATGGATGTTGATGGAGGCCAGGTAGAATTTCTGTGGGCTTCTAAAGAAATCAGCGCCCGGTCTCATGAGTACTTGCCTATTTTATTTGATATATCCACGAGAAACACGCTTAGTAGAATATTGAGGTATAGATATACCTGTTTCTTCATTTGACCAAATTATTTTCCAACCACTAATGTCTTTTTCATTTGTAGGTGCTGTCAAATTATGGGCCGCTCGGAGAAAGATGAACTGTCGGCTGCACAGATAATCTATCCATGCATGCAATGCGCAGATATATTCTTTCTCAAGGTGACTTCCTATATACATGACACACGCTTTTCTTTTGTTAATTTATTGGGATAATTAATACGTTTTTATTTTTCAAATGGAAACTTAATCGAATGTATTTTTCTTTTGTCTTATTTTATTTTTTGACGAGAAAAATGAGATATTAGTATGAACTTTAAAGTTAAGATTCATAAAAAAAAATAAAAATACAATGTAGGGAGAGGTCAGAACAAGACCAATAAAATTACTTTCTTTTAGAATGATATATTCTTACTAATTGTTATTGGAATAATATACAAGCACATAATACGTATGTGTTGTGTCAAAACTTGCTAGTTTAGGCTTGGTATATCTCAGTTATTTATGTACATAGTCTAGTGAATGTTTGTGTTGCATTAATTATTGATTTTTTTTACTAATGAAGTTTATTAGTTATTGATTACTGTTTTATCACTTCTTGATCGACAATTACGGTAATTTGTTGATCAGGTTGAAGCCTATAGATTAACACAGTGCAATTATAATATGAAGCCTTTTATCCTTGCTATTAACGTGGACCCTCCTTTATATAATGCAGATTCTTGATTCTCTACCAGCTTATCTATTTGAGTTGTGATTTGTTTTTTTTTTTTGTTTTTGTTGAAATGAACAGGCTGACATCTGCCAGTTGGGCATGGACCAGCGCAAAGTTAATATGTTGGCAAGGGAGTATTGTGATGAGATCGGGAGAAAGAATAAGCCTATCATACTTTCTCATCGTAAGCATACTATTGCCTTGTGCTTAAAAGTTGATATATAGTCCTACTAAAATATATGTTTGAATGCATGTAGATATGCTCCCTGGTTTGCAAGAGGGACAGGAGAAGATGTCAAAAAGCGATCCATCTTCTTCTATCTTCATGGAGGATGAAGAGGTGTAGTAATATCCAATAAGGACTAATTAAGATTGTCAACTTTCTATAGTAAAGTAATGGGTCCAAATGTTAAATTAAGTTGTTTTGTTCCTTTATTTAAATTTCACAGGCTGATGTAAATTTGAAGATAAAGAAAGCCTTCTGCCCGCCTAGAGTGGTGGAAAAGAACCCATGCTTAGAGTATATCAAATACATCATTTTCCCATGGTTCAATGAGTTCATGGTTGAGAGAAAACCCGAGAATGGGGGTCATAAGTATTTCTTTCTTGCTTCTGATCCTATTTTCGAAATGATAGTGCTAGTACAGGAGTTCATTTTGTACTTTGGTTTTGAATTAATTTTGGAACCTGTTAAAACTATTTTTGTTAACTACTATCATGTCATTCAGGACTTTCACGAGTTTTGACGATTTAGTTATTGATTATGAAAGTGGGGAGCTGCATCCTGGGGATCTCAAACCTGCTCTTGCAAAATCACTAAACTCTATACTGCAGGTAATATTTAAATAATCTTGTATTTATATTTGCTCCTTTAATTTTGGTTTGCATTTATAATTACTCTTTTTGCATGATCCAAATTTTTGCCTCTGATGAGGTGAGCTGCTTAATAGTTTTACATTTTGATGAATAGTAGTTACTTTCTCAATCTTGTTTTCCCTTTTTCATTTGAGTGTC
This sequence comes from Mentha longifolia, assembly GCA_001642375.2. Taxonomy (NCBI): domain Eukaryota; kingdom Viridiplantae; phylum Streptophyta; class Magnoliopsida; order Lamiales; family Lamiaceae; genus Mentha; species Mentha longifolia. Next base: position 16,679,969 of record CM038110.1, read on the forward strand.
AAATTTATTGAGCTCATCTACAGAAAAGTTTCACTCTCTCTCCCCCCCTCTTATTTTGTGAAGTGACGTCCTTGCTCAAATTGTTCCTTTGTCTTTTCATACCTGCATATTTACTTGAGTCTTGAAAAATTATGACAGCCGGTACGTGATCATTTCAATAACAATTTGGAGGCTAAGAAGCTTCTGAAAAAAGTGAAGGTATGCACACTGGACTTTTTCTCTACTCTGAACTGAACGGAACTTATGATAAAATTATGCATTATGAGTCTATGTGGCATGTCTTGGACTGTATGAAATTGTAGGAAATGGTACAGTTTGTGTTTATTGTCCGAGTAAGATTAAAAAAAATAAAATCAGAATTACTACGTGCTATCGAAAAATCTGACTCTAAAATAAGAAACTGAGGGGTTAAGTAATGTTGTGGACTCTTGCAACATATGTGCTATCAAAAAATCTCACTCTAAAATAAATTCATAAGTAACCTCTCTATCAACCTTTTTAATGTCGTTGTACTCCCTCCGTCCAGGACTATTAGTCTCATTTGAATATTTTATACCTCACATATATTCAACAAATGGGACTAGTAGTCCTGGACGGAGGGAGTAATTTTTAGTAGAAAATATTATGATACGACACGTTGTGTACTCTCATGTTTATCCTTGGATTTATGGGTAATATATTGTGTATGCAGAGTTACAAGGTAACACGAAAAGGTGTAGCAGTGAAACCAAGGCCACGCATATTGCTCCATCAGTAGGCAGTCAAATTATTATATGATAGTCTTGTTATTCTCTTCTTAATCAGCTATTTATAGTGAACAATATTGTTCATCTCCCAACACATGAACTGTTGATGAATTGAGGAGTCATTTCTTAGATTTACCTGGTGATGAGCATACTTTGAATATATTTTAAGGCTCAAGTGTGATGGTTTCTGATTATTTATGGTTTTTATGTTGGAGTAAGGCATCCACTATGTCACCTAAAATAGGTGGTGGTGTGTTTAAACTTTTGTATTCCTCAATTTTAGGGGTATTTGGCCGAGCTTATAAGCTATTTGACTGGTATTAAGCTCTTTAAGTTTTTTCGGCAAAAATATGCTCTTAAGAGTTTATAAGCTGTAAAAATAAGTTCTAACAATTTAAGCAGTTAAAAAAAATAAGATCTTTTACCGTAACTTACTTTTCTTAATTTTACTTTTTAACAATATAATTGTATTTTGATTTTTATATTTCTATTATATACACTTCTATTTGATTTTACAAAATTATGCATTTCAAAATTTATATTTTTTTTGATATTTTTAACTTTTAGATTTTAGTATTTTTTTATTCTCTCTTCAACTTATAAGTTCTTTTATTCAAATGCTTTAAACAATTTATGAGCTCTTATCGCAATATATATTTTATACTAAGTTCTTACATCTCCTAAGCTTTTTAGATAGAGCTTATAAGTTCCTTCAAATAAGCTCAGCTAAACTCCTCCTTTTAATCTTTCCCTCTCACTTAAACAATAGTTTTATAGTCGTTGACTGATGTATTGATAGATATCAGAATTTTTACGCGAGGATTAATTAAGTTGTTACTAGCTTTGACTTAACACCGAATAGAGACGACATGCAGTTATATATTAATTTAATGTATTTTTCTTTCTTAATAAATTAACAATTCTACTTTAATTATTGCTTTGGGCCGATCGAGTAGTGTAATTTTAATGTATACTCCTTCCGTCTCATTTAAATAGTCCATCTTTACTTATTGGTTTGTCTTATATAATACTCCCTCCATTTCGCTTAACTTGACTCATTTGAATAGTGGCTTTTCTGGCATGATTTTCCACGCTTCTTGATGATGGGTTTTAAAATTGATTTTTGAAGAATTATTTTTTTTACGGGATACTACGACTAGTCGTAGTATCCCGTAAAAAAAATAATTCTTCAAAAATCCATTTTAAAACCCATCATCAAGAAGCGTGGAAAACCGTGCCAGCACAAGCCAAAAAGTTTTGAGCCAAGTTAAGCGAAATGGAGGGAGTAGTCTACTTTTACTTATTGGTTTGTCCCATATAATAGTCCACTTTATTAAAATGGTAAAAGTCTATTTCACAACTAATACTATTTTAAAATTCCTTATCTTACTTGCATTGGTTTCTGTGTCAAAAGCAATGTGGACTATTTAGGTGGGACGGAGGGAGTATCTAGTACGAGTGATTTTAAACATAGCCCATATTTCTCTCACCGTATCCCCTATTTCAAAAATAATTAAATATAGGATTATTGGCATTAAAAGACATGAACTTTGATTCCTTTCCGTTTTATTCCATAAAATTTGACAAGGTGCAAATTAATTCATGAACTTTGCAGATTGTAGCAATTTTACCCCGAAACACATTTCCGGCGAGTTGCTATCTGATGTGGCAAATAACTTTGAATTACGTGTGAAGCTCTATCTGACGTGGCTAAAATGTGGTATGACCTTCGAGCAAACGACGCCATTTTTTTTAACCAAAAATAGATAAATAAATAAATAGGGCAAGCCCGGCATTTCTATCTCATTTGGCAAAAACAAAACACAGTGATCCCCGTGAACCGGGGTATGGTAAGGGTGAGATTAAAGAAGCGGGAAAAAAGTGGATGATATTAATGTATGGATATTTTACGAGCATCTTAAAACGTAAAAAAAAACTGTAAAGAAAATGGTGGGGTAAACCAGCGTGAAGTCGCCAAGTGAAGTCGACTATCTACTTTGACAATTGAGAATATCAAGAGTGAGTATGAAATCGAGAGTCTAAATTGGAACCATTGCATGACTAGGGATGTCAATCGGGCCAACCCGGACGGTTTCGGGATGCGGGTTATTTGGTCCGGGCTCAGCCGGGTTGACTTTTATGCGGGCTAGAAATTTTTGACCTGAGTTGGCCCGCCGGGCTACACTATTTATTAAAAAAAAATTACGTTATTATTTTCGTGTAGGCATTTTAACAAACAGTTGATAGTCAATAATGCAATGCATATTACAATTACAATAAAATACGGAGTACATGCATAACTAAGCTAGAAATATAGTGTGTAATATATTATTGATGAAGTGAAACAACATTGGTGGCTTGTTGCGTTGGGTAAGGCAGGGGCCGAAAGGGGAAGGGGTTTAATTTTTTAATTATATACAATTATGAAAGTAATAAAGGAAATTTCGCCATGACCCTTGAATCCCATGACTGTTTTCTTACTTCTTACGTTTATGTTAGTACAATTTTCTCAACTTTCATAATCAACAAATTTGAAATTACATAAATTAAATAAAATAAAAACACAAAAAGAACAAAGTAAAAAGAATTCTGATAAAAAAAAAAGACAAAGTAAAAAAGAATTGTTTTAAAAGAAGTTCAGATTTAAAAATAAAGTAAAAAAACAAAAATAAAAAATAGAAAATAGAAAGAAAAAAAAAAACAAAAACAAAAACAAAAGACAAAACAAAAAAAGGAAAAACCAAAGGCAAAAGGCAAAAAAGCAAGAGGACAGAATGTCAAATAGCCATTTATGTTAGTAGAAATTAAATACTAGCTACAAACATAAAAACATATAAATTTTTGTGGGGTTGTGGGTTTGGCAGTTTCAATTTTTTTTTAATTCTTTTATTAAGGGTATTTTTATTTAATTATATTAAAAATGGTTAAAATTTATATGTTTGTAAGTTGATGGTTAGAATTTAATTTTTATTAAATTTAGTGATTAGTTTTGACCATTATTACAAAAAATAAAACAGAAAAAAGGACGAAGTGGCTTCGAGGGGATTCTCCATAGCGAGACCCACGAATCTCTCTTAGTCTCGCCAACGCGGAGCCGGGCTCGGCTGCGAGTCCGTGAGCCCCGGTTCGCTGGGGTGTTCTTAGTAAGTCCATTTCCTATCTCATTTAATATTCCTTAGAAAAAAAAAGAAAGATGAAAACTCACTTTGTATTCACTAGCAACTTTAATTTGTATTCACTTTGTATATCATTTAATTTATTTTATTTTTTTATAAGTTCGAATGCCTTTGATTTAATGTTTTTTTTTTTTAATTAATGCTATTGAACATGCGGTCGCAGATTTCCATACCAATGAGGATCGACGGTGCGGGGAGGCCTAGACTGCCTCCGTGGGGAGCTGTAGACAGATGGCTCCTCGCAGCCTGCGACCCTGCCACGACGGGGAACGCCACGCCGTCTTCGGACTGGGCGACCGGCGGCAGGGGGGCTGCGAGTGGAAATCCACCGCGGAGGGGATGGGCTCTGACAAGGCGACGGCAGAGGCGAGACTTCCATGGAATGAGAAGGAGTGGGGGGCTGCAATTTTAGGGCTCAAGAACGAAGAAGATTCGAGAGATAAGAAATTAGGATGAGTAATGAATTTTAGGAACCCCTTGAATTTTGTTGTTGTGTAATGAATTTGGGTGGGTAGGGTTACTGTGGGTAGTTGGGTTATTTTCTGTTTTTGTTTTTTTTTTTTTAATTTTAAAATTTTAATTAAGTAAAAAAGATTAGTGATAGTTAAGTGTAATAATGGAATTACTAATTGTACCACTTAAGTGTTAATTATTTCCCAAAATGAAAATGTGTCAAACATAGTGAGACAGCTTAAAAAAAATATATATATCAAAGATAGCGAGACGAAGGGACTACATATGTGGAGACGTCATATATTCAAAATTCCTCGCTCCGACTATCATGACATACTAAAGTCATACGTATTTCTTAATAATTAAATATATCTTCAATATCTATGCTTGTGATAGGATATGACTCAGCACCTAGGCCCAAAGCATCAGACCTAACATAATTGGGCCCCAACAATTAAGCTCGGCTCAGGCAGCTCGGCCCATTTGAAGACGAGACTTTATCACCAAGACAACCAAGACTCCTACAGCGACTACAACTCTGAAGTTTCTAAGTTGTGTACATACTTATGTAATTTCAATGTTCTTTATAATGTTCTTTAAGATGTATTTGAAATAAGAACAATAATACGAACAGAAATAAAGAACACAAAGTTTGGTAACCCAGTTCGGTGAGAACACCTACGTCTGGGGGACAAATCCGAGAGAAATAATTCACTATTACGAAGCAGGGATGCTTTAGGATCTTACACAAAAGGACTCCACCTTATGTCGCCTAGACAACCGTTTACAACTTCCTTTTTCAACGTGAACTATACCGTGAGAGCACCCATAGTCAGGCTTCAGCCACCGGCAGATGGCACCTGTTCTCAAGCAGTTTCGTCAATGAAGTAACAGCTGAACGATACGTTCAGAACTCACACATCTACTAGCACAACCCTAGTAGGTAAAATATGGCAGACACTCTTGATGATACTTTGCAATCTGCAAAGATAATAATCAGCTCCTTTTTATCACGAAGTGCGCATCAGCTATTATGATATTCAACTCATATAAATATGTCTCTGCCGTAGGAGAATTTCAGCCCTAGAAGATCTCTATCATATCTTCAATAATATGGAAAAATATCCATATATATCTTCTCCAAATATCTTCCATATCTTACCAAAATAAATAATTCAAATAAATAATATTTGAATAACACTTCATGCAATTTGGGTGACGTGAGCAGCACAGCGGAAATCCTTATACATAAATCGCCAATCACACATTATGTATTGCATGCATCTCATGCAATAACAATCTCCCCCTTTGGCATTTATGTATCCAAAACCAAATTGCATGCACTTCACATAGAAGACCATTGTTCTTCAGCCAAGAACATCACAAAGAACACTGACCGATCAGCAGAAACCACAAACATGAACTTTCAGATCAGATTATCAGCTCCCCCTTAATCCATAACAGGGAATAACTATTGATAGGTAAAGGAGCGCACCCACAGTACCAATACCAATGTTAAACCCACTCAGATCCACCAAACACCAAAGTTAACATGTACAATGATTCTCCCTGAAGGCATGCTTCATTTCTCCCCCTTTTTGGATATAGAAATTCAAAGATCAAACCAGAGGACAACATCCCAACTCCAAATCAACATCAGAAACATACTTACTTTTAATAGCAACATCAATAACTTAAGGACCAAAATCAACCATTCCAATTGATGACTCACCAGAAGTTCAAACCAGAAATCTACACGATAACAAGAATGACTGTTGCAAAATTCATGGAACCAACATGCTTTACTTGCAGCAGCACACCAGCAACACAACAGCTTCATAAGCCTTCAAATGCAACCAATCTTGTATATGATCTTTTCAGCTGCCCCTGCATCCAAGCTTTTTCAAAACTTGCATTTGATCTTTCTCCCCCTTTTTTGTCACAAACATGCAAAGGGACATCTGAACTGAACTCTGAGGAACATCTTGAGAGACATTTTGAAGAACACCGCCAAACAGATCAGTCTTCACCAACTACTGTGCACATCAGTACGCATCACATTCCCTCTGGATACACTACTTCTACTGAAACCAAGCAACATTGCTGTAACACTCCCCCTTTATCTGTACTTCTCTTCAAGACACAAGAACATGGAACAATAAGTGAATCAAAATTCACCAACTAGCCAAAAGTAACATTCAACAGTCATCATATCATCATCAGAGTATAACCTCCTTGGCAGAGTGTAACATCCTCGGCATTCAATACATCGAACTCTTGATCTAATCTGCGACACATAACATAATGTGTAGAAACTTTTATGCACATCTCCAGCAACACTTTTAAGAACATCAAAAGACTCTTCAAAAGTTCTTGGATCATAATCATCAGACCTCATACCAATCACATCATCAAAACATCATGCTGAGATGATATAATACCAAAAATCACATCTGAATATACTATCCCCTTATACCTCAAGGAACAATCCGTGCATTCACAAATGCTGGTAAATTTCATACCTCAAAAACCAATAAGCTTTCAGGCACTAATCCATCAAACTTCTAATGCCATGACACATGAAGAGAGCATCACCTTCAACAAACTTCACATAAAAGTTCTCATTAAGCACACAACATCATGACCAACAAACTCGTATTTTTAGCAACACGAAGATCTGTATAAGCAAAGTCTCTCCTCATAGAAACCTCAACCAGCATCAAATAGGAGGATCAACTAGTATCAAAATGATGCAGCAAACATGACATCCAATTGTACCAACAAACCACTTCAATACATAAGTGCACAAGATATACAATACCTCTTGAAGAAGCATCAAAATAATTCCATGTGCACTGGAATTAACACTAAGACATTCACAGTAGATTTATCCAATTTCAACTATTGAGAATAGAAACTAGATCAGAGATGAACAGAATCAGATGACTCACGAGAATCAGATTTAATTGCAACTGGGTGAATATCATCTTCACACGCTTCACAATATTATCCTTAAACTTTGTTATTGTAGATCAAGTGTTCACATGATAGAAAAACCATCCTGAGTAGCATCACTACAAACCTTCTATAACACCAAACACAAGACTCACAATAGCATTCTTCTGCTTGACAGAGCAAATGGAATAGAACACTGAGGAACAATCTCAAGAACATGTTCAGGTACATCCTCACATAAGCAGCTTATTCAACATCAAATGAGCTGGATCCACGTGGCTTTCTAACATTATCCTCATGCATATCAGAATTTAACAGTTTATGAATAAACCTAAAAGCCTTTAGAGCTTTCCCATGAAAAACATCAACACCACATTCTGATATGATAAGATCCCATGAATAAGATCTGAATAACCATCTTCTAAATTAGAGATTTAAACATCTCTACCAACAGAAGCTTGATATGCAGTAGCCACCATAATCGAATAATCAACAAGTTGTAAGCGAATGAGCAAACAACTTTCTACCTTCAGACCAAACAGAATGTCCACTTCATGTGATCTTCTTAGCATCAAGATCAAGATCTTCAATAAAATGTTCTTCAACAGATTGAGAAATATATTAATCAACATGGATACTGTCACCATCAAGAACTCCATCATCTCAGCAAAATAAATAGAATGCTCCCCCTCAACTGAACGAGCACTCTCACCAAAGTCCAAATTCAATGCTTTAACAGGACAAGCATTGATACAAGATGTCAATGCTCTCAAGTTCTTTTCAAGACATCTTGAAATTCTCTTTGAAAATGCATAGCATCTGCTCCCTATCCAAACATAATACTCAACTTACGAGCGTCATACTTCACTTGCATCTTCTCATAGATGTTGGAAACTTGACAACATTGTCATAACCAGAATCAACATCTGACTAATTCTTATCAAGAATTCACTTAGCTCACCCATCACAAGAACAACCTTCGAAAAGATAAAGAGCTAAGACATCAACACCATCATTGTCCATGCAAGAAGGAGAGGTATTTTCTTGACTACTGCTTCAAGAAGATATAGTAGCATGCTTCACCAAAAATAGAAAATATTCTGACAAAACCAACAAGGCCTGGCGACTAGGGTTTTCCAGAAAAAACCAAAAGTAAAGCTTCTAGGCTCTAGCAACTTTACTGAGCAAAGATAATGCTTTGAAAAACTTCAAATCTGCACGTCTGATGAGAGAGATGTCTTTTTCCAACTACCAGTATTTATCCAAACAAAAGACCCTTTAAATAACCAAAGTGGGCAATGATCAAGAATAAGTTAAGCACTTGTTGATATTCACAAGAATCTCCCAGCTGAAAATAAGAATTCCAGAGAATCATCAACACTTGAAGAAAAATTCCAAATATCTCTTCAAACTAAGAAGCAATATCAGTGACTTGAATATCAGTAGCACCAGCATCTTTTACTGCACTATCTTCAGCAGCAGCAGTGGCCTGAAGATCATCATCAACAGCCCTATCTGAACCTGCATCAACATCTTGAGGAACATCTTCAGCAACATCGACAGCTGCATCCTTCTTCAGTATTGTTAACTGCAGTCCAGTTCAAGCTTATATCTCTAGAAAATAAATTGAGAAATGCCAATCTTTCATATACATTCTGAAGTAAAGTCTGTTCTTCAGAAACTTCAGCTTCACTTTCCATCATCTTCATAAATACTTTCATAAATAGGCTTCGCATCTTGCACTTGATCATCCCAAACTTATGAAAGACAAAAAATACAATCTCTAACTCCACTGTAATGTCATCAACAAATATCTGAACGAAACAATCATGTGAGGAGTCTGACTTGAATAAGAGATAAATACTTGAATTAAACAGACATCCAAGATTAACGATGTGAACTTCAATAGTAGCACCAACATTCTCTCTAGCCTGAAGATTTTCAGCATCAAGACCATTTTCAATGCCATAACTGACATGAACTTCATCAGCCTGACAAACATTTTCAAGGACATCTTTGGTAACATTGACTTCTGCTGTAACAAGCCCCAATGCAGAAGTTTGTATACCTTCTTCCATCACCTCCAGAAAATCATAGCTTTCTTTATCAGGATCATTTTCAGAAACATCATCAGGAACAATCAGCGCAGATTGTGTCAGAACTTCCAAACTTCTCTCAATCTTATTCACATCCATCCTCAGCACTTCAAAATCAGAAATGAGTTGTGACAGCCTTCATTCATGAACGTGATTGTTCTCCTCAAATATATTCTGCAAAAAATTCCACGCCTCCATTGCAGAATCATAATCTGAAATTAGTGTAATAATATTTACACTTACAGCAGCATAAATGAGTCTTAGAGCTTTCTTATTTGAATAAAAATTCTCCTCTTCAAGAGATGTCCATTCAGTTCTTGCTTTTAGACTTCCGCTAGCACCAACAGGAGAGGTCCATCCTTGAACAACAACCCTCCAAGCCTTCTCATCAGTAGCTCGAATGAAGCACGTCATTCTAACTTTCCAATATCCGTAATTCGTGCCATCAAATACTGGTGGCCCTAATTCCTCCTCCATTGAAACCATCTATACCACGAATACCTCTCACAGAAGTATGCACAACCTTAGAAATAAATCCCAAAGATCACAACACCTGAAATATAACCTTGGTGACCTGCTCTGGTACCAATTGAAGTTTCTAAGTTGTGTACATACTTATGTAATTTCAATGTTCTTTATAATGTTCTTTAAGATGTATTTGAAATAAGAACAATAATACGAACATAAATAAAGAACATAAAGTTTGGTAACCCAGTTCGGTGAGAACACCTACGTCTGGGGGACAAATCCGAGAGAAATAATTCACTATTACGAAGCAGGGATGCTTTAGGATCTTACACAAAAGGACTCCACCTTATGTCGCCTAGACAACCGTTTACAACTTCCTTTTTCAGCGTGAACTATACCGTGAGAGCACCCACAGTCAGGCTTCAGCCACCGGCAGATGGCACCTGTTCTCAAGCAGCTTCGTCAATGAAGTAACAGCTGAACGATACGTTCAGAACTCACACATCTACTAGTACAACCCTAGTAGGTAAAATATGGCAGGCACTCTTGATGATACTTTGCAATCTGCAAAGATAATAATCAGCTCCTTTTTATCACGAAGTGCGCAACAGCTATTATGATATTCAGCTCATATAAATATGTCTCTGCCGTAGGATAATTTCAGCCCTAGAAGATCTCTACCATATCTTCAATAATATGGAAAAATATCCATATATATCTTCTCCAAATATCTTCCATATCTTACCAAAATAAATAATTCAAATAAATAATATTTGAATAACACTTCATGCAATTTGGGTGACGTGAGCAGCACAGCGGAAATCCTTATACATAAATCGCCAATCACACATTATGTATTGCATGCATCTCATGCAATAACAAACTCAAGCTCTAAGAGGGATATAGAAGTTCGGTGTTTATCCATAAAGGAGGAGATCAAGCCAAATAGTCCAAATAGGAGAAGAATTCGTATTATAGTCGAACTATATGTAATTACCTATAAATAAGGGTTTAGAATAAATTGAGAGGGGGAACAATCCTTGTAAGCTATACTCTCATACAAGCAATAAAGATCCATACTCTTTTGCTCCGTAGACGTAGATATATTCCGGTAGATCGAACCACGTAAATCCTTTGTGTCCTTTTCTTTTCGTGTTCATTAATTCCTTATCTACGTGCATTCATTACTTTACGAAAACGAGATCGATCAATGCTAAAATTTTGAAAAGATATATTTTAACCATATAATTTTGGATTCAACCGACTTCTCTTTTGCGCTAGAGTTGTGATTTCTTAGGAGCGCCTAATTTTTATTTGACGAGATCTATTGCCGTTATTATCGAGGGCCAGTTGAGTTAGATTAATAATAATCTTAAAGTGTGCCTTCATTGAAGATTGTGGCTTGTAATAAAAAATTTAAAATGTGAGTTAGCATGGATGTTAAATTTGAATTAATTTATAGGAAAAATGTGTTCCAACGAGTTCATTTTATTGGGTTTGATATTCTAGCTCAATCCGAATAAGAATTTTTCTTGGTCTAAGGGTTTTGAGCTTGGTTAAATCCAACTCAAACCTTTCATTTGTTTCTTCCATCAATCAACAATACTCGACGCACAAGAAAGTTATCAAGAAATGGAATGTTTAGATTATAAAATATTAAAATAATATTAATAATAATAAATTAAAAAGGATGAAAAATTTGAGTTGGATTAGACCAAGCCCAAAATACCTAGATCAAAGAAATGATCAAGTTCGGGTTGAGCCACCACCTCACCTCAATTTCAGCCCGGCCTCGATTGATTGAACTAGAATATGAGCCCAAACAAATGTATATCATCATTTATGACAATTAGAAATGATCCCCTACCCACCGTGGGCAAGTTTAATGTGCTCATGGCTGACGTGGCAATGCCACGTCAATGATTTTTCCTTTTGGGGTTTAGTTTTTTTTTGTTAGGGTTTAGTTTTTTTTGATAGGGTTTATTTTTATAAGGCATACTAATTAATTTTTTCCTTAAATATAATGTCGCCACGTCATCTGTGGGCATATTAAGCATGCCCACAGTGGGTAGGGGATCATTACTCATAAAACAATATATTCTTAAGTATACACACTCATGTATATTACATATATAATCCATTCACATATTAAAATAAGAGTAATGCTCCAATATTTGCCGTGGACATGCTAAATATGTTAGAAGTGATAATGATATAAATAATGAAGCTGATAAAAAACTTATAAAAAAAAAGCATTTAATCCTATTATAAAAAACTAAACCTTACCTATAAAAACTATCCTAATTGGAAAAATTACCGACGTGACACTGCTACATTAGCGTGTACACATTAAGGGGGGTGTATTCAACTCAGATTATGTTGGATTTTTTTGGACTTTAAAAAGACTGTGGATTTAAAAAATCTATAGACTCCGTGCAGAGTTTGGCTGACATTTCTTATTAATTTACATGGATTTTCATAGATTTGACAAGATTGTGGAATACATTTTTTTATTAATTTATATGAATTTCCATAGACTGCGGCATTGGAACTATTGATGCAAATTTGTATATGGAACAAACTTGTATATCTATATATATCTATCCAAAATGTTTAGAAAAAATACATTAATTCCAAAAAAAAAAGTACATTATTATTCATCATTATTATTCTCATCCACATAGAATTAGCAATATTTGTTGGTTTTGAAGTCTTTTTTTTTTTTTTTTTGTGTGGCAAATATCAACATAATTATAAGTAAATATCAACAAATAAATGCAGAGGAACACATTAGAGCTTACACTAGTATTTTTTAAATAAGAACCAATACTAGCTCAGGCGCAGGCATCATCACTGCATCGTCATTTTTGGTACATTAAAAGCTACATTCACTACTATCCATGAGATGGTAAGATCGCAAAATTAACACCGAATAGATGATCATGGCTTAACATTTTTGTGGATTTATGAACAGTAAAATATTAGAAGCATGCACCCTTTGAGGAAGTTATGCTCCTTCACTGCATTATATACTAGAACGCTTCGTTTGGGGTGAGCCTTTTGGAGCTTTGAGGAGGTGGGTTTTGGAGTAGTTCTTTTGTGTAGAGAGAAAATATTGACTCTCGAAATCTGTGGTTGTGAGAAGAGATTTTGTAGAGTGAAATTTACTTATATTTTTGGAAAAGAATCAAAGGAAATCCATAGAGTATTAATACTCTATGGACTATTGAATACCTATATATTTTTTTAAAACTTTTTAAAATCCGTATTAAATACCCCAGGATTTTTAAAGACTTTTAAAAATCCGGACTCAATACACCCAGACTTTAAAAGTCTAAAAAAATCCCTCAAACTCCACAACCAATACACCCCCCTAAGTGTGTCCACAGTAGGAGGTGGAGTATTTCTGATTAAAATAATGTCTTCGGGATAGATTCTATATTTAACCCTATGAAAATCCAATCTATAATCCATAACGTACCCCAAATAAACTTGTTATTCAACCTAGAATCCATACGCATCTTTCTAGAGATGCACTATCTTAGCAAACTAAATTCTACTCCACTCTCAAACTCTCTCCGTTCCACTCAGTTTGGCGCATTACCTGAATATATGTGAGGTATAAAATAATGAAACACATCGAATTGGGCGGAGCGGAGGGAGTATAAGAACAAATCAAACAAATTAATCATATAGGCTGTAAAGAGGCATATTTAATAGCAAGCATTCCCAACTAGTAGCTTTACTCAAGTGATGATACAAAAGGGGTGATAATGCACTTCCTATTCAAGACTAATTACTAACCCTAAGCTCCAAAAAGATTCATGATGCTCTTCATGCACAAAAAACCCAATAATGCCCTCCTATTTTTGAACCTCCACACATGCCTTAGATCAACACAAGGTATAGGGCAAAAGTGATACATTTGCATAAAGATGAGAAAATTCCACGTAGGATGCTAACATAAAGTCCCATTTGAACAACTACAATTGAGAAAATAAAACAAAAGGGTCGAGTATCAAAATTGATTTTAGAATAGTTTACTAGTATTGAATAATTAATTGTTGTTTTCTTAGTCAATGTTGTTTCTTGCATATTTAATTTTAGGTTTTATAGACCATTACCACACATATTACTATAGACAAAAGAAGATTTTGGATTAAAATTATCAAGTTAAATTCGATCAGATCTTTAAGTTTAATGTTAAAATCATCAAAAAATGTAGAAATTGTGGATTGCTAAAAGGGTTGTGTTCATAAACTATTGTTCTTCCATTATAAAATGAAATGGTTTTATGATTAAGAGCATCAATTTTAAAGTATAGAATGATTATATATATATAGTTTTGAGGTTGTTCTTCGAGCTCTTCTCATCAGGGCCGTTGCGTTCTTTCCCTTTATTTTTAATAAGATCAAATGCCTTATGAGTTACTTGTATCGCTTTAGTTGATGGAATCGCAGCCCGAATACATGATGATTGTTAATATCCCCGAGCACCACCACCGAGTTCACATTAGTATGATATTGTCTGCTTTGAGCCGACCCCGTAAAGTTTTGTTGTATATTTTTGGGAAGGGATAAGTGTTAGCAGTAACCGTTAAAATCTTATTATTAATTTTTTTAATTGAAGAAAAAAGTAAGATTATGACGTCGTGATGACAACATAATTCAAGGCGACATGGCGCTCGGATATGCAAGCCCGACCTTCTCACTCTCTCAGTGCTGAGCGATCATGATAAGCAAAAATTGACAGTTAAGTTATACAAAAATGAACGAACTAAAATATCTAGGAACATGCACAAAAATCAAATACTTAGCAACCTATTATTTGATAAACTGTGGTCTATTATTGATAAAATGTGTGAGCTTCCGACAACAAAACTTTTTTCTTAGCAAAATAGGTATTTTTGCAACTAATATTAATAATAAATAGGAGTATATGCGATTAAAGAAAAAGGTAAGATACTACCTCATTCCCCTTATATTAGTCACAGTTTGTCTTTCATTAGAACAAATGCAAAGTAAAAAAAAAAATGAATAAAGCATGAGATCAAGCCTAAATTATCGAAAAAAAATTACTGTTCATTTAAAAAATCATTGTTGCGTGATTTACTGTGGTTCATTTAACTGTTCATAATTAAAATAAAATAAAAATCTTAAAAAATCAAACTATTACAGGTTTGGTGCCAAAATTCAAGTGTTCCCACAAAAACATACCACAACCTCTCTATAAAGCTGTAATCCTCCTCATTTCTATCCATCTACTTCATTTTCTCTCTGAAAAAAAAAAAAAAAGAGAGCAATCAGGTGATGCAGCTATGGGAAAGCTACCAGACATTCCAGACTCCAAACAAATGATGATTATGCAGTTCTTGTTGGGGAGCTGCAGAAACAGAATGCCAATCTATGGGAAGATGACCGAAGCAGCTTGTAAATTCCAGGTTTGCAAAAGGTCTGTCCACAGAATCTGGAAAACTGCAGAGGAACAAAGAAGTAGAGGTGAAGTTATCAACGTTTCAAGCATGAGAAAGAAGAGGGGGAAAAAAAAGGCATGAGGTTAATTATGAAAAGATTCAGCAAATTGAAGTTGAAAAAAGTGGTACATATACAATTCAATCCATGTATGATACTCTTGGAGTTCCCAAATCTATTATGGGAAGATGGGCTAAGGGTCACCTGCTCAGACCTCACACAAATGCAATCAAGCCTCTATTGACAGCTCCTAAATCCTAATAAGCTAAGGATGTTAGTTTTAGTCTACAAACTGTTTGATGTGTTTTTGTGATAGTTTTATGTTATGTTGTTAGTGTGTTTTTGTGTGAGTTTTGTGTTCTTTTATGTATTTTTGGTTATGTGTTAGGAAAGGTGGAGAAGAGGAATGAATGGATTGAAATGAAGAAAGAAAAGGAAGAGATGAAGAAGAAGAACAAGAGGAAAAGGAGGAAGAACCGCAGGATACACCTGGCGGCCGCCAAGTCCCAGCTGGCGACCGCCAAGTCAGCAAAGTAGGAGTTTCCGCAAGAAGCACCTGGCCGCCGCCAAGTTCCAGCTGGCGACCGCCAACTCGACGGACTTGCATGGATTATTTCCTTAATAGATTAGGTTTTCATAACCTATATATATGTAAACTCTATGGAGCGAAATGAACTTTTGCCTACATTAGTTTTGAGTCTTCAATACTCTAGTTTCATATTTATTTTGGTTCGTTATCAACATTGGTGATCCGGATTCCAAGATTCAATTTTAGTTCTCTTTATTTCATCGTTTGTTAATTAATCATACTTCATTTATATCGTAGTTTAAATTCTTTCTTTGCAATTCTTAGATTTGTTTTATTGCTCAGTACTTAGATTAGTTTTACATGTTTTCATTGCATAATCATCTTTAAATTTATTTTTGTTTGTTCTAAAGTTAACCATTACTCTTGGTTTAAATTGCATATTAGATTAGATTTCATAATAAGTAAATCATTGCTTGCTTTTTCTTATTTGCCTAGGGTTAGTTTTTATTGCTTTCTTAGATTTAAATTCTTAGTTCATGTTTAATTACTTACTTGCTTTATTCACTTTTCTTTTATTTAATCGTTTGATTTATTTGTTTTGATTTTAATTCTCTGCCTAGGTATTAATCATAAAAACCTTAAATATTTTTATTTTGCTTTCTTAGAGTGATAGTGTGTGAGTAATTGTGAAAGTAACTACCCTGTAAAGTTTTCCTTTGTGTTCGACATTCGGGTTTCACTTAACTAGTCTACGATAGACCTAGTTTATTTGCTAGCACTAATTTTTAGTGAAACACAAACCATACACTTTGATATAGCCCTCAACACTCTGAAATTCAACCCCATGGAATACACAATTCATGTAGATGAAAAATGGTTTTTTCTGACAAGGAAGAGCTGCAGATACTACATGACACCAATGGAAGCAGCCCCTTTAAGAGTTACCCCATCCAAAAATTTTATTCCCAAGGTGATGTTCATGTGTGTTGTGTGCAGATCAGTGTTTGATGTGAATATGGTAGTTTTATTTGATGGAAAGATAGGAATATGGCCATTTGTAGAAGATGTGACAGCACAGAGAAACAACATCAAGAGAACCAAGGGAACTAAAGAGATTAAACCAATTCAGACCATCACTAGGGAAATGATTAAAGAATCCATAAGCAAACAGGTAAAATGTGTTGATTTCCATTAATGTAAAAACTGTAAACTTGAACTGATTCTCATTCCACCAGATTGAAATACGTTTAATTTAATTTCCAAGAATTATTTTCTGTTTAGTGTTAATGCATGCAATTTTTTAATTAATGAATGCATATTGTTCCATCCATATAGGAGAAGTGCCCACCATTTTTAAGCAAGAATATAGAAATATAACAAGATAATACTAGGCCACACATAAGCAACAGAGATCCTGACTTTCAATCTGGCCCATGCAAACGGCTTTCAAATTAATTTAGTTCAACAACCAGCTAATTCACCAGATTGTAATGCTCTGGACTTAGGTTTTTTCTGTGCAATTCAAAGCTTACAACAAAGGCAGAAGTGCAAGAATGCAGATGAACTCATATTAGCTGTGAAGAACAGTTTGTTAGCACTAGAAGCAATGACTTTGAACAAGGTTTTTTAATCCCTACAGTGTGTGAGAAATCATGAAGTTGAAGGGAGCAAACAATTACAAACAACCACATATGAAGAAGAATGCTTTACTTAGGCAGGGCAGACTACCTACTAATCTGGAAGTTCCTCTTCATTTAGTTAGGGATAGCATACCTACTAATCTGGAAGTTCCTCTTCATTTAGTTAGGGATAGCATTGATCATTTAATTGGAGAAGATTTAACAGAAGGAATTGAAGATCTAATGACAGATATGGGAATCACACCACCACATAATGGAAATGTACTGGATTTGAATCTCTAATTGAAGTAGAAGACCATATTTTTTTTGTAGAAGAAGTGAAGTTAAAGAGGTTTATGTGCAGTTTTGGGACAGATTATGGAGAAGTTTTATGTGCAGTTTTTATGTAGATTAAGGATAAGTTTTTTTGCAACTTAAGGAGAAGTTTTTGTGCAGATTTTACAAAAGGGCTAGAACAGTTTTTTTGTGTAGCTTACAATTGGACTTTAGAACAAGTTTTTGTGCAGATTATAAGATTGTAAAGCGCCCCAGTTGAGAAATGTTAATTCCATCATTTGGTTATTTCTTGTCATCAGATCAGTTTTCATGAAGAGTATATGTTGAGACCCAAACAAAACACACACATAGACTTATTGAAACCGCTTCAATTAGAGGCATCTACATTTTACACAATTATGTGATACATAAATGCAGATTTCTTGAGAGAGAGGTGAGAAAGAATCATCATCGCAGTATATACCCATCTTCCCACACTAATGAAACCATCAAGCCAGAACAGATACATAAACCAATTCACATCCCCATCTCATCCAACACAAAAACGAATACATAAACCAATTCACTTCCCCATCTCATCCAACACAAAAATGAATACATAAACTAATTCACATCCCTATCTCATCCAACACAAAAATGAATACATAAACCAATTCACATAACCATCACAGTAACCATCAAAAGAAAATGGTGCCATAATCAAAATAAACCATCATAGAACAACACTTTTTGCCACATAAATTCAGCAATCATGTACCAAATTCATCACCGAAATTCAGCAATCATGCCACAGAAACCTACAAATTCAAAAAACATATCTACAGAGGAGCAAAAGGGTAAGAAGTCACTAAATAAAAGCCCTCAATTCGTCACCGACATCGCAACTTCTCCATTCTCGCCGTCTTCAATCTGGGCCTTCTCACCGTTTTCGATCTGGGCAACAACCTTGGAGGTTCCGGCGGCAATAACCTCAATGGCGGAGGGCTCAGCGACGGTACATATCGGAATCAGCATTGTAGAAGTAATCTGGGAGACGGCGGTAGCAGTAACGCGGGAGATGGCAGCGTCGCGTCTCCACCCAGTAGGGGTCGTCGCCAGCCGTCGGTCCCTTGGGCCATGGTTTTTACCCATATATGGCCTCTGGGGTGGCGGCGGCGGCTGAGGAACTCTAAATTCACCGAGATCTTGCGTCGGGGAAGGCGGCAGCGACACAGATCTAGGGTTTTTCAGAAGAGATGAATCTGGACTCAACTCTTCCTCGGACACCAGCTTCGCCCCCCTGTGCCGGCGGTGAGGTCCAGATCTAGGGTAGCGGGAAAATGGGTTTGGTCGCTTCATTTTCTGGTGGAGACGGCGAGATAGAGAAAGAGCAGTAGAGGTGAGATTTTTCTTTGCAGAGAGAGCTTCAAGAAAGAGAGAATGAGGGTCTGCAGAGTGATCGAGAATGAGAGGCGGTGAGAGTGAGGGAGAATGAGGGTTTTGTTTTAGGGTTAGGGTAGTGTTTGGGCTTAAGTTAGGCATAATTGGGCCATTAGTGGGTTAAATAATTTCAGCCTTAATTAAGCTAGATTGGGCCCTAAATTTGAGGTTAAATCTTGTGACAATGGTCATAAATAACCAATTGAGATAAGTGAGATTCTTTTTTAACCAAGCATATATTTTAGGTTCTTTTATAACCAAAATCCAATGAAATGACTAGAATACCCTTAATGATGGGTCCACACAAAAAATAAAGAAAAAGGAAAAAACAAAAAACCTAATTCATCATCTCCTTCACAGCCGTTATTTTCAACAATTCAAAGAAAATCTCACACGGCTGCAACGCACGGCTGCAAATCTCCATAACTATTCACCCGCCGCCGATGATGAGCAACAAGTCCGGCGCCGACGAGCAGCGAGTCCGACGATGACGTGACTAGCAGTGACGAGTTTGAGTTCGGCGACGACAAGCACCAAGCCCTAATTTAAATTTTTTTCCAGCTATGGCTCACGGCGAGAGCAGCACTGAGTCCGATGACGACTCGGTGAGACGTTGTCCTCAATTTACGACACCCGTGCCTCCTCCGGTGAGTGGATTTTTTTTAATTTTTTTAATTTCGGAACTAAATGCAAATATTTGCTAGACATTTGATGGAATGGTGGGTGATAATTACGATTATGCTGTTGATTTTTGTTGTAGATTTTTGCAAGTTTTTTTTTTCTTTTTCTTCTTCTTATTTTTTTCCCTCTTGCGCCCTTTGTCTTCTGCAATTCATTTCTAGAGGATTTTGTGAATTTCTTCTCATAATGTTGTTGCTATAGGACGTGTTGCAGCCTTGAATTTAAGTTGAGTTTGAATTTGAGTTGTGCTAACTTTTGTTGAATTAGTGTAGGATGACGGAATCAGTCGTGGAGTTATGCACCTCGATCGGATTTTATCGTGGGCCCTTTGCCACTCTAGTGTAGCAGAAGAGAAGTATATGGTGTATTATCGACACTGCTTAGCATGTAGAATCTTTAGTTTATGTGCATCCCCGATGTAGATGATGCGTGTCGTGTTGATGAATTTTTAGGACTTTATGAATTTGGTTTGGTGACTCTTTATTATGCAACTGTGTCTCTTTATTTTGCAACTATGCTTGCATGAACAATGTCTCCATGAACCGAGATTAATCCTTAGATTAGGGGTGCCTGTTATTAACCATGGTTTTGAGTTAGTTTATGTTTGTTCTTGTTGGTTTTTTATTGAAGTTAGTGTTTATGGATTTTCTATAATTTTATGAAAGAAGAGAAGTGATTAAATGAAGAAGAAGCGAGAACCGTGCCTCTAAAAAAAGAGAATTATGATTGCTATTTTGATTGTGTATGTAATTTGTTAATCATAAAACACCCATTGAAAATCGTGATTATTTCAATTCTTTTGGGCATGACACGGTTAGGGTCACACGGTTAGGATTTTTATCAACTGTGTTTCTGTATAATTGGTCAACTGTGCCCCCAAGAACAAGGACTTAATATTACGAAAATCAAAAGAGAAGTGTGATTGCTATTTCGTGAGTGTGTGTTGTTAATTTGAGATGAATTTTATTTAATTACAAATTCTTAATGAATACTATTCGATTCATTGCAATATCATGTAATGAACTACTACTAATAATGTGACACAAACTTCCCTAAGTAAGTTGTTACTCTTCTACTCATACTATAGAAAATTGAACAAAAGAGAATTATGATTGCTATTTTGATTGTGTATGTTGTTAATTTGAGATGAATTTTATGTAATTTGTTTCATTCTAAAGTTACATAGAGTTGGAATCATAAAACACTCATTGAAAATCGTGATTATGGCACGGTTAGAGTCACACGTTTAGGATTTTTAACAACTGTGTCTCTATAAAATTGGTCAACCGTGCCACCAAGAACAAGGATTTAATATTACGAAAATCAAAAGAGAAGTGTGATTGCTATTTCGTTCGTGTGTGTTGTTAATTTCAGATGAATTTTATTTAATTACAAGTTCTTATAGTAAATGAATACTATTTGATTCATTTCAATATCATGTAATGAACTACTACTAATAACGTGACACAAACTTCCCTAAGTAAGTTGTTACTCGTCTACTCATACTATAGAAAATTGAACAAAAGAGAATTATGATTGCTATTTTGATTGTGTATATTATTAATTTGAGATGAATTTCATGTAATCCGTTTCATTATAAAGTTATATAGAGTTGGAATCATAAAACACCCATTGAAAATCGTGATTATTTCAATTTTTTTTGGGCATGACACGGTTAGGGTCACACGGTTAGGATTTTTATCAACTGTGTCTCTATAAAATTGGTCAACCGTGCCCCCTAGAACAAGGATTTAATATTACGAAAACCAAAAGAGAAGTGTGATTGCTAGTTCGTTTGTGTGCGTTGTTAATTTGAGATGAATTTTATTTAAAAGTTCTTATAGTAAGTGAATACTATTAGATTCATTGCAATATCATGTAATGAACTACTACTAATAACGTGACACAAACTTCCCTAAGTAAGTTGTTACTCTTCTACTCATACTATAGAAAATTGAACAAAAGAGAATTATGATTGCTATTTTGATTGTGTATATTATTAATTTGAGATGAATTTCATGTAATCCGTTTCATTATAAAGTTATATAGAGTTGGAATCATAAAACACCCATTGAAAATCGTGATTATTTCAATTTTTTTTGGGCATGGCACGGTTAGGGTCACACGGTTAGGATTTTTATCAACCGTGTCTCTATAAAATTGGTCAACCGTGCCCCCTAGAACAAGGATTTAATATTACGAAAACCAAAAGAGAAGTGTGATTGCTATTTCGTTTGTGTGCGTTGTTAATTTGAGATGAATTTTATTTAAAAGTTCTTATAGTAAGTGAATACTATTAGATTCATTGCAATATCATGTAATGAACTACTACTAATAACGTGACACAAACTTCCCTAAGTAAGTTGTTACTCCTCTACTCATACTATAGAGAAATGAAATTATGATTGCTATTTCGATTGTGCATGTTGTTAATTTGAGATGAATTTTTATGTAATTTGATTCATTCTAAAGTTACATAGAGTTGGAATCATAAAACACCCATTGAAAATCATGATTATTTCAAAAAAAAATAAAAATTGGGCATGGCATGGTCACGGTTAAGATTTGTACCAACTGTGTCTCTGTAAAATTGGTCAACCGTGCCCCCAAGAATAAGGATTTAATATTACGAAAATCGAAAGAGAAGTGTCATTGTTATTTCATTTGTGTGTGTTGTTAATTTGAGATGAATTTTATTCAAAAAATTAGAAAATCACGTAAAGAAAAATAAAAAATATGTTCAACCGTGTTATTACCATTCAACTGTGTTAGTATGTTTTCAACCGTGTTAGTGTGTGTATTTCAACTGTGTTAGTACTGTTCGACTGTGTCTTTACTAGTCCAACAGTGTCATCAAGAACAAAAAATACGTAAAATTCAGAAAAATTCTATTTTTTTTTCATTCGTATGTGTTGGGAACCCTCTGCAGTTGTTTTGATGATGTTCCTCGAAACCACACTTAGAGCTAGCTTACTCTTTAATAGAGTATAGGTGATATGAGCCATCTGTATTTGTTAGGATAGATGCAGTCTATATAGTCTAGAATAAGTTGATTGATCCAGCTTGTAAAGGAGGAGATCGTTTTATCGAGCTCTCCTATAAAGATGATCTAGCATTCTGCTCCTGCCTCACCAACTGCAGAAGGCCAATTGACCTACTGATGTTATATTAGGTGGTTGCCATATGCCTCAACAATCAGCTGGTCTCTCAGTCCACTGGTGCCACGGTTGCCAACCTGGACCAATCCCAACTCATGAAGATGACTTAGCACCAACGGCTCCCTGCCACTGGTTAGAGTTCCAACAGCTAGAATTCAAATTCTAGGCCTATAAATACCCTCATCTTCAAAGGAGTTAAACACGGGAATTTCAATCAATAAGCCTAAACTCTGCATAAATCTCAAGCATTCAAGCAAACTCAACACTCGAAATATCTAGATAATTCCCAAGTGTTGAGACCTCGTGAGATTTCATCTTTGTTACTTAAACTGAGTTCTAGAGTGTTAATTGATGCTCAAGAGCTCGTCAGAAGCTACTCCTTCAAGTCAAGAAGCTGATTCGTGAAGAAGGAAGTAACTCTGCTGCTTCACCATTTTCAGAGAAGATCAAGCTCTGAAAATCAGGAAGCTCGCTGGTCTAATAGTTTTAGTCTAGCTGTTATAAAGTTGTAAGGGTCACGACTCTGGAATCGTGCTTAGATCTCGACAAGTGAGTCAAGCTTTAGGACTGGTCCTCAGCCAGTAAAAATAAGAGAGGAGTAGGATCCAAAGGTTAAAGGGATTCTTAAGTTCGACAGAACTTGACGTGGACGTAGCAGGGTTTCTCCGAACCATGATAAAATTGACTCTCTCTCTCTCCCTCTATTTATCTTTCTAGTTGATTTAATCCTACTGCTACTAACCATCTTGCATCATACATTCATCATACTGCTTTCATAAAAAAGATTTTCTTTTAAAAGAGTACTTCAACAAAACCACCAACTTTCGTATCCAGCTCGCTCCCCTTCCTCATCAGCAGCAAGTCTGCTGAAATAGAAGGAGATCGATCTGAAACTCTGAACTCGCTCCTTTTCACTGAGCCATCTGTTTGTTCAAAACTATATTTTCAAAAACTGTTGGAGATTGGTGTATTTCCCCCCCCCCCCATATACCAATTATACTCTTTTTGGGACCTACATTATGTCATAATTAACTTATATGTGCGCCGTTTAATGGAAATTTGTTGTTCTAATATAGTCTAAAGCATGAATAACATGATATAACATCATTATACCTAAATAACATCACCATAAATTCTCAAATATCATCAAAATTATTGTAAATAATTCAAATACGACTCACTTTGATATTACCTTCTACTTTTGCGTGTTTCTCAAACGATAATTCAAAATACGACCCACTTTGATTCGATTGCAAGATGCTTCGAAAATCTCAACCGATTAATTTTTCGTCCAACTTTTGTTTTCGATTTTACAGTCTTCATCCCATTCTCTTACAATGAAATAAATGAAGTTTATATTGTTTTTCACCAATACCTCCAAATTCGCAATAAATGAGAGAGAGAGATTTGTTTTTCTTTTCTTCAATTTTCCGTCTTTCATCTTCTTCGATCATACCTGCACTGGCGTTAGAAAAGAAAAAGGAAATAAGTATAGCAAATTCTTTAATTTAATAGATAAGTTAATATTTACTTTTGGACCAAAAAGTAAGGGTATTCTAGTCTTTTTATTATATTTTGGTTATAAAAGAACTCAAACTATATGCTTGGTTAAAAAAAAATCTTATTTATCTATTTTGGTTAGTTATGTCTTTCCCCCTTAAATCTTAGTACTACTATATTTAGAAAATAGACTAATATAGTGAGACGGACTAAAACGGAAAGGAAACTAATATAAAAGGATGAATACTCGTTATGATTCGCTTTCTTCTCTCCAAATCAAAAGAAAAACAAAAAACAAAAAGAATTGACCAATTGAGGACAATGATAAACAGAGAGAGAGAATTTACAATTTTAATTAATAAAATAATAATAATAATATAATATAAAATTGGCCAATTAGAAAATCAGTTCAATGCACCGCGTTTGCTCCACAGGATTCTCTCTCTCTCTCCCTCTCCCTCTCCCTCTCCCTCTCCGGCGCCGTTTTGCTGCTCTCTCTCTCTCTCTCTCTCACACACACACACTCACACGCCTGCGTAGGCAGGCGCGATTTCTGCTCCGAACCCCCAAATCAGCTGAATTTCACTAACACCGGCGCAATTTTTGAAGATCGGAAGCGGCGAATTGAGTTGGAAAGCCGAATCCGATCACTGCGAAAGGAGCTGAGGTATCTTCCTAGCTGATTCATGGATTTTGCTTCCGGTCATGAAAATGCATCGATTTCCGAAGCTCTTCTCGCTTAGTTCGGAGCGGCGCAAGAGCCGCGCCGATTCCAGCTCCAGCCGCCGGCCGGCGAAGCCGAAGAGGCTCGAGCGGAGCTACGCGCTCAGGAATGTCAATTACGAGTTCTCTCCGTCCAGCTCAGCCTCCTCGTCTTCGCACTCGCCGGAGGAATCTCAGCGCGCGCGGTCCTTGGATTTGTATGGCGGGAAGACGAGCTTCCGTGTGGATGGGACGGAGGGCGAGCTGGCAGTTATTTGCGAAGCGTTTGGGTTTTCCGGAATAGAGGATTTCGCTATATCGCCCGAGGAATATGAGGCGATGAAGGTGGCTTCCTCCCCTGGTATGGTTAGCAAGAAATTGGAAAGTGTGGTTGATTGTGATGAATTCGTAAATTATCCTAATGGAAACGGACGTATTGAGACTATTGATGAAATTAATCGGAAAATGGAGTGTTTATCTGTTGCAAATTTCCGTACTAGTAGTGGTTTAGCTAGTAAGAATTTGGGGGAAAGTTGTGATTTTGGTGATGCGAATAGGGGTAGGGCTTATGTTTTGGATGAAGGTGTTTCTCAGTTATCAAATTCGAAGGGATTAGAGAATGGTGTGCATTTTAATGATAAATTTAGCGTGAGATCAAGAGCATCTCGTAGGAATGGTATTAAGGGCGTGAGGCCGACTATAGTGCTGCCCACTAGGGATACATCGACAGGATTTCTGCTGGAAAGTGATCCATGTATTCCGAAGATCCAAAGCAGATTCTTTTCGAATAAGGGAGAGACTGAGGTAAATGATCGGAACAGGAGGGAGCAAGAGAAGGATATGGTAGAGGAAGAGAATAGTGCACTATCTGAGTCTTCCTCTTTCTCTTCAAATGAGGATGATTCCTCAGGTTCAATGACAGAACCGATGTCTAGCATTTCATCGAATGAGAGGTACGGGCGTGTTATTCATGACTGGCAGAAGGGTGAGCTTTTGGGTCGCGGAACATTTGGATCTGTGTATGAAGGAATTGCTGAGTAAGTATCTTATTTGAGTGTGTAGCTGATTAACTTTTTAATTTTAACATGTATATCTGTTGTTGAATGGTGTACTTTGGGTATCTATTGATTATGGAATTGGCTATGGGTTTAACTTTAGGACTTATCTTGGAGTTGCACTGAATTTACTTTAAGATAGAGACCTAAAGCAATTGCTAACTTTACTGGCGAAATGTTATTCTTTTGTTAGCACAACTCCTCTTAGTGATGGATAATGAGTAGTTACTGCAATTTGTTTGTTTTAAGACATGTCAGTCAACGCTCTAAAAAATCTCCTCTGTGAACATGATGCAGTGGTGGATTCTTTTTTGCTGTAAAGGAAGTGTCTTTGCTTGATCAAGGAGAGGAGGGAAGGCAATGTATTGTCCAACTTGAACAGGTCTGCACACCACTGTTAATTAACCAGTGCGAAAGTTGCTTCTTCTTCTTGTTCTTGTCCAACTCCTCTGATCTTTTAATTCCTCTTGATATGTTCAGGAAATTGCTCTTCTTAGTCAATTTGAACACGAGAACATAGTCCGTTATTATGGCACAGAGAAGGTACCGCTTGTTGAAATTTTTTTGCCTAGCTTTATCTATATTTTTTCCCCTTTTATCTCATTTTATTTAGTTTTGGATTATCCATGGTATCATCTTATTTTCTTCTTTATCTCTACCACTAAAAGATGTACTGAATTCTATTTTTGTCTCTATTTCCTTTATTATAGGATGGGACGCATCTGTATATTTTTCTTGAGCTGGTCTCGCAAGGATCCCTTTTGAGACTATACCGAAAGTATGACCTTCGAGTTCCACAAGTGTCCGGTTATACAAGGCAGATTCTACATGGTTTGAAGTATCTGCATGACAAAAATGTCATCCATAGGTGATGAAACGAGACTCTTTGGTCTTTACTCATTAACTCTGATTTCTTTGTGATGTCAGAATCAGCATACACCTTTGTTCACATCATTCTATTATTTGCAGCATTAGCTATTTTTTGCATAAATATTCTTCAAAACTTTTTTTCAAATAAAGACCCAACCTAGTACCATCTGAGAAAGCATGAATCTGAGTCTTCATAATGATGATACAAAGACTAGTTCGTGTGGTATGATACCTTTATACTTAGAAACTCTCGTCCATTAGGTGGTGAGGCTGAGGCCATTTTCCAAAGAATAAAGAGGTTTTGTCGTCTACTTATGCGGGGTTGTTTGTTTACTTTAATGTCGATTTCTCTGTTAAGTCATATGCATCCTTGAAAGATAAGATGAACAAATGCCTGACATGTTAGTTAATATATAGTTGTATGAAGTAGCATGTAATGCATTAGGCTTGGCCGCTTGGGTAAAAAAGTTATCTTCATGTCATCCTTTTCTCTTTCTTTTTTGGTGGTAAACTGGTAAACCTGCACTCATTCTCATCTCCTTTACAATTCCCCAATCCACATTTCTATGTATCTTTTGGTTAATGTCAATCGATACTTCCTTTGGATTGCCTGATCTCTATAATCCTATTCTTGAATTGGCTCATAGGCAACACTATGCATTTACCTGAACTTTAAGACCGTGATCGGTTTAAATTTGGTAGAAGTGGGATGATCGTTTCATACCTGTACGGCTGTACTACCTGTCTGCCAAATTGAAGTAACAATTACTGCATTACTATAAGATTATCTCGCTTCTCACTTCTTTGTGGTATTGCAGAGATATAAAATGTGCAAATATATTGGTGCACACAAATGGTCTGGTGAAGCTTGCCGATTTCGGCCTTGCTAAGGTAATCTTCTACTCTCTCCCTTATACATACATACAAACAATATATTTGTACATATATTTATTTCCAAAATGCCTTTCACGGCATGCAATTTGTTCAGTAAATAATATTGCTGGGTTAATTTCATTATGCAGGCTACCAAGTTAAATGATGTAAAGTCTTGCAAGGGGACTGTATTCTGGATGGCTCCTGAGGTATCTATTATGATCGTTTTAGATATGTATTTCTTATGAAATCTAGTCCATAAAATCCCTTGTGATCCATGCAAAATCGACTTATTTTTGGAGTGGCAATTTTTTCATGTTTTTAAAATCTAACTTGAGAGATTCCGTTGCCGGTGCAGGTTGTTAGGAGCAAGGGCTATGGTCTTGCAGCAGATATATGGAGTCTTGGATGCACAGTCTTGGAGATGTTGACCAGACATTTTCCATATCACGGTTTGGAATATGTAAGTGAAAAGCACCTTCCTGTTTTAGACTTTCTAGATTACTTTAAAGCATCTGCCTTTCATGATTTTTTCTCAGTCTCGTATGAACAAACATATATGTCTATATCTTCATTGTGAATTGCTCACATGTACCTGCAATTTTTTTTTTGGGCCCGGTGAATAATGAGCATAGTCTGCGAGACATTAACTAGTTGAAATATCTGCTTCTAATGCTCTTCAAATATCACATCAGCTAGTGAAACAGATTGTTATACGAGAATTAACTTCTTTAGTGGAATTCTTACTTAAAACCTTATTCTTCACTCTTGGATCTTGATAGTCATTCTGGGTGATGACAGATGACAGCGTTATACAAGATAGGGCAGGGTGAGGGACCAGAAATCCCCGATTCTCTTTCAAGTGATGCTCGTGATTTCATACTCCAATGCCTTCGAGTCAACCCAAGTTTGCGCCCAACAGCTGCCCAGCTCTTGGACCACCCCTTTGTGAAGCGCCCGCTTTCATCTTCTGCTCACAGTTTTGGCTGGCAGTATTGAAAGATTTTTCCAATTGAGGTAGGCATAAAAAAACTTTACCCCAAAATTTCCAACATAGCCTATGGAAGCCCTTATGATAATATCTTATTGCATTGAATTGATATATATGAATCTCCCCCTTCATCAAAACCACGACACGAAACAAATGATCAATAATGAAAACCTGGATCTAAGGTTAGGGCATAAGTATAATCAGTCCCATTGAAAAACTACTAGAACACGAGTTCCTTCTTTCTTACGCTCTAAATGATGATTTAGCATTTTAATTGTCTCTTCATCACGGTTGTTCCTTCTCCTCGTAGGTCCATGGTGTGTATGTGCTGCAATACCCAAGGGATTCGCATTATTTTGTGAATACAAGGGCTCAAGAGTTTCCACTCTTCGATTGTTTCGAGACATTCCGATTTTGCCAGATAGGAGCTCCATCTATAATGTTTATTCATGTTCTGCTTGCTCTCTCTCTCTCTCTCTCTCTCTCTCTCTCTCTCTGTTGATTGTCATGTGTAGTATTGCAGTATATGTGAGCTTGTAATTAAGTGTATATATATGCTAGTTATGTTGCTTCTCTCATTCCACGGAATTCCTTCAGTTTTTCCTTAGTTTCTTTCTGTTAGTTGTTACTAGCTAGTAAATAGACAGTGACAAGTTTTATTGAATCTATGTATTTCTCTTCTTGAAATTTCCAAATATTTTCCAGGAAATTTTCATACTAAATATTTGTAGTTAATTAATGAGAACTTAATTTCTTTGCCCCTACTTGATGTTGACAATTCAGTCTATTTTGAACTTTACATTTATTCTCTCTCTCCTTTCACACCTTGGAAATTGCCATCAATTTTCTATTTTCAATTTTGTATTGATTCACTATTTGTTTGGTTGACTTATCAATTATCTCATGACTATATACACGTGTTTAAAATTGAATCCAATTTATTAAAAAAAAGAAAAGAATTACAGATTAATTGGGTTTGCATTTTGGTATCAAGGAATTGACTTGGATTTATGCTTTTGGTATATGCTAGTGTTGAGGGTGATGGCAAAGATATGAACTTGTGGTTGTACATAAACTGTCTACTATCACTATGTGCATTATTAAAGATCTTTAAATATATACGAAAATTGTGAGTTAATTTAAGTTTTAAGTTATAATGAACAATGTTGCAAGAATTTATAATTGTGGTTAAATATATAGAATTTTAGTGAAATCAACGCATTTTTGAAATTTAAATACTATAAAAACTATATAAAATATTAATAATATGTTTGATTACATATATTAGAAAGAATTAATAAGAGATGGGATACATAATCTCACAAATATAACAGAAACGGGATGCTCCTCTACCACCACTAGGGATGGCAATGGTCGGGTTTTTGCGGGTACCCGCCCCACCCAAATTCTAATAGGACGGGTTTGGGTAAAACTAAACGGGTTTGGGACGGGTTTGGATAATAAAATTGATACCCGCAATGAGTTTGGGTTGGGTATGGGTAGATAGGTTCGGGTACCCACTACCCAAACCCATATATATGTATCATTGTGTGTGTGAATTAAAATATTAATAATTATTCGTAATTCTATGTTTTTTTTTATGTATCAAAATTCATATTTTATTGGTATTTATTGAGATTTGTTTTATAGTTCATATTTATAATAAGATTTGCATGTTTAAATAATAGTTTTGACTTTCGATTGGTATATATATATAGTTATAATTTTTATTATATAAAATTTTAAAGAACTATTTATATTAATGTTGTAGAGTTCGGGTTTTATCGGATAATTAGTGGGTATTACCCGATGGGTTTGGGGCGGGTACGGGTATCAATATCAAATTTTAAACGGGTTTGGGACGGGTATGGGTATGAAAAATTTTAACGCGTTGGGTTTGGAAAAGACTAAATGGGTGGGTACCCGACCAATTGTCATCCCTAACCACCACCATGGACATATTTAATCTATTCACGGTTAATGTGTCGCCATTTTTTTTTTTTCATTTAGGGTTTAGTCTTTTTTAGTAATGTTTAATTTTTTTAGTAAGGTTTATTTTTATAAAATACATTAATAATAATTTTCCTTAAATATAGCATTTACACATTAATCGTGGATACATTCAATGTTTTAAAAAACAAAATCGGGAACCAAAGCGTTTTTTCTGTAGCATCACGAAGGCGTAAGAATCGATTCGAATCGAGACGTAAAGAATCGCGGCACCATCTTTCAAGCCCATAACCGATCTGGTGTTTAATTATAAAGCCCAAATGAAATTGGCTTCAATAAAATTAAATAAAAAAAATAAAAATAAAAAAAATCAATTTTTGACTTGACGTCTAATTCTTACTCCTTAGCGCGATTATGATTCAGTTCCTACACCTCAACGCTTCACTTTTGGCCACTGAATTAGTAGTAGTACTGTAGGAGTATTACGGAGTATTATTTATGTAATTCGAAAGTCATCATGTAATGAAATTAGATAGTTGACCATTTTCATTTTCCAAAGAGATCCCAACAATTGCAAATCATCCTAAATTTTGCTTCATTTCTTATTCATTCATCGTCCACGTTTGATTTTCAGTCTAATTCAACACTGCTGTGCTGCTTTTTTCTTGAAGATCAGGAACAACGCCATAGTTAATCGTCGCTGCTCCAGATTCATAATCACTTGCAGTCTTCACTAAATTCGACCAAATTCTCAAATGGGCTTCCGTCAAATCCCCAATATGAGTATAGTAATTTCTTGAAATTCTTCACCATTACCCAGTTATCGTCCATTCCTCATTGCTTGATTTCATTTTTCCTTGACATTGAAATTCCATGGTGCCACTGTCGTTTTTCTTGATTTATTGTGCACATCTGCTCTAGTGTTTCGAATTCGATTTTTTTTTTTTTTTCTTTCTAATCTATGAAGCCAAGTTATTCATTTGGTTCTAGCAATAGTCCCAAGTATCCAAGGAGGGATTTTGACTTAGAATCCGGAATTGCTAAAAAATCAAGAAAGCCCAGAAACAATCTCTTGAGAATGATCAAATCACTAGGAAATAGGATCCACCATTGCATTAAGCTTTACCCCCTTTTGCTGTTCTTCATTTGCTTGGCAATTGGCGTTATTGTCCTACTTTTATTCTCAGTAAATGATGGAGGTGTGAGCATGATGTCTACTTTTAGGGGAGTAGAGGGGAATGCAGAACCCTATCCTTTTGCTAACTTTAGGAATCTTGTAATGGTAGCTGGGCATTCGATTTACACTAGTAGTAGTTGCGAGAAAGTTGATATGGAGGATTCTTGGTATTTGGAGCCTTATCAGAAGCATCCGGGCCAAGCTTCGACGTTTGTTACTCATATAGAGAAGGGGGTGGAGATTGCAGCCACGGATGATGCAGCATTGCTCTTGTTTAGTGGGGGCGAGACGAGGAAGGATGCTGGACCACGGAGCGAAGCTCAGAGTTATTGGGTCGTGGCAGAGTCGAAGCAATGGTTTGGTGAGTAATCATTTTCCCTTTTTTTAATAGCTTCTTGAGGATTCTTTGGAATGTGGTTGGTTTAGGTGAGATGAAGATTAATCTTGATGATCGTAGTGAAGCTTGCATGTCAATGGATAGATTGAATGATAGTTCCTGAAGCATTGTTTTAGCTGATATGTTTGTGCTTTCAAGTTCTGAACTTTTAGTTTAGTACTACTTTACCAGATTCTGATTTTGACAGTTGAATTTAGCTTCATTTCTTTTTGTATTCTGAAATACCCTAAGTTACAAGTTTTCCACTTCTAAGTTCTACTGCCTTCTTGTTTTATCTGTGTTTCTTGTACTCGAGCTTGGTAATTAATTTCAGAAAATATGTAATTCAAGAGTAGCCGAATTCAAGTGTTGTGGTTTCATGTCATTGCTTGATGCTAGCTAATAAATCTTGATATATATTGGGTATTTATCTAGAACCATGTTGACGTGGTTTTTAATACAACCAGGATTGGGGTGAACTTGTAATATTCCCCTTGGGAAGAATATGAATGAATGAATTAATATAGTTATTCTACATTTTGGTCTTTGAAACTAAACTCTGGTGCTATTGATCTCTTGAGATTATAACTTTGTAAAAAAAAGTTTAGAGTTGTTTCCATATAGAAATAAAAGTTCATCAAAGTTTAAATTGTCTTAAAACTTCTTTTGTGTTATTGCATACTGGTTTTTGCTGACTGTACATTTATTCGTTTGATGCTTGCTCCAATTTTTGGGGTACCTAGTAAAAAGAAAAGGTGCAGATACCTTATATTCCTAATCTCTGTAAGTTTCTCGTCTCTAGCTGTCTTGTGTTTGCATCTTCCACACATTCATCTCTCAGAACTCGTTCTGATAATGGACGGAGCAATGGCCGTTGAATGTTGTCTCAATTCGACACCAATAATCCGGTATGCAGCTTGTCAAACCTAAATAAAATACTGTGTCACATTATAGGAAAAACTAAATGAACTTGAGTATGGCTGAAATGATCCATAAACTGGAAAACTGTTTAAGATAGTTTACCTGTGAATTTTTTCTTAATGAATAAACACCTTATTATATAGACATATGTGAGATATATATGCGTGTCTGTGAGTGACTCATAAATTTTCGTTTTAGAATCATCATTGTGGATTTTCTTTTCCTTTTTTTTTTGGCTTCAAGTTTTGTGATCTGTGTTGTGAGGTACTTGGCCTCGATCATATAATTCTTTAGCTCCCCATCCTTGATTGATTGGCAGAAGCGCAGAAAAATATTAGGCTCATAGTAATATTGGATTGTATATTCAGTTTGATTTTTGCTTTAGTTGTTGCTATTAAGTCATGTTTTTCGCATTAATCTTATAGCTTATGGCTTTCTGAGGCCGATGCATTTCAGGTACTTGATCCGATGGGTTAGATTAGTACCAAAGAACTGTATTTTGATGTTAGATTGCTAATTATTTTTTAGTTATGCATCCCATAGTTATATCCTTAATATTAATTTCCATTTTGAAAATTCTGAAGGCAACCGAGACAGTGTGAGAAGTAGAGCAGTGACTGAAGAACATGCTAGAGATAGCTTCGAGAATCTTCTCTTTAGTGTGTGTCGTTTTCGGGAGCTTACAGGCACATATCCACACAACATAACTGTAAGTACATTACATTTCCCTCTCTCTGCTGAATCAAAAGCCCAATCTCATTAATCGATGGTAGAAAAACTTTTTAGAACTAGGGAGTCGAGATATTTTTAGAGTTTTGAGTCACACAGGATTCAAAAACAAGACGAATGCTTGTTATCGTATTCCTACATGAGGAGAACTTTCCTATCAATTCTCTTTTGTTCATTTGCATATATTGTCAACCTAATCTATCACACAATGTAGATTTCACGTTAACGAACTCAAAACATTTTTCCTGATTATTTAGGCTATCATAAAGCATAAAACTTCTGCATAAGCAAAATACATTCTTAATTTCTGATGAAAGTTCAAATTCAAAAAACTATGTTAAACTTAGTTCCAACGAGTTTGATTGCACCTTGTCGTATCACTCAGGTCGTAGGCTACGACTTCAAGGAGGAGAGATTCGTCCATTTACACCGTTCAGCAATTAGGTTTCCGGAAAACAGGTTCCTCTATTCAGGAACTCCGTCTTCTCAAAACTCGAAAGAAGCAGCACTAAAAGGTGAAGCAACTGTGAGATCTCAATTTCAAGAAGATCCTTATGGATGTTTAGGTTCGTTGCGTCGCAAGAAAATTGGCCGGGACCCGTTTCATCGATCGGTCCCTTACCCTAATGGTTGTCCAGAAATCAAAGGTTTGTTCTCATATTGTGGAACTGCACCATATCCAGGTTGGCTGCCTTGGGCTTGATAAATTTTATTTTTTTTTCCTTTTTTTTTTTTTGTAAGTTTATACAGTAGTACCAAACTTAATACAACATAAATGCATACTTGATTTAATGATCACCCCCTCTCTCTTGTTGTAATTATTGTAGAGAAATAATTAGCACAAATTCTGTGCATGCTAAAGAGATTTTGACTATGTTTAAGTTTACTTGCTCCTTTTAATTTTTATAAGACTTGTGTCAAATGTCTTATGAAAATTAGTGTTGAAAACCAGTTATACAAAGACTAACCCTTTAATCATTTTCTGTTTTGCTAATTTTGCAAATAAATTCACTTATTGTCATCTCTCTCTTATTATTAATAATATCATAGCATATGATAGTTAGAGTAGGTAACATATTCCGCTAGCCATGAACACATTCAATGTTCTAAAAGTCGGGCTAGCGGCCGACTAGGTGCCGCCTAGGCGCTGATCGGTGCATGGCCGACCCGATTATCATGTAGTCGGTGCTCCTAGGCGTTCAAATGCAAGTCGGCCGCCTAGGCGGCACCTAGGCGGAGTTAATCGGAGCTAATCGATTCTAGGCGGCTAAGTCGGGCTGGGCGGAGGAACAATATTAAAATTGAAATTCCCAAAATCCAAATTGAAAACTGAATACTCCCTCCGTCCCCTTCTACTTGAGCTAATTTTTATTTTGGGCCGTCCCACTCTACTTGAGTCATTTCCTAAAATATAAATAATTAGGCCCAATTAGTAGTGTAATTAAAGGACTTTTAATGGCATAATTAAGAATTTTTGTTTCATTACAGTGTTTTTAAGTTTGGAAATATGAATTTATTCCAATTTTCTATTTTTCAAAATTTAATAAAATAATTTAATAATTATAATTGACAAAGTATTATTACTATCTTAATATCCATGTCCATTCTACCGGGCTCAAGTAGAAGGGGACGGAGGGAGTACAAACTAACCTAAATCGCGTCTTGTCCTATACCCATCTTCTTTCTTGCACAATCTTCACCACTGCTGGCCTCCAGTGACAACCTCTCGTCTTGAGGCAGCGCCACTGAGGTCGTGGTTTGGGGTTTTATATTTTTGTTTGTGGATTCGCGATTTTGCGATTTTCTTCTTCTTGGACTTGCTGTTTGTTGAATAGTAGTAATTGTTTGTATCAATTTGCCGTTTGCTGTTTGCTGGTTGTTGAATAAAGAAGCTTCACGTGAGGATTGCGATTTGCTGTTTTATGAGATTTGTATCAATTTGCTATGTTAATTTATTTTTTTATTCCTTGTTCATTCTGTGAGTGGGTGCCAGCGCCTCAATTCATGTATGATGTATGTGTCGAGAAATTTGATTTTTTATGACTTATATGTAGATAAGTAGAAATCATAGAGGATTTTTTGTATATATAGTATACTTAAGTACTCATTGCACAACACAAACTAAAATGCTTCATGTTTAAATTCATGGATATTTTAAATGAGAATATTATGTGTTTCTAACATTTTATTATGAATTTAAAAAAAATAAATTATGGATAATATATGTTTATATAGGTCATATTTTAAGATATAGTGTAAAAACAATAAAAATTAAGCATTAAATTCTAATCAGCCTAGGCGCTAGTCCCTCTCCCACCGCCCGACTACCGACTAGCGACTTTTAGAACATTAAATATAGTAGAATTGATAATGTATTCATAATTTTTTTCTTAGTAGGATTTAATTTTTTTCCATGTTTATAATTTTTCCTTTTAGGGTTTAGTTTTTTTGGTACAATTTAATTTTTTGAGTAAGATTTATTTTTATAAAATATATATATTTTTTTATCAGAAAACAAAAAAAAAATTATTTCGAGAACAAGGGTAACACTGTGAAGAACAACATACAAGTTACAACTCTCTTCTCCATATTGTGCGAAGGTTGGTGTTTGACTACCGCTGAAAGGTTAAGTTAGCCTCGACTTCGCCGGCGACGACACACCAACTATGAAACCTGCACTTAATTTCATCTATTAACCTTCCAAGATCCCACATCTTAGATGCAAATAAAATTTCGTTCCTCCATCTCCACAAAAGCCAAGCAGCACATATCCAAATACCCCCCAGGGAGCAAGCCTGTGAAGCTAATGAAATGTTCTACGATGTTGTTCGGAGCCGTCCATGCCACTCAAATCCAGTTTAGTAGCGGTAACCAGATCATCGCCCCTAACTCGCATTGGAGGAAGAGATGTAGAGCCGATTCCCTCGACTTACCGCACACCACACAGTCCAAGGCCCCTTCCTCCAATGTAATTCTCTTATTCAGCACGTCCTTCGTTGGTAAGCGGTTCGACAACAACCTCCATGCCGAGAGCTTTGCCTTCCTGATGGCAACCGCCTTCCAGATAATTCGAAAACACGCACTTGGAGGTCGTTGGATGCTTGATCAAGCTCCGAATATGCACTGCGAACTGAGAAAATTCCACCATTTTCTCCTTTCCAAGTCCATCGATCTGAAGCACCCTCAGTGATCGAGTGGTTTCCAAGTAGGTTTATGAGCTCTTATTCTTTCCCACGTTCCCACTCGCGCAATGTTCTTCCCATCTCCCCATCTCATGAACCTTTCCTTTTCTATATGCGCTTAGAATGAACAGCCTCGGAAATAAATCTTTGAGCGTTTTTTCTCCGGACCACGCTCCTTCCCAAAAGCTCGCCTTCTTTCCATCGCCAAGATGTTGGCCCAGATTTTTCCAGAACCACTCGAAGTCCCTCCCTTCCACCATTGACACAATATTCCTCCACCACCCTGCCTTCATTCTCCCTTGTTCTCCATGAATATTACCCTTCTGCCCCCGTTGGAAACCCATGTCTAGAGCAAATGATTCGCACCCACAAGCTGTCACTTTCTGTAAGGAAGCGCCACACCCATTTACAAAGTAGGGCAAAGTTAAAAAGACCCAAATTTTTTATCCCAAGCCCGCCCTCTTTCTTTGAACGACAAATCTCCTCCCACTTGAGCCATGCTATTTTTCTCTTATTTTCGTCGCCTCCCCAAAGGAAATTGCATTGGAGAGACCGAAGCTTACCTTCCACCCCTTTTGGCAATGGGAGGAACGACATCCAATAGAGGGGAATAGAAGAGAGACAAGGTCATTCTTCCCCCCCAAAGAAATGGCTCTCACGTCCCACCCTCTCAATTTCTTGGTCATTTTCTCGATCACCTTCTGACAGCCTTCGGTACCTCCTCTTCTGCCACCCACACTCAGCCCTAAGTAGGGTATTGGCCCCTTTCCAACACTACATCCCATAATCTCGCCAATCTCCCCGAGCTGCACCTCATCGATATTAAAACCAAAAGCCACCATACTTATTTATCTAAAATCTATATTATTTATACATATTGATATTAATTATTGGTATAATAATAAAATAATCTATCTATATCATACATGTAAGTTTATGAATTTAATTTTGTGTGTATCGATCATGCTAAATTATTTTCGATTTTCAGGTGGCCCATTGGCGAATAAGTTTATGAATTTAATTTTGTGTGTATCGAATCCTATGATAGTCAGATTTTTGTAATAAAACATTTATGTCATATTTTTAACTAAAGAGACGTAACAATATATTAGACACAACGCTTCAGGTAGGTCGAACTAAATTATCTTCAAGTCAAAATAGTTTGGCCCTAACCCTGCTTCGATTTTTAGAGGTGGCATATTGACCACAAAATTTTTGAAATATTTTAGTACGCATAAAGGCATATAACATCAGACAACTCATTCAGTTTTCCTATCGGGCTCAAGATCTTTTTGGTTCAGTCGATCAAGATGAATTAATTTTGCGTTAAAATATTTCGATCATAACCCTAATTCGATTTTAAGGTGGCCCGTTGCCAAGAAAGCGATTAATCAAATTACTATTCTAAATATTATTTAGTACTTTTCTTGATAACCACATATAACAACAAACAATCCATTCTATTAAATTGTTTCGAGTCGATTAGGCTAAATTATTTTTGAGTTAATATATTTTGGCCTTAGCCCTACTTTGATTTTTAGGTGGCCCGTTGGTCAAGATTTTTTAAAAATATTTTTAGTACGAATCGATTTCTATGGTTCTCAGATTTTTGCAACAAAAAATATATTTATAATTAAAGACATGTGACTATATATTAACACAAAATGAGCATTGTTCAAAACTTTCGGTTAATCAAGCACACTATTCAGCCTATTTTTGAGTTTGAGTAAAACTATTTTGGCCTTAGCACAACTCCAATCTTAATGATGTCGTTGGCCAAAATTTGAGGTAGCTCATTGCCCGATAAGTTTTTTCAATTTTCTTTTTAGTATGTGTAGATAACTATGATTGTCAAATTTTTATTGACACAAAATGAGCATTCTATGGTGGTCCGTTGACCAATAAGTTTTTGAAATATGATTTTCAAATTTTTGTAACAAAAAATATTTTTTTTTATTTTATTTTAAGACAGTTGACAATATATTAGCTAGACACAAAATCAATTTTGAGGTGGCTCATTGGCAATTTTGAGGTGACCAATTAGTATTTGAAATATATTTGTCAAATTTTTGTAACAAAGAATATATTTTTTGATTTAAGACACTTGACAATATTACTAAAAAAAAGACCCTTGACAATATATTAGCTAGACACAAAATCGATTTTGAGGTGGTCATTGGCCAATAAGTTTTTAAAATTATTTTAGTATGTATCAATATTTATTATTGTCAAATTTTTGTAAAGGAAAGTATATTATTAAATATTTTATTTATAAAATTTATTATAAAGTGATTAGTGTTACCCGTCGAATTTCAACGGGATACAAACTAGTTTTTCCATAAAATTCTAAACAAAATAAATAGCAGTGATTTGCGGCGTAGTAGAGTTGATAGGGAAAAGGTGATTAATAATAATAGTAGTTCAGAACTTCAGATATCATTAAATTTCATTTTCTTGAATATTTGTACTTAATTTCTACATTAAAAATTAGGAAATGAACTGTTCACTTTCGAACGAGAAAATTTTCATTTATTTATTTTATGATTTAATCCAATGGGTAATAATTATAAAGATCTTGAATTTTAAACTTTTTTTTTAAATCTGTTGATCATATGCAAAATAATAGCAAATCTTTCTGGCCACCTGCCACCGGTTTTAAGATTGTTGAAAATAAATAAATATAGATCGGAGTAAAAATAAAAAAAAAAACAAAAAAAAAAACGAGATGTGAATTTATTTGCAAAATTTCAATATCCTTAAAAAATTATTTCCGGAAAATATCAAAAATAAAAACTAAAATTCTCGGAAAAGAAAAGGAAAAAGATTAGAAGAACCATTCAATAGAGGTGGCCAAAATAATTGTACTTGCCGATCCGACCCATACACACATTCGTACACGTACTCGGAGAGTTTGTACTCATACCGTTACTCGCCGGTTCGGATTCGGAACTATACCCGCTGAAGGCGGCGGTCGGTTCGGGTACGGGTACCGCAAGTTGGAACCGTAACCTGCCGGTTCCGATACCCGTCGACCCGCCATTTTATATATATTTCATTTTAAATATATATTTTTATTTTTTAGTTTTTATTACATGTGCACTCTTTTTCATACTTTAATATTTTTTTCTATTAGATTTTCACCAAATATATTTTAACGATATTCGGCCTTTAGAGATTAAAGTTTTAAATAACTTGATCTTCAATGATTTAGTATTTGGAGGTCTAATTTAAATTTAAGTTGTTCAAATCTTTACAATAAAATAATATTTTTCAATTGCAAATAATTCGAGTTGCGACTAATCGAATTTAAAATGAACTTTTAACATTAAAAATAATAATTATGAAACCCATTCGAACTGCTGGATTGTACTCGTGCCCTCCTATACCGCGGGCAGGGTATGGGTCCGGTTTGGTGGAACCGTACCCGCCGGGTACAATTACGGTCTATATAATTCAAAGAATGTAAACATAATTCCAAAAAAAAAAAATTGGGATTTCTCATAACAGCGATCAAATGATTAAATCTCGGATCGGATTCTCTATTGCCTACCCACGTGACATCGTCTATTGCATTCGTGGATGAAGGACAAGTGGCATAATCAATAATTGATGATTTAAGATTTATATAATGAAAATATATACTCTAACCTTTAAAATTTCTAAACTCCTAGGATTTGCCATGTGTCCTCCATCCACGAATGCAAAAGACGATGTCACCTGGGTATGCAATAGATGATCACATGGTATTAAATCTATTACAATATCTAAAAGCTCAATTGTTGTCAAATATTACAATATTGTCATTTTCCCTCAAAAGTTATATATCTATATCCAAAAGATATTATATAAGTATTGACTAACTACCTATGTATAATTCATTAAAATATAGGTCAAACTAATCTAATATCCTAAAAGCTACTACTTCCGTCATTTTCAAGTTGTTACACTTTTTTCAGCAACTATTTCAAGCATTTTCGAGCGTCTTGATGAAGAGTTTTAAAATAACTTTATAAAGATTTTTTTTTACGGGTACTTCCAGTGTTGTAGTATCTCGTAAAAGAAAAAATTATTTAAAAAGTTATTTTAAAACTCATCATCAAGACGCTCGAAAACGCTTGAAATAATTGCTGAAAAGTGTAACAACTTCAAAATGATAGAGGTAGTAATACACAATGAATAAAATAGATACTAATTTTGGTATCTAAATTGGAGATCAATATCTTATTTAAA
This sequence comes from Mentha longifolia, assembly GCA_001642375.2. Classification (NCBI taxonomy): domain Eukaryota; kingdom Viridiplantae; phylum Streptophyta; class Magnoliopsida; order Lamiales; family Lamiaceae; genus Mentha; species Mentha longifolia. The sequence goes on from CM038110.1 coordinate 16,721,593, forward strand.
TTAGAATTCAAATTAGGCATGAGATGGATAATTTTCCCTAAAAAATGCAAGCACCATTAATTATTTTCACCAAAATTTCTATACTATTTTGCATAATATAAAATTACCTCTCAATGTGCCGTTACTTTTTTTTTGATTTTTTGAATCATAACTATCTCATTTTAAAGTTTTTTTTTTCTAACAAACACTATGATTTTTGTCCAAAATTTAATTTATTCTTCTGAAAATACGTGTTACGTATTTGTTTTCTTTGATTGTTCTATCATCACAATTGTATTTTAGGCAGCTTTAATAGTGTTATATTAAGGTTGCAAGAGATATACATATACCGAAACAACCTAACTACATACATAATTTTGTTCGAGATTCATACATATTTTTTTAAAGAAAATGGTTCTTATATATATTTATTTTATTTTATTTTAGTGTACAACAGTCAAATTTGGATTGCATCCACTAAATCGAAAAAATAGAAATTATTTTATAAACATAAACATGATACTTATTATTAATGGTTTGTAGATGTATAACTGAAGTTTTACTCTTTTAGAGTATGAGAAAAGATTAGAAAAGCTTATAATTCTAAAATTCCAAATATTTGTTCTCTTACAGAGTGTTAAGATCGAACTTCAAAGAGTATTTTTTTAATCATTCAATATAATATATTTTATTTTATTATTCTAATTTTTCTTATAATCTTAACTGTTGTATGACCTGTGCATCGCACAGTAGCAACACTAATAAAAAATAAAATCAGGAAAAGGGCTCAGAAATTGTATGGCTATGAGCGAGTATCGTCACACGAAAGAACGTCGGAGTGGTGCATGACATTCTCTAAATTTCTCATCACCGAATTAAATTCAAAATTCAAAATCAAAATCAAACTAATTTTAAGAGATTAGAAGATTTGAAGAAAAGTTGCTTTTCAGCTAATGGAGAAACTGAATGTAGGCTTACCGAAAATCTTGGCCCGTAGAAACTATATCTAATGTATTATGATGATGTGTTCAAATGTTAAAGTATTTTAATTGTGGCATATTTATTGACAAAGTTTTAATTGTGTCAAAATGTTAATCTTTCTGTTAGTTGTTACTAGCTAGTAAATAGATAGTGACAAAGTTGTATTGAATCGTATTTCTCTTCTTAAAATTTCCAAATATTTTCCAAGGAAATTTTCATACTAAATATTTATAGTTAATGAGTAATTTATTTGCCTCTACTTGATGTTGACAATTCAGTCTAGCGTCCCAGCAAGAGATTTATGCTTTCTATCCTATCATCTAATCATATTTCCATTTTCAATTTCACTATTTTTTTGGTGGACTTATCAATACAATGTTGTCTCATGACTATGTGCAAGTGTTTAAAATTGAATCCAATTTACTAACAAAAAAAAATGAACTATATATTAATTGGGTTTGCATTTTGGTCTCAACTCTCAAGGAATTGGACAGGGGCGGATACAGTAAGGGGAGAAGTGGGGCTTAAGCCCCTACCAAGTTTTTTATTTTTATTTTTTAGTACCGTTAATTTGGTTAAAAAAAATTGGATTGCTCTACAGCCCCTACTCTCAAGACAATATAGGAAAAGAAAAATTCAAAATCTAAGGATGAGGAGGGGCTGAGCCGCCGCATAAACTAGAAAAAGGAAGAACATGGGTTGAAATTTAAATTGTAACCACTGTAGTTTCAATGTATTGCAAATCTGAGATATAAAACTTTTACGTATTTATCGTTTTATGTTGTTATTTTTGTAATGCATTCATCATTGTTTAACATTAGTCATGAAACAGTAGAGCCCCTACCAAAAAAATTTCCTAGCTCCGCCCCTGGAATTGGATTTATGCTTTTGGTATATGCTAGTTGAGGTTGATACCAAAGATATAAACTCGTGGTTGTACATGAACTGTCTATTAAGATTTTTAAATAGATACGAAAATTGTGACTTAGTTTAAGTTTTCAAATTATAATGAAAAATGTGGCAAGAATTTATTATTTTGGCTGAGTATATATAATTAAAAAAAAATGAAAACGGTAGGAAGACTATAACGGAATGAACGCATTTTTGAAATTTAAATATAAATACTAGTGTCATACTGTATATCAATAATATCAATTATAAAGTTTGCCTATATTCGGATATAAAAAAAAATATAAGATCTGCCTACAAAAACATGAATTTTTAATTTTCTTATTTTTCTCTTGACAAAAATTTGACCAATTTTAAAATCACCATCAACATGTGACAATCATCCATAATGCAAAAAAAAAAAATGTCTTACGAAATTGAAGTACAATTGGAGATCTGAATACATTTTTTTTTTTTTTTGAACTAAGACCTGAATACATTTTGAGAGGCTCTTAAGCCCCTAAAAAAATCAAAAGAGACCTTGTTTTGTAAATACAAATATATACAATAAATTTATTAGCAAGAAAAAGAAAACTATAATCACAAGATCCAAAACATGTATTTAACTAGAATTTTATTTTAAAAATACTTAGATCTACTAGTATATCTTAAATTATCATTTGGAGCCTTTAATTTGAATAACGCAACAAAAAAGAAAAGGAAAAAAAAAAGTGGCATAAAAATGTCATCACAATGTTGTGAAAAAATGTCATTTCTAAAATTTAGAGAGAGAGAGAAGAGAGAGAGAGAGGGGAGAAAGAGGGAGAGCTTTCTCGCGCCCACTTAAAATCCATTGAATTTGGTGCTATATTTTCTCGAGAAAGGGCTGTCCTCTCACTTCTCAGTCTTCGCTTACCTTCATCGATTCGTTCTGTCACTCCGCAGATTCAGGTAAAATCTCAATTTAAGGTTTCCGCGATTTCGAAACGTGATATTTAGAACTGTGAGAATTGAATCCTGAAATCTGATGTTTTTTATGGATTGTTGGTCGTGGATTTTTCTGTATTCCATACCTTTTTGAAATATATGAGCTGCATAATATGCTTCTGCTTACAGGGGTGAAATGCAAATTGAAGGGATAGCTTTTCTTAGTCTCGTTACGTGTCCGATGCCTTTCAACTTTTTGATAATCGGCTGACCTAGAGCTCCTCCATAAATGGGGGAGCTAAGGAAAATTAGGTAGAGCAATAATAACTTTCAAAAAAAATGCGTGATTTTAGTCTTTTTTGCCTGATTTCGTTGAGGAACTGTGAAATTTAGTTTGGACGACAATGTCGCTAATCTGGTGACCTTTTCCATGAAGTTTACAATTGAACTTCAATTTTGTGGCTACACTAATCAAAACTTTGTGTTTTAAGATGTTTTCACCAGAAAAAATAAATAAATAAATAAAGTTTTTCTGGGGGTGATTATCATTGGATTGGTGTTGGAATTGTAACCAGTTGCTGGAAACCCCAAATTTTGTGGTTTCATGTGAAAAGGACTAAACTTTGTGCTTTGGAGGTTTTTTAAGGACAAATTTGGCCATTCGCCCTTCGTACGAGACTAAAAATGCTACTTATGGCCTATGCCTATGGGAGTAAAAATGTATCTTGCTGTTGATATAATTCTTTTTTCTTTTCTTAGTGATAATTATTTGGGATGTTACTATGTTAGTATGCTTAATTACAGTTAATATACGGCAATTGTGTATGTAGTCATGTTATTTTATTTTCCCTCTACCTCTCGTTTCCAATTATAGTTACACGGTCCTAATTGGCCAATAGATTCAATATACTTAGTTTGATCTAGTGGAGTTTTAGGAGAATTGGATTGAAATAAGTGAAAATGGAGAATCAAAACTGCAAGAAGAATTCGTGTAGCTGTCGACTTGCAATTGTATGTGTGTTATTTGTGGTGATATCTGTACGGATTGCTAGTTTGAGTTTTGATTATTGTGCAACTTCTTGACACTAGGAGTGATGCTTAGCACATGTTAGCAAAGACTGCGTATCCTTGGTGCTTATCATCAAAACATATATCTATTGCTTGGAAATGGCCTTACGCTGTGGAGAATTCTTAATCATGCATATTCCACTTTGTCTCTGTGTTTGTTTGGAATATTTTAGTATTGCCTTGTAGATCACCCTTGCTTGCCATTGTTGGCTTTCAAATCCTTATGCTTTGATTGGATAATATCTTTTTCAGTTTTTCCTGTTGATTCTCTGTCTTCTTGTTCTGTTAATAACGTAATATTACTGTTTACTGTGATATTTCTTATGAGACATTAATAGGATCAAAGGCTTTTGCTTCAAATATCCCATTTCAGTAAACGGAAAAGTCACAATAGTTTGTGTATTGCTAACACCATACGGAAATATTCTCTTTCTCTTGGTCTATTTACTGTATATTTGGTTATTAGTGACGTGACTCGTCACGCAATTTCATGAGGACCCAATCTTGACTCTTGAGTATTAATTTCTGAAGAATGAATCATTCATATATGTCTAGATATAGCCAACTCACAGACCTTTATATGGTTTGTTTTTTTTAGTCTTTCTCGATTCGAATCATGTACAGTTCTGCTAGGAGATGGATCTATAATAACTTAAACGTAACAAAAAAAAAAGATATTGGATGATAATTGGCTGAAGGCATGGGTCATAAACATTATATAGGACTCTATATTGGCCAATAATCTTTTATACAATCTCCATTAGTAATTTCAATTTCCAAGTACTATTGTATGTAAGTAGACTTTTGTTAATTTTGTGACCCATCAATTTATGGTAAACTGGTACGTATTATGGTCCAATAGAAAGATAATTACTTAAATATGTTGATATCACTGGAAAAACCTGGTTCGACAGGTCAAGTTTTTGTTCAATTACTTAAAGGAGAATTGCAACTGGGAAAAGAATGAGAAATACAAGGGCTATGCTAATGATTGGGAGTGTTGCCCCCAAAATCGTATCCTTGCTTTGGAAAAAACCATTAGTGCTGTGAGATTGAATGTGTTATACCCTATAAAAGTCGTAACTCACATAAACTGAGTGAAAACCAACTATTAGATTTAACTGAGATTCACATTTGGATGTCTTTTCTGAACTTTAACATTATGAAATGTATATATATATAGCATTTGTTCTGCTGATTCACGTACTTTAACTACACATATTATTCTCTCTTTTTCTTTTTTTCTTTTTCATTTCGGATATGTGTTTATCTATTGCTCTATGTTTCTTTGGCAGTAGGGTTGAATTGTTTGAATGACAAAATCGAAGAAGATGCAATCGCAAGTGAGCTCCCGATGCCATGGCCCTACCCTGCGTAAGTTATCGTCTAAATGTAGGAAATCTTGCGGAGTGAAACCCCATGAGGAGCTAAAACTCAAAGCTTCACAAAAGAAAGAATGGGACAACTGTGTATGTTCAATCTGCTTAGAATCTCCACACAACGCAGTCCTCTTGCTTTGTTCCTCGTATGAAAAAGGGTGTCGTCCCTACATGTGTGCAACAAGCAACCGATTCTCCAACTGTCTCGAACAGTTCAGTAAGGCCAAAGGCTCGATTCTGAGTCCCGACTCACTAGAATCAAATTGTGCTAACACGAAGCGTGAAATCTCCGAGCTTCTATGCCCACTCTGTCGCGAGAAGGTCAAAGGCTGGACTGTTGTGGACTCTGCTCGCCACTACCTTAATTCCAAGAAACGAGCGTGCACTCAAGAAAATTGCTCGTTTGTCGGAACTTACAAAGAAATCAAGAAACATGTAAAGATCGAGCACCCTAAGGCGTGCCCTCGAGATGTCGATCCTTCGGTTGTGGAGAAATGGAAGAAGCTCGAGAGGGAACGGGATTTGAGCGACGTCTTCAGCACGATTAGGGCCAATATGCCGGGTGCTGTTGTTCTAGGTGATTACGTAATCGAGGGAAATCTCGGTGATTACGACGATGATGATGGCTTCTTTGATGATGGCTTCTTTAGGTTTCCGACTCGCGGTGGGGGTTGGGACAGCTCTCCGTTCCTCGAGGAGGGTTTCGACCCCCTCGATGAGGGGTACTTCCGGAGGCTACGGGCTCGACTCGCGTCAAGGAGTGCCGGGCGGAGCGTTTCCCGAATCGGGCGACCCCATGCGAGGCTCTTGTTCACGAGGCAGGCGAGGAGGTCGAGGGATCGGAGGTGACGACGGAACAAGATTTATCGTGTGTCGAGCTCTTATGTTATTAGTTAGTACATGATTTTTCTAGTACGATTTGCATCTATGCATGGTTTGCAATGCATGCTCACTCGAGACGATGGCCCATGGTAGCGACTGCGAGTTCTACGTTTTTCGGAATAAGAAATAGGCAGCACAACTTTTTTATCAATGTTTGTGCTATTGCTCCTCATTAGATAAAAAAAAGTTCTGCTCTTGAAACTTTGTATTTATACTTTCCACTCCATTTTCTTTGGTTTTTTCCTTCTCTTGTGATGATTACTTGCACTTTGAGTTTTAATTCATTTGCAAATATCTCTGTATGTAAGTAGCCTTCATGTATCATTTTCTTATAATAAAATATGAATTAATGTATTTAAATAAAAAGTTTTTTACACTAAAACAAAATTCTCTCTATTCCAAATATATTGAGAAGTTTTATTGAAATTTGTTTTATGGCCCAATAGCATTAGTTTTTTTTTTTATATAATCGGTTAGTTTAATGCGATTATATTAATATATCTACTACTTATCGAATAGAATATATATACAGTATGTAATAACAAGTTTATAATTTTATATTTTAATTTGGTTTTTTGAGAATATTCATATGGTTGTGCTTGGCTTGAGGTACTATTATTGTCAGAGGGAATTTACAAAAATATGAAATCATGTAACTTTATTATTTTAATACTATTATAAATACAAAATTCTAAATACAATCTAATGAAAATAATCACTAGCTCCATTGCTGCATTTCCAGGCCCTAGATATTTTCTTCCACCAACACGTAAATTTCTTCTGCACAATGAAAATAGATAATAGTACGTACTATATTTGTCCATATAAAAAATATATATATATTTATCATATAAATGAACAAAAGTTATCATAAATTACTTACGCAAAAATGAAATCTTTTTCTTCTTCCATAACTCCATGTCCAATCGTCATCACTAACAATTGGTTCATACTTCCATACCCTCTTTTTTCTATGGCATCGCGAAAAAAATCGTCTGATCATTTCTCCGATGGCGGTCAATCTCCGCTCCTGCACAATCTCCGCCATGAAAAATTAATACTAAAAATAAATTGAAAAATCATATCTATAACTATTCAGTATTCCCTCCGTCCCATTAACATAAATTCATTTTATTATTATAATAGATTCAAACTCAACCTGAATAAAATGCATCTATATAAACGGGCGGAGAGAGTATAGCAAAATATCAACAAAAATGGAAATGCATTTTCTCTACATGTTTTCATATATTTCCATTTTCAAAACCCTAAACACAAGAAAAGCCACGGAAACTAATGTTACCTTTGATTTTCGCCTCGAATTCGTAAGTGGCCTATTCAATTGTTCTGCATCGGCTCTCCTCAATTCACTAGCATAGGCAAGGAGCTGGGCCCGTCTATCATAGCCTCGTGTTCGTGCCCTAGGAATACGAGGCCTTGAAGACATCCGGATCGAATTTCGTTTCTTGATTCGATTGATTTTCTGAGCGAATCGGGGAATTCTCGATTGCGCGTAGACATTGATGATCACTCCTTTCTCATTTGACCTCCATTTCTCCACCATTTTTGTGTGCTATGTGTTATTATGTACATGGATCTATATTGATTTTGTTTTTTTTGCTTTAGTAGAATTTACTAGATATGGTTTATTCAGTTATAAATGATGCTATAATTTGGCCGATTAGTCCAAATATATGCTGTTTTTCGGAATTTGTTGGATTACGAAATTCCAAAATTGTCAGATAAAAGTTTACTAAAATTAGCCTTGATAATGACTTAATGAGTAACGTATCATGATATTGTTAAAGGCTAAATTTATTATTTGAGGGTTCGTATATATTATTGAACTTTGTTGAGTTGTGGTTGAGTTTTCATTAATTAACTTAATCAATTAATTATAAAGACAAACTTTGGTTAGAGTTTAATAGCCGAATTTAACAACAACAACAACAAATCATTTAATTATTTAATCAAAAGTGTTTGGTATATATTCGCCTTTAATAATGGCAATCTACGTATATATTTAAAGGTTATCATAATATACTATTAATCGCATTGATTGAATCAAGTGGAATCAAGCACGATTGGTTATTATTGTTAGATTATTTAAAAACTTCGTAGACTTCCTTTAATTACTGCCTAAATAAATTTCTTATCATAAATATAGATTTAGCCATTACTAATTTGCTCTTTTCATCTCAAAATAAATTCATTTCACCATTAAAAAAAAGACAAATTTAAGTTTGCTCTTTATTTTTCCAATCGAGCTTAGATTTCATGAATTTGAACATAATTAGTGTTTTTATTTTTCATAATATTACATATTCATAAAATATAATTTATTAATATATGTGAGATATATATATATATACATACATTTTTATTTTTGAGAATTCCCCTTTCTTTCTTTTTTTTTTCTTTTTTTTCCTGCAACTGACATTCACTCTTCAGAAATGGTGGACGGGGAACAACCGGCCGACGACGAGATGTCGGAAGCGGAGCCCCAGCAGCCGGCGGCGGCGCCGCCGTTAGATCACATACCTGCGACGCTCAGCCACGGCGGGCGCTTCATCCAGTACAATATCTTCGGCAACGTGTTCGAGGTCACCTCCAAATACAAACCCCCAATCCTGCCAATCGGGAAAGGCGCATACGGCATCGTTTGGTAACCGGAAATCCTCGATTGTTTTTGCCGGTTTTACGTAGTAGCTGCGATGAATTTATTTTTTATTTTGTATTTTTCTTTTTATTTTTTGTGTTTCTGGGTAGCTCGGCTGTGAATTCGGAGACGAGTGAGCATGTGGCGGTGAAGAAGATAGCGAATGCTTTTGATAATAAAATTGATGCGAAGAGGACTCTGCGTGAAATCAAGCTATTGCGCCACATGGATCATGAAAACGTTGGTGCTTTTATTTCTTTCTTTCTTCTTTTCTTTGTGTTGCTTTTGTATGAGTTATTTGTTTTCGATTATCTGAGTATGTTGGGTTGTAGAAGGTAGCTCACAAGGTACATTTTGTGTTTGGTTCTTAGTTTAAAATGGAAAATTGATCAAGATTTGGGTTATTCTACTTCCCCTTGATGTATGGGTACTAGTAGCTGGTAAATTTCCTAAGCACTATGATTTTTGTGGGAGAATTAGCGTGAGGGTTTGCCTTTTTTAGAAAGGTCAAGAGTTGGTTCTGTTTCTGGAAAGAAACATTACTTGATTCTTATCTAAGTTTGATAATTATGCGTAGCCTTCCTAAGTCGATGTCTATATTGAGCCATAAGCAAACCAGTCTACACGAAATGTAAGTGTGAACTTGGGAGTGTGATATTGATGGCCGATTAACTGAATAGAATAAGTCTTGTACGAGCTTTAATACGTCTATAGTAAGTTTTTTTTTTTTTTTTTCTTTCTCTTGATTCATGAATCATGATAAGAGGTACAATTAAGTTTTACGTGTCCTTTTTCAGAAAGACTGACCTTTTTAGAATTCTCTTAACCTCTGTTGTATTCTTTCTATATGGATTTATGCAATTATGCAGTAGCAAAGGATCTTATTTCAAAATGGGGGAAGGCATTAGGGTGGATGTATTATGAAATGACAGAATATTCTTTTCTCTTGGAATTATTTTCCCTATCAGTATTAAAGTTATCGTTCTTGTTGTTTGTGAGATTGGATGGCATATTCTGCTCATTTAGCTGCCTGAGTTTAACATTGTGGCCGACAAAACTACGAGCATTCAGTTATCACAGAGACAACACTCCTTATTCAGGCAGACATGATTGGGGTGTTCACCAAGATATTGCCTGTGAAATCTTCCATGATCAGCAAGGATAAGGCATGATCATGCATGGAGCAAATTTCATGGCATGACTTGTATACAAACGTCCATCTTCACAAAATTCTAGTATTGAATCTTAGGCTTTGCAGATTTGCAGTGTCTGGACTCTTTTTTTTTACGATCTAGATGTGTCATTCCTAGGAAGGAAAATTGGAGAGTTATTAATGATGTGTTTTGTCACTTTGTGTGTTGTTGATGCATGCAACAACCATGGATCTCATGAGACATGCACAAACTATTGGAACTAAGTAACTGTTGAACAAGTTTGTATGTTATTTTCGTTACTATACTCTTCATTTTTTAATTTATTGAGGGTTTTCTAGGAAAGGTAAGGAGACGTGGATCTTACGTTTCACTGGGGTGTATAGTTGAGCCATATATTATTTTAATAAGAGTATTTCCCGTATAGTTAGGAAGTTAAGACCTTGTACATTTGCATATTATCCTTACTCGTAAATGCCACTTGTAAACATCTTAACACTTACTTTCTTATCGGCTACTTGTTACCTAAAATGATCCTAGGGAATTTGACACTTACAGTTTGAGCAAGCATGAACTAAAGTCATACTTTGCTGATCTAAAAAAAATGCAGACATAACCAACATAATAGTGTGGCGGTGTCTTGCATATCATTTAGGTTTCTATTAATATTTATATTGGGCAAGTTAATTTTTATGGTCCATGCTGTCGTATTAGTTGGCATAATGGCACATTATCTAGCAGCATCATGTTTTCTAATTCTTCCAAAAAGTATGAGACTGCCTAGGATGGTATCAAGAGAAACTCTAATTCATTTCATGGGTTGTTATCTCTTCTGTGGTTGCAGTAATAAAATACAATTACACTTATGCTTATAATATAAACTTTTCCTGGTAAGTAGCAGCCCTAAAGAGCCTGACCTACCATACAAAGTAACCTCCGGGATATTACTACATTTGAAATATATATATGAGGGGATGCTTGGTATGGTGGTTTGCAGAAGGGGGTCAAACTGGAGCAAACGTAGCTTGCTTGTTCTAAGTTTAATTTGTATGAAAAGTGAGGTATGAGCCAAATCCCCCACGAGCAGTGGGAAAGTAACTATATACCCATTCACTTCCTCTTTGTCCTTATACCAAGCATTCCTTGGTCTTTGTGAAGTCTTTCTAATCCTCACTTTTTTGCAATAAATTGTGTTCCTATAACTTAAAAGTCTTATTTGTCCACTTGTTTTTGTCGTTTAGTTCTAAGCTTTGAATTGCGAAGCTGTTCAGCAACGTCCATATATCATACTTTCCTAGTCTTAATTATATCCATTAATACGTATGCTGAAGGTCTAGTGTTGCGCATCTGGTACATTGAATAGTACTATCCAATTTTCATAATGATTCAAGTGCCTTCTTTATAAAAATTACTGTTGAAGGGCAATTCTTTTTTTTGTGGCATGGTTTTATTCATTTAATGATGGTATGTAATCTTGTATGATGCAGATTATTTCAATCAGAGATGTGATTCCACCGCCACAAAGGGAAGCTTTTAATGATGTTTACATTGCATATGAGCTTATGGATACGGATCTCCATCAAATTATCCGATCTAATCAAGCTTTGTCAGAAGAGCACTGCCAGGTTCTACTTTGAGTATCATATTGAAAAATCTATGCAGCTCTAAGTCATGCCATCATTAGACTGTTAGTTACCGTCCATATATGTCCTCATTAGACTGTTAGTTACTCTGTCTAATTTTATGATGCAATTGCTTGACAAGGCATGATAAGTTTAACGTTCTTTAATCTACTTCTACCTTTTTGGCTGACTTGACTTTAGGAAAGGTACTTTTTATTTCACATAAGCCAGTAAGAGCAGAATGTGTGAATAATCTTGCCTTCGATTATAATTGTACAAGATTTTCACTATCTTCCTGACTTGGAAGCCTTTTCAAAGCTCCAACTATGATAGGTCTAGCAAAATTGCTAGAATAAATCTCTCTATCTCTCTTGTGTGTGCGTGTTTTAGTTAATAAACCACCCCTTCCCTTAAACGAATGGACGTGAGAATATAAAAAGCTAGTGGAAAATATGTAAATGCTTATTTTCACCGTTCACCTTTTGTGTGATTTATATTTAAAATACTAAACTACGAATTTAGATACGGATAGCTTATTTTTCGTTCTATCAAAATAATTTTTTTGTGGCCGTTCTTCAAATAATCATCCATCAGTTATTCAGTTCACAACTTTTTCACTTGATAAGGAATTATTTAAAAATCCTGCACAACCCACTTGGAAGACCTTCTCGCCCTTCCTGCATATACATATGAATGCGTAATTGAAGTTGTATTTGTGTGTGCATTATTTTTTTCATGTAAGTTAAGGGTTTAGGGAAACAGGATCTAAAAAGTAGAGGCTGACCTGTGGCGTGAGTGGCAGATCTCTTTAAAATGCATATCTCCCTTCAATATAACGCGCATATCTTAGAGTTTCTTCCTTGAGTTTTGGTAACTTATTCCCTTAAAAGAAACAGCTAATCTGCTTCTTGGAGCAGAGTCTTGGACTACTTTCTAGCTTCTGAAAATCTTTAATGTGGGAAGTATTGCCATTGTTCTTGCGAATCTCGCACTTACTTTCTTTTGGGAAATGTATGCATTCATTGTTAGAGATCTGATGGTAAAATAACTATGATTGTCATTTTTGCAGTATTTTTTGTATCAGATCCTCCGTGGGTTAAAGTACATACATTCAGCAAATGTTCTGCACAGGGATTTAAAGCCTAGCAATCTTCTTCTGAATGCAAATTGCGACCTAAAGATATGTGATTTCGGATTGGCACGAGTCACATCTGAAACTGATTTTATGACTGAGTATGTTGTTACAAGGTGGTATCGGCCACCAGAACTTTTGTTAAATTCATCTGACTACACTGCAGCTATCGATATATGGTCAGTGGGATGCATTTTTATGGAATTGATGGACCGGAAGCCATTGTTTCCGGGTAGAGATCACGTGCACCAGTTACGCCTGCTCATAGAGGTATCTCTCTCTCTCTCTCTCTCTCTCTCATTTCGGATAATGTCAAATTTATCTCAGGGAATTATAGCTGTAATATCCAATTTCATTCTTTTTCATATAGCAGAGTTGGCTTTCATTCATTTTCGGAAGTATGCCAATCTTTCTTTTGGAAACTTACCATCATTTGGTGATTGAATCATATCAGAAAATGAGTCTCAAGCATTTTGTTTTTCGGAAATTACTGCATACATCTTAGATTTGGCTTCTTCCTTTGAGCTGATGAAGTTGATGAAAAATAAAGGATATTTCTAAATAATAGGTTCACTCGTGCTTCATAAAAGAAATAGGTTCACTCGGGACACTTGTTCATGAATTCATTCTGCCAATCCTCTTGCATAAGAAATCTGCGTCATCATCATCATCTGGCAATTGTTTTTTTAATTAATGTTTCCTTAATTTCCGTCACTCTTCCTGGTGATCAATTTGTTCAAGAATTGCGTGACTTGTATTGCACATCTAAGTTCTTTTTTCTTTTTTTTTGAAACAGCGCATCTAAGTTCATTGTTATTACATTATGCTTAATTTCAGGAAAACACTGCAGTGTGCTTGCATATACTATCTCTTTCGTTGGAACGAATCCTCTCTCCCACACACACACACACATCTATGTTAGTTATTAAGAAGAAAGTCGAGAAATCATTTTTTTTTTCTCGTAAAAGTGGTTAGAAGAGGTAGTCCATGCTAAATCGCTTGCTTTGCTAATATTTTACATGCTTTTCGATCTAAATATTGAGCTCAAGTGTGAATCTATTGCTTGTGTTCCAGCTCATCGGTACTCCTACAGAAGCTGAGTTAGGTCTTCTAAATGAAAACGCAAAACGATACATCAGACAACTCCCTCCTTATCGCCGGCAATCATTCACCGAAAAGTTCCCCCAGGTCCACCCTCTCGCTGTCGATCTTGTTGAGAAGATGCTCACGTTTGATCCTAGGCAAAGGATTACAGGTTAGAATTCTCTCTCCTAACATCTTTAAAAGTCACAAACTCTGTATTATACTAATCATCTCAAAATGGAGCATTTAGTTCGGGTAATAGATCAAACTGATAATCGTTATGATTATCCGAATGATTAGAAACAACTATCCACGCCATCTTCATCGAATCTACTTGGATTCTTTCGTGAATTAATGTTTTCGTCTGTTCCAGTGGAAGGTGCACTGGCGCATCCGTACCTGAACTCTCTGCACGACATCAGCGACGAGCCGATTTGCTTGAGCCCGTTCAGCTTCGACTTCGAGCAGCATGCGCTGACGGAAGATCAGATGAGGGAGCTGATTTACCAGGAGGCCCTGGCCTTCAATCCTGAGTATCGGCTATGATATAATATGTGAAACAAGAAATTGTTTGTGTTCTCAGATTCTCTCTTTTTATTTTTCCCCCTTTATTTCTTTTTTAAGTAATGTTGTATGTGTTTTTTTGTTGTTTTTAGTGTTGTGTAAATACTCTCGTCCATCCCCAAAAAATGGATGGCTTTCATTTTTAGAAATTATTAAACATGTCATAAACTTTTTATCGTCAGTTCAGACATTAATAAACTGGTACTGCTTTGCTTTTTCTACTTTACTCCTATTTTGCTGACTGAAATTGACACCTATTATCAAGTTTCTGTAGGAGTGAACAAGAATCTGCTAAAATTTTAAAAAACCCGAATTGAATCCAACACTTTTCGGTTTATTCGGTTTAGTTTATCTTAATATGATATTCCAAAAACCGGTTTTCGGTCAATTTTGACCGAATTGGCCCAACAAAATCAAAATGTTATTACACCCTTTTTCTACAAATTTAGTGACCTTCTACAAATTTGATTTTATACTTAAAAAAAATTGAAATAATAAACTCAGTATTCAAAATTTTACTAAATTACACAATATATTACTAAGGTCCACAAAAAATTACTCTTATTTTATTTTTAATTTATATTTCATACTTTAAATATGACAAAATGTTCTTGTAATATTCCCTCTGTCCATTTTATAACGAGTTACTTTTATTCATTATGAGTTTATTATTTTTCTTATCGGAAAATAGAATTTATTAAAAATTGACTGGTACTAGGGGTACCAACCCATTACAAGAGTCATCTTACACTCCAAGTAGTATTTATCAGGTTCTTTTTAGTCCATACAACAATCAGCTAAACCTTTCACAGCACGCCAACTCTAAAATTTACATTTGATTTCTTCTTTTATTTCTCCTAAAATCCCAATCCTTCTGCTCGTAAATAACCGAATTTCATCAGCGCCAAACCACCCAAGCCACGCACGTCCAAATGCCTCCCAATCTTTTCTCTATTTTACCTTTCCCTAACAGGCTAGAGAAACTTACAAAATGATCTCCCAACGTATCCCGATCCACTTGGCCATGCTATACCATAATTTACTTACCTCCGAGCATTCCACGAATAGGTTGCAACGTTATCCTCCTCTCCTATCACCCTTCTTTTCCTTAGATTATCTCGCGTCGGTAGCCGATCCGGAAAAAGTCTCCAAATCAGAACTTGAGACTTATATGGTGCGCATGTCTTCCACATACCGGCGAATCTATTCTTCCACCTCCCAACCTGCGCACGTTTATTATAATAATGAAATAGCTCGTTATAAAATGGAGGGATGGAGAGAGGGAGTACTATTTTACCTTTCTGATTTTATTATAAAAACATTGTTTTGTTAGTATTATGTACGGCCATTTAGAACTAAATTTATAGGACAAACGGAGTATTAAGTTTTTGAAAATTACTCCTTACATCCCTCAAATTTGTACATATACACCCCAAATTTGCACATATTTCATTTTGGAAAATGGAGCCACATATAATGTCTTTAATACCATTTATACACTATTTGCGTATCTATTCTATCACTCTATAAAAGCTCCTCTATTCATGTTGGACACACTTAATATGTTCACCGCTGATGTGGCAATGCAACGTAATTAATATTTTCCATCTAGCATTGAGTTTTTTTTAGTAAGGTTTAATTATTTTGGGTAAGTAATATTTAGGGTATACTGTATATTTAAATTAGTTTCCTTATTTATTATATTGTCACGTCATCCGTGAACACATTAAATATGCACACGGTGGGCATTTTAGCATTACTCTCTATCACTCATGACCCGCCTATAAACTTATTTACCTCAATACACTAACTCATTAAATATAAACTTCACTCACAATAAATAGCATAATTACTAACCATCTTTTTAAAAATCCGTGCCACCTACATGCACTATGCATGCCCAAATTTTGGGGACTATGAATTTCTGTCGATAAAAATAAATAAATAAATAAATAAAGAAGAAGAAAGAAAGAAAGAAATCCGATGGAATTAGCCGAATACTTGCTATTAGAATTCTATACCTTCACCACTAAAATTGGAATTGAGACATCCATGAGCATAAGCATCTATTCTCCACTACTTCAAAGTTGTTGCATATATTCCCCTCTCTCTCTCTAGATCCCATGTATATATGCATGTCAAACCTAGGAAACAAGTACTCATCTCACAATTCACACCATGGCACAATCAGGCTCCATCTCAGTGGATGTTGAGACACTCAACCATGTCCTAGGGCTAGTGGAAGCCTTCCGGGCCTTCGACTCCGACAGCGATGGCTCGATCAACGTTCAAGAGCTCGGGGGGATCATGTCGTCCCTCGGGTACAACGTGTCCGAGCAGGACGTGCAAGCCATGATGCTCAAGGGGGACGCAAACAAGGACGGCCTCCTCAGCATGCCCGAGTTCATCGAGATGAACACCGAGGATCTCGAGATGAGCGGTCTAAGCGCTCTCAAGACGGCCATCCAAGCTCTCGATCTCGAGGAGCACGACGTGCTGACCGGGGACGAGCTCCACCAGGCCGTGGAGAATTTGGGGATTGAGTTGTCTTTGGATGATTGCCAAGAAATTGTGGCCGCCATAGATGGAGATGGAGATGGAGCTATAAGTGTTGAGGAACTCAATCTCATTGTCAATTCTCTTGCTTAGACGATTTTGACATTTCTTTGGAGCTTTTCTTTATGTATTGTTTTTAATTTCTTGTAATAAATTAGGAGGTTGCTAAGTGAGGCATAGCTTATTATGTGTATTGTGTTTAATTGGTGTGTTTTGATGTTAATTCCAACAACTTTATTTTGCGATTGCACGGAATTTTTTTTTAGAGAATTTGATACTACTTAATTGCCTCTCCACTAATTCCAAAGACAACCATAAATAAATTTGCACAACTTAAACTTTAGAATCACTATTATTTTCCAGATAAATTAGTATCCATGATTGGCTTGATTGATCAAATTACTAGTAATCTTAACACTCACTCAACCTAAAGTATGACTATTTCATTTTCGACCCATCCCAACAAAATATACACTTTTCATTTTTAAGTACTACTCCACTTACATTAATGTGAGTCCATCTTTCCATTAGCACTAGCCATTTACCATTTATTGAACCTTGTACCCAAAAAATAGTGTATACTCAATGGAGACAGAAATGACATTAATTACTAAGTTATACAAACAAGAAAAAAATACTACTATATAGTAATTTCATTTTTTTTTCTTTTTCTAAAATTGCATTATTAAATGATAATTAAGATGATGAAGTAATGGTGGATCACAGTGAACAACATAGTACATAATACATCAATATATTACAAAGATAAGAGTTAGACATTAATCTAGTACAAGTTGATTCAATTTAAACAAGTAAATCCATGTTTCCATATCACCCCACAAACTCCAAATTCAAAGACGAGGGAGATTATGAAAACACAGCCTTGTCAAATCAAATCAAACCCTTCACTACATTCTTCCTACAACCATACTCCATACTTACACTGCCATACTTCACCTAATCACCAGAACCACCACTCCATGAGAGAGAAAGTTAGTGAGAGTCACAAACCCTAGCTAGCTAGCTAGCTCAACAGTTCATCAATCTCCCAACGACCACCGGAGAAGAAGTGTTCGATCCATCACGAGGCGGATCAAACACTACCGGCAAGAATTCCAGGTCGTCGCAATCGAAGACGGAATCCTCGAACCTTTTCACGAGCTTCTCTTTTCCCTAACAAAAAATCAATAAAACTTCATAAACTCGTCTATAATCGAATCGGAATTGGTAATAAAAATTGCTTAAACACATGTTACAGTACCTGATATTTTGCCCATGTTATGACACAAGTTTTCTTGGACGTGTACAATCCCCTATTAGTCTCGACAGTTCCCCATTTGTAATTTTGCAGTATTTTTTTGAATTTAAAGGCGTCAACACCACTTGTGAAATTCACAAATGCATATCCCAAATTATCCTTGCTCCTACAAATTCGAAATTAATGAATAATACTCGTACAAAAAAAAAAATCATGAATTTTTTTTATTATAAGTAATAAATATCATTGGTTACCTAAAATCCATAGGCAGATACACGAAATCGTAGGTGAGCAAGTGTTCACTGCAGTAGCTATCAAGAAACTCGAGCATAAAATCTCGCCTAAAATAAATAAATGCGATGTTATGAAATAAATATATGAAATACGAAATTTGCATGCAATTTGAGACTTCGAAAGTGAATATATAAATTTTCTGAAGGTATTAATGTAAATTGATCAATGAGAATTCATTCATATCATAATCTCAAAATAAATATCCTTCCAATCCAAATTAATTGCCATACTCAATTTTTTTCGGAACTTTGGCGTCACAAACGAATTAAACATCATTCATTCTTAATTACTTGGAACTTCGGAAAACAAATTAACTTTCTGCATTTTTTTTTCTCCTCCTACTCACTTATTCATTTTTCACTAATTTCAATTTCACTCCCCACCTCAAAAACAGTAGTGAATTTGAAAAAATAGAAGCTTTACAATTCATATGCAGAAAGCAAAATTAAAATAGTAGAAACATGTTAAAAACACAAATTAAAACATGGACCCAAGGGGATTGAATATTAATCATAAAGATCGTTTCAATACTTACAAAATATTTCAATATTAATATAATATACTAGCATTGGGCATTCTAATTAAATACATATTTAACTCATATTTAGACGCAACCAATTTAAGCAACTACAAAATTTATGTACTCAACCAGAGAATTTAATATAATCAATCATGGAAAAGAAAACTTCAGCCAAAGAGGCACATATATGGAAATCTAAGAAGTGAACAGTCAAGTCCAAACATTGCCAGAATTAGATAAAAGCATTCATTCTTCTACAAAGATATCATAATTATTTTGACGTACGTACGGATTTTAACCAACAAAATTAATTTATTTACCATTTTTCATAAAAATATAATTAATATTCGACATACAAATAAGTAAACAAAAAACATCAATTAGAAAAAAAAACTAATTATTGTTTTTTATTCAGACTTTTTTTGACAAAAAAAAAAAAAAAACGACTGACAATAAAAGAAAGATGCAACAAAATTTAATTAAATTAAATAGGTTAAAAAAAATTAATATACCTCAGCTGGTTCGGAATGTTCCGAACCATAACCGTCGACCTCCCACGGAATACGACGCCCGGCGGCGGCGACGCAGCGGCGCGACCTTCAACCACAGTGTTCTTTGGCTTCCACTCCCACCGTCGCGGCGGCGAGGCCGGAGGTGGCTGCAACATCTTGGATGCACCTTTCTCGGCACAGTTTTCAAGAACCTTTTCCTCACAGCCGGAAAGGGGCGGAGCCACCGCGTAGGGACGCCCAGTCGCCGGGAGAGGGAAGGACGGCGGAGGGTGGTAGACGGTGTCGGTGCATGCGCGTGGAACGTAAGACGGGTAACCAACGTGAAAATGCATGCGTTGATGCGGGATATGCCATATCAGCTTATGAGGGAGGGGGCCGACAAATGACACCACCGGCGCCGCCGTCTGCGGCGGCGGAGGAGGATAAGGTACGGGATGGAGGGTATGAATGTGGTGGCGGACTTTAGCTGGTTTCCATTCCTTTGCGCAGGGGTTTAGCGTTGATGTACAAGATTTGAAGCACATGGTGCAAATCTCAGAGAGAGAGAGAGAGAGAGAGAGAGAGGAAATGGTTTTGATTTTTTCATAAGTAGGATAGGTGTACATATATATATAACCTCTTTAATTTTTCCTGAGTAAATAAAAATAGTTTTTTTTTTTTTTTTTTTTGAGATAAAAATAAAAATAGGTTGAATAATTGGAAAATAAGGATTTTAATTAGTTAGTGATATATGATACTTCCATATTTCACTCGTTTGCTCCATAACTTACATAAGAGTGTTTAGTATCCAAGAAATTCTAATATTTCGAAATAATACTAGCAATCCTAGATGGATACTACCTCCATCTCATTTAATTAGACACATTTGTTGTTTTAATCTCTCTCAATAATTAGACTCATTTCTTAAAATGACAAAGAATACTTAGCTATAATTAATTCTCTCTCCTCATAATTAATTACAACCACATATTCATCACTCGCTTGGTTCTTGAATCTATAGTAAATGTACATAATTAGATGAAATGAAGGTAGTATGTAATAAAGAGTAATGATATGGTACTCACCTTCCATGATCATCATTCGTGGGCACATCGCTGTTTGCTTAATTTAATATTATTTTATTCAATTTTTTTGATTGTTTTATGTTCCAATACCTTATAAACTAATATTGAGATCATAAAACCTACAAATGCATAAAAATCTCACTCGATTTGTTAAATTATTCATTTTTTGAAGTTTAATGGAAAAAATAACAAATCGAGTGTTGATTTTTATACATTTTGTAGGTTTAATGATTTCAATATTAATTTTTTAGGTACTACTACATCCATCTCATCTAATTAGGTACATTTACTATAGATCCAAAAACCAAGAGAGTGGGGAATATGTGGCTGTAATTAATTCTGATGAAAGAGAATTAATTATAGCCAAGTATTCTTTGTCATTTTAGAAAATGTGTCTAATTGTTGAGACGGACTAAAACGGCAAATGTGTCTAATTAAATGAGATGGAGGTAGTATATTATAAAACAATCGAATAAAATCAAATAAAATAATACTAAAGTGAGCAAACGGCAATAAATGTCTACGAATTGTACTCACGAGATGTGAATAGCATATCATTTCTCATGTAATAAAAGCTATAACAAGCTACCATATTTTATTTATTTAACTGATAAAGTTCTCAAAAATTTCACTCTTTTCACATAATTTATGAACATCATGACTAACTTATCTTTAATCAAATCAATATTAAAATTATCGTTGTAAATATATTTATAATGATAGAAGTACGATCATTATTACTATTAATAATAATAATAATAATAATAATAATAAAAAAAAATTCGCAATTGCTGCATTTTTTTTAGTGATAATAGAAAATATTATATTGCATATATATTTGTAATAACAAAAATACAATTACCACTTATTATATTACCGTCACTAAGTATAATTTTTCTTGCAGTACGTGTGTATAAAGACATTTCACTCGAATATATCAAACCTTATCTTATAACGAGCCCAAATTATACAACTAGTAAGGAATATATTGTGCAGCTCACTTCTAATAAACACTATACAAGTTACAAACTAGTATTAAGTCCGCGCTTTGCGTGATGTGACAATTGGTGTCTCATTTTTAGTTGATAAGTGTTCAAATGACTTTAATTCATGCTAAATAAATACACAATAATACACTTCATTTTGTTCATTAATACATTGATATGATCGTACTATATAGTAAAGTGTATGATTTAATTTGCAAAATATTTAGAATATTCTAAAAGAAACCAAAGACATTATATATCCAACTAATTTAAACAATTTCATATTAACAAAAAGTTCCGTGGTGGTGCGAGAGGGGCGGCGCTCATCAGGAGGTTCGCGGGGTGGGAAATGGCGAGGGTAGTTTTTGGGTAGTAGTTCAATTTTCTTTTCTTATTTTAACAGTAAATTTAATTCTAGGGGTATATTAATTTGAGAAATTGAAAATTGACTATTATTAATATATTTTAGGGAGGGTGTCCACTGTTAAATCTTTCACTAATATAATGCTCTCTATCCACCATGAGCATGCTTAATGTGCTCACAACTGACGTATCGAATGTATATTTAAGAAAAAATATTATTAACATATCTTATAAAATAACCATATAAAAAAAACTAAACACTACTAAAAAAAACTAAACCCAAAATAAAAAAATTATTCACGTGTCTTGCAACATCAGTCTTGGACACATTAAGTGTGTCCACAGTGAGTATGATAGTATTTATGATAATACATATACATATAATGATAACGATTACATTGATATCATGAAGTTGTATGGTTGATCTCATAAATGGATAACCTTTAAGGGCGGTTTGGTTGGAGGTAATCATGAAAGGGAAAGGGAAAGAAATCAGAAGCCCAGATTTCATTAGTGAATCAATGATTCCTTATTACCCATGATGGGGTAATGGATTCCCCCATTTCCCCCATTTTCATTCCCCTCCTCCAACTAGAAAATTCCATTCACTTTCCCCTCTTTGTCTCTAATTAAAATAATTTAAATAAATTATATAATAATATCATGTCATAATAGTATATAATTATAACCATTGGATGGCCACGGGACTTGCCTGCAAAGCAGGAGGTCCCGGGTTCAATCCCTGGAGGGAACGAATTCTAGGAGAAATAATTCTGAGAGTCTGGGAGATGTATTAACTACTAACCGCTAACTATTAACTTTGTCCGATCAAAAAAAAAAAAAAAGTATATAATTATAACTAGATAAATATATATTATTTCATCAATAAAAATATTACTATTATAAAAAAATATTTTTTAAATAATATAATATTATATTATTTAAGTAGATTTTGATATTTTAACCCATTTATTTCATATTTTAATTAATTTAATATTAATTCATTATAAATTTATTATATTATTTAATTTGTGAAATAAATTTATTAAAAATAAATAATAATGTATATATTACTTCATAATATTAATTTATATAATTATTTAAAATCACAATTAGATTTTTTCATTACATGAGATTTATAAAAATAATATATTTTTACATCAAGTATATTAGACTTTGTATTATATTATATTATATTATATTTAATATA
Organism: Mentha longifolia; assembly: GCA_001642375.2. Classification (NCBI taxonomy): domain Eukaryota; kingdom Viridiplantae; phylum Streptophyta; class Magnoliopsida; order Lamiales; family Lamiaceae; genus Mentha; species Mentha longifolia. The sequence continues at coordinate 16,744,671 of CM038110.1, forward strand.
TTTATATAATATAATATATATATGTAATATATTATATATATATACAATATTGTATTTTATTATATATAAAAATATATATTAATATAGACTAATATTATAACATTAAATATGTATTATATTTAATAAAATATTAATAATAAATAAGTATTATATTATTTTAGAATATACATATATATATATATATATATATATATATATATATATATATATATATATATATATAATATACGTAACACTCCATTCCGATTACATTTCTTTCTTAACCAAACGAATTGGCAATCCATTCATTTCCCTTTCTTGATTCTTTTCTCTTTCCTGTCCTAACCAAACGCCCCTTAAGGATTTTAGTCGTGATACTCATCCGACAAGTGTGTTGCGTGATTAGTAATATTATTATTATTTGTGTTGCGTGATTAGTAATATTATTAATATTTTTTCCCTAAATCTAGCTCTATAGTTTAAATTGGTTTATCATAACATAAATGTCGAGGGCTTGAGAATAACATGGTATCCTCACTTGTTCTTTTAGTTCGAAATATGAACGAAAACCATAAAGCTCAAAAACAATTATTTTAATAATGATTTGTTTAAGAATTATTGATTATTGTTTTAATTAATAATGATTTGTTTCAGATTGTGAACGAATCATAAAACTTAAAATGAATAAACATTTTTTTTTTGAAGTAGGAAAACACAAGTTAAATTATCAAGAATTATACTTTAAGTATTGTATATTCTAACAATGTTAAGCAATAATTTAAAGTATATTTTTAATTTTATATGTCATGCATCGGATGAAAATTCTAGTTTTTTGCATTATTAAAAGATGTACTGCGTATTTGTAAATTACTCCAATATTTATACAACTGACAAAACAAAATTATATTAAATACTTAAAAAGAATGGCTCCAAGCTAATTATAATTGGGCTAAAACTTGGTAAAGAGAAAGAATATTGAAATGATGACTGATAGTATTTACTACTACGTATCACCTAATATTGACTTTTATATCTGATATTGATTGAACAAAATTTGAAATTTGTAATCCCAAATAGTTTGCCTATCTTTGGCCGCAATATTTGACCAAAAGTTAGAATTGCATTTAATTATTTTATTTGATTTTTATAAATCAAAAGCAATTGCATGAGTTTTGGGCGGCAAATGTAAGGCTGCATGAGTATTAGCGGCAAAATGCATAACAAACTATCTTGTCTTTTTTTGTTTTTTTATTATTATTTTTTTTTTTTCAGACAAATGATAAATGTTGGATTAGTTGTTAGTACACTAAGCTCTTAAGAACTCCAAGATATCTCCAAGCCACCTTATATCTCCCTTAAATTCATTCACAAAGGGAATCGAATCTGGGTCACTCATTAAAGAGATAAGCCCAGTGACCATGTGCGCTAAGTCACCTGGTTAATATACTCCATCCGTTTTAATATTTGGGCACAATTTTTTTTGTATTTTAATAATATAGTAATATGTTAAAATGTTAAAGTGAAATAATTGATGGTCCATCTAATTTTTTTAATAGTATTAAAGTGTTAAAGTGTTAAAAAGTAGAGTGATAAAGTGTTAAAGTGATTATGGAGTCTACGACCCAAAGTGGAAAAATTCAATAAATGGAGGACGTCCTAATATAGTAAAAGTGTCAGTAAATGAAGGACGTCCCAATATAGTAAGAGTGTTAGTAAATGGAATACATGGGAGTAGTATAGATATTATGAATCATTATGCAGATCATTAATTCATAGATCAACATAAAAAAAAAAATTGAATTCAATTCTTTTATTTACTTATTTTCCCGGAATTGATGAACTTTTAACTATAACATGTTTGGTTGACCCGAAATCTTTATGATTCTAAATTTTTAAAATCATATGTTTGATTAAATTTTCGGGATACAAGAAAAGTAAAACGAATCATGAAATCAAGGAAAATAATACAAGAATCCAAACGAATCATGAAATCAAGGAAAATAATACAAGAATCCCATATTCTTATTCCCCAATTTTTGTTAGATATTATTTTCCCTAACTCTAGTATTTTAAACTTTATCCTGAAAATCAATTTAGGAAAAAGAAAAAAAAAATAGTAAAAATCACTCTCTCCATCCTCTCCCTCACCTCTCCCACACGTTCTATCTCTCTCCTGCTATTCTGCAACAAATCATTTCTCGAGAAGGTGAGAATTGCAGAAACTTGCAATTCTTATCGTTTTTAATTCTGTTGGTCATGACATAGGCTTTTGATCAAATTAATTGTGATTTTTTTAATATCAATTCATGTAGAAACATTTGAGGCTCTTCCATTTTTCAATGATTTTAAAAGAGATCCTATTTTTCATAACAATTATGATATCTTGCAACTCTGAAGTAGCTGCAGACTATGGAAGACGACGGCAGGGAGGTATATTAATGACGGAGAAGGGTGCCATACTGCCATAATAACTTGTTTTATTATATTTTTTTAATTTTAATTAATTGAATATTAGTTTTTATTTTTATCTTTTTAACAAAATACTCCCTCCATTTCGTTTAAAATGGCTCACTTCTTTTTTGCCTTTTTTGGCACGCTTTTCCACGCTTCTCAATGATGGGTTTTAAAATGGATTTTTGAAGAATTCTTTTTTTTACGGGATACTACGACTGTCGTAGTATCCCGTAAAAAAAAGAATTCTTCGAAAATCCATTTTAAAACTCATCATTGAGAAGCGTGGAAAAGCGTGCCAAAAAAGGCAAAAAAGAAGTGAGCCATTTTAAACGAAATGGAGGGAGTATAATAATATTGTCCAACACTTTTACTTGTATCTATCTACCAAACACCGGAAATAAATCTATTAGAATTCATTTTTCTGAGAATTATTTTTTAAGGAATCACATTCCTTAATTACTTTACTTTCATGCCTCGTAAGGAATTCTAAAGTGTTACTACAACAAAGGGCAAAGATTTATGTAAATTATGCTCACGAAAACTCTCACAAATAAACTTCATATTTATTCATATTTTACAGATACTTCAATTTTAGTAAAAGGAGTGCATCGCTCGGCTATAGATTAAGATAATTAGTCTCGGCAATTTATTTTTTTTTATTTTTTTGTTCTCTTTTTAAATCGTAATATCTCGTAAAAAAAATAATTTAAAATTTTATTTTAAAATTCTTCATGTGTAAGTTTAGAAATACGTGCCGGGCAATGAGTAAAATAAAATAAAAGGGATACAATCAAATCAAAATCAAAAGTATAAAAGGAATGATGTGGTTCATTAAATGCTAAATGTCTAATTCGATTTGAGTGTTTGGCGGCGGAAAATCCCACTTTTCTACACCTGCCTTTACGCCACCACCTACGATATCTTCTCCGATTTACACAATTTTACTTTTTATTTAATTTTATTTTTAATAATTACTGTATATACAAAATTAAAAGAAAAAATAATAATTTGCGGTAATAACAAGGATAAATGTGGTAATTCTCAGTACTCTCTTCTTGAGAGTATAAATTTATTGGCCGTTTTTGCATTATAATTAAAATATACTACTCCCTTTATCACACTTATATAAGGATAGTTGAATGCAACAGAGTGAGTACTATAAGTACTACATCTATCCCATTACATTAGTCCTCTTTGTTTTTTGATTGTTCGGCACGCTTTTCCACCGAAACCTAGTACGAGTTTTAAAATATAATTTTGACGTATTCATTTTGAGTACCCCGTGAAAAAATGAATACGTCAAAATTATATTTTAAAACTCGTACTAGGTTTCGGTGGAAAAGCGTGCCGAACAATCAAAAAGCAAAGAGGACTAATGTAATGGGATGGAGGTAGTATTTGCTAATTTAGCTAGATTATCTAATCAGTCATATACTATATGGAGAAAATAGTTGGAGTTTTAATGAGAATTGTTGGAAATGAAAAATCGATGGAGTTTTAATGAGAAGAGTTAGGAAATTGACAACGAAACACCTGTTAATTGTTAAGACATTTTCCATCCGATCTAAAAATCGGAAAATAAGAAATTAATCATCTATTTAGAAAAAAAAAAGTGTAGGAAACTAAAAAAAAAATGTGAAAGGAAATAAAACAAAATTGAATAGGAAATTAAAAGTTCTATATCTGGTTCAAGATGCTAAAAATATCATAATCAAGAAAATAGAGTAACAATTTTGCTGAGACACACGTACTTCTTCCATCCCAAAGATGGCTTGTACTACCTCCATCTCAACTAAGTATTTTTATTTGCTTTATTGATTTTTTCAGTACGTGTTTTTACTGGAATTTAGTACGAGTTTTAAAATATAATTTTGAAGTATTTTTTCTTTTATGGGATACTATATAACATATATAATATCCCATAAAAGAAAAAATATTTTAAAATTATATTTTAAACCCGTACTAGATTTCGATGGAAACGCATGCTAAAAAAGTCGATAAAGCAAATAGTACTACTTAGTTGAGATAGAGGTAATACTTCTTATTAGGTTGTCTTAGAGATAACGTCCTAACTTTGTTTTTGGAAATAATAAAGGAAGCCATTAGTTAACTAATTGCACCTAATTACAAAGAAAAGCAAGCCGTATTCAGCCCTTAAAAAAATTCTAAAAATTTTAATTATTTTTTACTGTATTAATTAAATATTAAATATTTTAATTAATAAATTTAATTATTCAATAATACAGAATAAATAAATAAATTAAAAATGTACACAACTTTCAAAAATTAAAATTATTACAAAGTTCATTAAATAAAGCATCCAATATCACTTAATACACTAACAATATGGCTTCTTAACTCCGTGCCCAAAGAAACAAGACGTTATCTTTGGGACGGAGAAAGTATTTGATACGAGACAAAAATCTTATACGTTTCGTACATTAATTGTGAATAAAGGGTGTATATATATCAGAAAATTAGGTCATTCACCTATAAAATGTCATATAAATGGCGAGGATCATCAAATATGTATGTAGAGTTTGAGACACTTTCCAATTATATACATATAGGTGGTTCCAATAAACCCCAACAATCATCATCGTTTTTGGACCAACTATGATACTTCTATGTTAAAATTTCGCTAATAGTACCGATCCGAAAATGAGGGTGGTTGTTGAGGGTGTTCTATTTGTTATTCTTCTGTGCATCAATTTAAAATGCGGTTCGAACTCTATAAATGACATTTCTTCAAAACCTTTTAAGATGTGAATAATATATATTTCTGCCGTTTCAAATCAAATTAAATATGAATTTCTTTTGATTTGTCTTACAGATATAGAAGAAGGCCGGTTACATTTGGTTTGGTACTAAGGGCTCGTTTGGTAGCAATACCGAGAAAATGACAGATAAGAAAAAATGTGTGATAAGTTGAGATAAAAAAGTATGATAAGTTGGGATAAGAAATATATTGTGTGTTTGGTACAAACATAGATATCTTGGTTTGTGTGTTTGGTAGAATAGTTATAAAAACAATATATATATTTTTTTGTAGTTTGCAAATAAAAATAACAAAATTGAAAATAAAAAATGATAATTAAAATTGAAAATAAAAAATTGATAATTAAAATTGAAAATAAAAATTGATAATTAAAATTGAAAATAAAAATTGATAATTAAAATTGAAATAAAAAATTGAAAATTGAAAATTAAATAAAAAATAAAAATTGATAATTAAAATTGAAAATAAAAAATTGATAATTAAAATTGAAAATAAAAATTGATAATTAAAATAAAAAATAAAAAATTGATAATTAAAATTGAAAATAAAAAATTGATAATTATAGTTGAAAATAAAAAATGATATTTAAAATTGAAAATAAAAAAAATATAATTAAAATTGAAAAAAAAAATGATAATTAAAATTGAAAATAAAAAATGATAATTAAAATTGAAAATAAAAAATGATAATTAAAATTGATAATCAAAATTTAAAATATAAATTGATAATTAAAATAAAAAATAAAAAATTGATAATTAAAATTAAAATTTAAAAATTGATAATTAAAATTGAAAATATAAAATTGATAATTAAAATTGAACAATACTTATCTCGACTTATGACGGGGTAGAGGCGGTATAATATATGCAAGTGTAACAGTGAATTTAGTCCGGGTCTAAGCAATTTTACGGGCCGGTGAGATTATATTTTCCGGATACCAAGCACTGTATAAACCGAGATAAACGTACTTATCTAGCATTTTTTCGGCTATCAAACAGACCCCAAAGGGAATACATTACACTTCAATTTGCTTAAAAGAACATAGATTATCATTTTCTTTTTTTTTCTTTTTTTGGGGCGGGGGGGAATTATAATGTATGCACAATAAAATAAAGTATTTTAAAATTATTTCTTGTGAACTAGACTTGATATATTGGATTTAGTTACAAATCGATTTTTATCACCGAATGGAATCAGTTAAATAAAAAACTGCTCATTAAAGATAATACATTACTCCATCTGTTTTTCTATCATTTGACGTGTTTCATTATATAATATTATATTATATTATATATATATATATATATATTCAATAAACGTGTCAAATGAGAGAAAACGAAGGGAGTATGTATTACAAAAGTTTATATTCTTTCATTTCATCCACAAAAAGTGTGATACGAACTCCGTAGCATATATATTTATAAGCTCATATTTGTTAAGTAATTAATACAAATTTATTAACTATAATCAATTTTCTAATCATAACCCACTAATTAACCACAATTCATTAATTGAAATTTTATAGAGTTAATAATCTAAGTTTATAAGAATTAGTGTTACTACATTGCACTATCCATGGACGGGAAAGTACTACCTCCATCCCACCAATTAGGCTATGTTTCCTTTTCGGTCCGTCCCATATATTAGTCTACTTTCCTAAAATGGTCAAAAAAAATTGTGACTACAATTAACTCTCTCTCCTTAGAATTAACTACAATCACATATCCTACATTGCATTAGCTATTGTGCCAAAAGCAAAGTAGTCTAATATATGGGATGAAGGTAGTATTATATTTTACATTACTTCTGAATTATAAAAAATTACAACATACCTATTTCTAAAGCCACACAAGTCGAATAATAAAAATGTACTTTTAAATTAATTTATACTCCCTTCGTCCCGTCGAAATGGCCTTATTTTCCTTTTTGGTCCGTCCCACCAAAATGTTTTTGTTTCCTAAAAAGGAAATAATTAGTGAATTAAAATAATTAATTAATGCATAAAAAAATTAATTAATGACTTTATTTTCCTTGAAATACTTATTTAATATTAAATATATTTATAAAAAATTCAAAACTTTTAATATCAAATACACTTTACGAATTAAACACTCTCTCCCTAAATTCCGTGCCGAAAAGAAATCAAGTCATTTCGGCGGGACGGAGAGAGTACAAACTATAATGTCCACAGAGTGATATAAGAAAAATAATCTTCGAAAAATTATTCAGATAGTTTGTTATTCTTATGATTTCTGAAACAAGAAAACTTAATTAACTTGAAAAGGGTAAACTTGAATCTCAGAATATTTAAAATTACCCCTTTAAAAATTATTATGTAAAAATTACCCTTTTAAATGAAGTAATGTAAAAACTACCCTTTCAATTATTTTAATGTGTTATGGGTCCCACATTTTATGTTTAAAAACTACCACCACAATTCAATTATGGGTGAATGATGAATGTGAGAGGTGACGGCTCACAATTTTTTTTTTCTTCTTGTTATAATTACCATTATGAACAGTATTACTAATAAATTTTTTGCTTTATGCATGCATGCGTGAATGGACACAATTTGACTGTTTTTTTGGTACAAATAATTCATCTCTAATATCACAGACGAAACAGTATTGGTATCCTATGTCTACCACACCGAAAACTGAATATATACAACAACTCATACAACGCAAAATTGCAAATAGAATTCAGAAAAAAAAAAGACCAATTCACCAAAAAAATTGTTCTGAGAAGAAGTAAACAAAGCTGAGCTGAGGAAGAGGAAGAAGAGGAAGAGGAAGTAAACCACATTGCTTCATTGCATTTCCGAATTATCCAACAATATAGGTAATCGTTTAATATCGAATTTATATGTTTAGCAAGTAGATTATATATTTATTTTGGAATTTAATTGAATTTTCATAACATGTCGTATTTATGAAAATGAAATTATATGTCTAGGAATCAGTATATAGATTTATTTTAAAAATTAATTGATTATTATTTTGATTTATTAATTGATTTATTTTGAAAATTAATTCCCTTATGTGATTTAATTCAAAATTATTAGAAATTTGTAGTGTTTGTAACTTTAAAATATATATTTAGGTTGAGGAAAATAAAAGAAAATTTTGGGCATAGCCGGCCGGTCAATCAGACGCCGGAAAACCGCCATCCGGTCACGTATTCCGGTGGCCGGAGAAATCACTTTTCCGGCCACGGGATGGACCGGCCGGCTATGTCCAAAAATTTCTCTTTTTTTTCTAAGTATGAATAATTAATCACATGTATTTTATAATTTTATTATTTCGTTTATTAATTTTTGTTTGAAATTAATTGATTATTATTTTGTTTAAATTAATTCTCTTATGTGATTTAATTCGAAATTATTAGAAATTTGTAGTGTTTGTAACTTTGAAATTTATATTTATGTTGACGAAAATAAAAGAAAACTTTGGGCATAGCCGGCCGGTCAATCGGACGCCGGAAACCGCCGTCCGGTCACGTATTCCGGTCAACGGAGAAATCACTTTTCCGGCCACGGGATGGACCGGCAGGCTATGCCCAAAAATTTCTCTTTTTTTCTAAGTATGGATAATTAATCACATGTAATTTTTAATTTTATTATTTCGTTTATTAATTTTTGTTTGAAATTAATTGATTATTATTTTGTTGAAATTAATTCCCTTATGTGATTTAATTCGAAATTATTATAAATTTATAGTTTTTGTAACTTTAAAATTTATATTTATGTTGAGGAAAATAAAAGAAAATTTTGGGCATAGCCGGCCGGTCAATCGGATGCCAGGAAACCGCCGTCCGGTCACATATTCCGGTCGCCGGAAAAATCACTTTTTCGGTCACGGGATGGACCGGCCGGCTATGCCCAAAAATTTTTCTTTTTTTTCTTAGTATGGATAATTAATCACATGTATTTTGTAATTTTATTATTTCGTTTATTAATTTTTGTTCGAAATTAATTAATTATTATTTTGTTTAAATTAATTCCCTTATGTGATGGATTAAATCAGTATATACATGTGATGTTCCTAACGGAAATAGTATATATTTATGTGTTTAATTTATTGATTTTATATTTATTTGTAATTTTTATTAATTAAGTTGTAATTATTTGACTACAGATGGCTGAGATCTACGTCAATGTTAAATACGGGGGTATCTGGGATGATTCTAGTTATCAAGGCGGCGATGAGGTCAATATCCCATTATCAGTATCTTATGGGATAACAATTTACAACTTGAGATACCTCATATCTCATTATTGCAACCCGGTGGGCTCCGATTTCGATCTTTTTTATATAAGGAAGAGCAACCGCGGCCGTAATGCGATTTCACGTTTGACGAGTGACGATACATTACAAGAATTATGCAATGGTTTTATACCAACAATATTCGTGAAGACGAAAGACGGAGCATCCTCTTCACATGCCGGGGCATCATCTGCATACGTCGAGACATCCTCTCCATGTGTCCCTACATTCGATCAGTCGCAGGCGTACGGTGGGTCAAATGATTTTTTCAGCCAGGGCACCGACGATTGGCGGGCATACTTGGATGAAGTCGGGAGGGCTGTTGCTTCTAGCAACTGGGTAGGGGACGAGTATCTCGGCCAAAGCAACAACGTCCCGGAAATAGGTAACATTCCAGACCTCAATGAAGAGGTCGAGCACGACGAAGAGCAAATACATGATGAAGATTACGTCCCGGAACCTGAACAAGACTCGGAGACCTCAGAGAGTGAGGGCGAGACCAATCTATACCATGAAGGTAGGCAGCTGAACAGGGCTTTATTCGCGGAGTGGACCGCTTGGATACAGGAGGAAGGGGGTATGCAGAAACTCCTTGGGATGATGTTCCCAAATCCTGGTCAGGGTGAAGAGGAGTATGATTCGGACACAGAGCACATGAGTAATTGGCTTGTCCCGATAGTCCCTGCCCGGCCCCGTGATTCACTAGTGTATCACGATAATCTCTTGAATGTTGATGAGCTGTCGAGGACCTCAGTTTTCTTCTCCAAGGATGAAATCTGGATCGCAGTGGGTTTATGGCATTTGAACAGGAGGAAATAATACTATGTCGCTAAATCAGATAAGATAAGAATGGTCATGGTATGCAAATTATCCAGAGATTGCCCCTTCAGACTTTTCTCACTAGCGAAGGCGGGCCTTGGACTGTTAACATATTTGACGAGGAGCACACATGCGATGAGGTAGGTCTAACAGATACCACTCATGTGAGGAAGATCCACGCGTTGGTGATCGGTTCAATTTTTGCGAAAAGATTGCTCCGTGATGCGGAAATAATAAAGCCCCGTATTATTCACAACGAGCTCAAATCCGAGTTCGGCATCGATGCCAACTACGATGTGTGCTTGAAGGGACGGAATGCCGCCATCGAGATGGTTTACGGCAAACACAAGGATTCCTTCAACGATTTGCTCAGTTACCTTTACATGTTGAGGCTCACTAATCCGGAGACGATCACCCAGCACGAGATTAACCAGGATGGCCGGTTCAAACAAGTCTTCGTTGCTCTAGGCATTACGCGTTTTGCTTGGTAAAATGGATATATTTGTCCAGTCATTGTTGTTGATGGCACGCATCTCAAGGGAAAGGCCCACGGGCTAATGTTTGTAGCTGTGGCGAAGGATGCGAACGAGCAACTATTCCCACTGGCGTACGGAATAGGGCCGACTGAGGATAACAAATCGTGGACTTGGTTCATGGCATGCCTCCGAGAAGCATATGGTCCATGTCCGGGTACATTGTTCGTCTCCGATCAGCACGCGTCTATCATACATGCTGTCCGAGAGATCTTTCCCGCAGCTAAGCATGGGTTCTGTTACTTCCATCTTGCCAAAAATCTCGCCCACTACGGCAAAAATGTAGGCATCCAGCTCCAACATGCCGCGTATACGTACGACGACCATGATTTCCAGACCTACCTTCAGGGGATCCGGCGCACTAGCAGGCTCGCTTACAACAGGTTGATAGATGTTGGAGTAACAAGGTGGTCCCGATCGCAGTGCGAGGCAAGACGATTTAGCAACATGACGTCCAACGCAGCAGAATCTTTTAACAATAGCCTCCTATGGGCGAGACGTCTGCCGGTTGTTGCTTGTCTAGATGTTGTAAGGCTCATCATTGAAAAATGGTTCACTGAGCGACGTGAAAAGTGCAGGAATGATACTCACCCGATCACAGAAGAGGCTCGGAGAAAAATGGCAGTGCAATTGGAATACGCAAACATCTACAAGGCTACAAGGATTGCCAATACTCTTCACTATAAAGTGAAGACGTCTAACCGGGAAGTGATGGTTGACCTGCAGCAACACGTGTGTCAATGCAGGCGGTGGGAGTTTGATTGTCTCCCCTGTGCTCACGCGATGGCAGCAATCAAGTAATGAAATTCACATCGCATTATTTTAATGCAATATATTTAAGTACATAATTAATATTTTAACCCTTTTTTTTTTACTAATTGCAGGAAGAATAGAGAGAACGTGGTGGATTACGTCTCGATATTCTATAGACGAGCCTCGTACGAGGCTTGTTTCAGCGTCCCAATTCGAAGTGTACCAAAAAAACATCTGTGGACAGTGCCGCGGTCCATTAAGGACGTTGACGTCCAACCACCAATCCCGAGACGTCTACCTGGGAGGCCAAAAGAAAGAAGAATCAGAGGCAGACTTGAACGAGGCGGCCGTCGAGGTCGTAGACCTCGTAGATGTCTGCACTGCGACGCTCCTGATCATACCTGCCCTAACTGCCCAAATATATCTGATTAGCATATATCAATAATTTAGTTTAAATGGTTTTTTTTTTTTGTGCAATCCTTAGTGTTTACTTTTCCCTAGTTTTAAATTATATTAATCAAGTCAAAGCCTGTCTCATCAAATTAAATTAAATTAAATTAAAATAAATTACCAAAATTAATTACATTATATTAGATGAAATTAATTGCTAATATAGTTTCTTTTTTTAAATTACAATAAATTAATTTAATTTAATTTAAATTACAATCAAATTAAATTAAATCAAATTAATTTAATTTAATCAAATTAAATTAAATAACATATGAAATTCACGGCTAATATAGTTTATTGTCTTACATTACATTAAATCAAATGAAATCAAATTAAATTACATCGAATCAAATTGAATCAAATCAAATTAAATTAAATTAAATTAGTAATTCGCGGGTAATATATTAAATTAAATTAAACTGTAATTCGAAAAAGAACTCATATCGTACCAAAGAATTTAGATTACAACTACGTGCGGTGACTGAAGATCCTGCATGCAACAATCTTTCTATACAAGGCTAACATATCGTCCACATTAGTTACATCAGGGCATCCACTAATCCAGTGCTCGATATTCATTATGGCGATTGGACCGTTGCTGTTTTCCAGACGACTTGTAATGACTTGATCCCTCGGAGCAAATTCAAACGCAAAGGACTGTGGCTTATCCCGCCAACCATGAATATTCGAGGCCCAATAAAGCCCACCAACTAACCAAAGTGGCAAAAAGAATCTCAATGGCTCCAATTCGTCCAGAACATATCCCTGCTCTTGGGCGTTGAGATCCCAATACCCCGGATCCATAACAATGACTTTTTTCTGATCCGGGAGGACAAAACAAACAACATATCGGTTGCCACGTTCAATAACCCATGGAATGACAATCTACATAGTGATGGAAATAACGTAAATAACCCGCAGCTCACGATGTCAATGCCCTTCGTGATTCCCTTACCGAACCACTTCTTTACCTTCGTCAAGAGGTTTTTTTCCCTTCCTTCATACTCTTGCCTCATTGTCTGCATAATGCGCTCGTTTTCGCGACGAGTGACGTCCTCTACAATACTGACCAAGCGAGTGACGTCCTCTACAATACTGACCAAGTCCTCCCTAGACATCCCGGGAAGAGAATGCTCCTGTCCACCACTCCTGCTTTGAGAACCACGTTGCTGCCGGGATGAAGATGTACCTTCCTCAGCTAGATTCCCGGTAAATTTCGTAGACCGGGAACTCTGTCTACGTTGACTTCCCTCATAGGAATCTACAACGGCATGCTGGGACTTGGGATCAGCTCGATGTATACAAGGGCGTTCGTCCACAATGTATGAAGTCTTCGGCACGTGAAACTTCACCAGTAAGGCCCCCGGTTCATGTACCGATGGTAGTAACTTTCTTCAATCTCCTGATCTTCCGGCTCAATCCTAGTAATACCTTCTTCCGGATCATCGAACAGCGCGTACAGCTCTGCATCGGACACGCCGGTGAAAGTATTGCGGAATCTCCATCTGAGACACCTCGGCACGTCCGTCGTGGAAGCTCTCTCCGCAAATTGCTCACTGAACCCTGGCATCACCTCTAAGCCCATACCATCAGTGCCCATACCGGCCCATAAATGTGATACTTCCTAGACCTCGCCTGAAACGTCCTCAAGTAGTACTGCAAGGTCTTGTAGGAGTACGCACCCTAAGGAAAAGAATTGAACTCATCAATGTCGTCGATCAATTCCCACAACCACTGGTGGGGTGGAGCCTAGAGGTGCCCACCGGAACCGGAACCGAACCGTCGGTTTTTAACCGGAACCGGGCAGTTCCGGAACCGAACCGGAACCGACGGTTCGGAACCGACCCGAGGAACCGGTAGAACCGACGGTTCGGTTTCGGTTCCGAAAGTTTGGAACCGGGAACCGACGGTTCGGTTCCGGTTCGGAACCGAAAAGAACCGGTTTTTTTTTTTTTTTTTTTTTTTTTTTTTTTTTTTAATTCTAATTTTATTTTATGTTTCAATATTATACTTGTATTTGTATACTTATTTGATGTAACATATGATTACTGATTAGTGTGTTACATTTTTTTATATGGAAATGTTATATTTGTAAAGTTAAATATTTTTATCATTTAATTTATAATTCACAATTTAATAAGCTAAAATAAATAAGACTAATACAAAAAATATCTTTAAATTAATAATAAACAATGTCACATGATGATGAAGAATTGAATATGACAATTTACATAAAAGATGTCATATTGTCATCAAAGTGAAATTAATTGTAGATGCTTTTAAATACAAAAAATATTATGAAAAAATATATTAAGTATAAATAAAATTTATACACAAAATAATAATTATTATTAAGTATCATATTAGTAATGAGAAGGATAAAAAAATTAATATTTTTTGATAAATAACTTCATCGGAATCGGGTGGAACCGTGGGAACCGGGTGGAACCGAATGGAACCAAGGAGCGTCTGCACTCTGCAGCATAGCACCATTATTTGCTGAATTTGCAAGGGGGGGGGGAGGCGACATGCATTGGTGATGGCAAGCGCATGCATGCAAAATTGCAAGCTGCCAAGCATTTAATTTGATTTATTTTTATTTTTTTAATCATCAAATTCAAAGTTTGAATTTTTCCTTGCAGGTGGGGGGCCAACTTCATGCATTGGTGGTGATGGGCAGATGGCAGGGAGCAGGCGCATGCATGCAAGGCTGCAAGCTACTAGCGATTATGAAATTCAAATTTTAAAAAATTGCCACGAATTCTACCACCATCTCTACGAGACTACGACTCCACCTATAAACACCCCCCATCTCAACTCATTTCCTCACACCTTCAAGAATCAATCGAGCAATCTCTCAATTCTCTTATTCTTTCAATCTCCGAAGATCTTTTTATATTTTGTAGCAAAATATTAGTCTATTATCTCTATTTCATCCATCATTCTTCATCTTCAACAAACACATACACTTTTCTTTTTTACACTCTCAAAGTCTCAATCTCTCACTTCATCATCATCATCATCATAATGTCTGCACGTGGAGGCCGTGGAACCGGAAACACCTCTGGAGCCGGAGGTGACAAAGGCAAGAGTAAGGTGCCGCCCACCTCTTCACAACGTGTGCCACGAAAAAATGCTCGTAAGGGTATTGTGATCAACGAAAATCAAGGAGATGATTCATACTACTCTCCCTACACATCATCCCCAAATGAATTCGAAGGGTATCGCCGTTCTCAAGATGAAATGAACTACGATTCCCCCCCGTTCAACTTCGATCAATGCCAAGAAGACGAACGCCTTGCTCGACAATTACAGGAGGAGGAAGAAGCTCGAGCTCAACCCACCCAGCACGAAACCATCTACGACATCGACGAGGACGATGACATGGATGAGCACGGCGACGGAGGCCTAGGCGCAGATCAACATGAACCTGAGCGACGTCCCATGAACAGAGGAGCAATACCGGAGCTCGTTAATGGAAAAATCCCAGGCCCAGACGTATTCAAACGTTGGTTCACGAAGAGGGAATTCCCCGGAGTGGATGGCGAAGAGTCAACGTGGAAAGCATTTTATAATTTTTGTGATAAGAGTTACACGTGGGGAAAAGAATATGGTTACGGAACATTGAAGAAGCATGCAATCAACAAGCATGCGGCGAAGGAGAAAGGCGGAGGGGCAAACCTCCAACAAACACAACTCGCCACGGCGGGAGGTAACTCTAACCTTACTCTTTTTAAGTACAACGATATTATTGCTAGGGAAGTCATGACCAAGTTTGTTGCTACTGAGTCTCTTCCTTTTAAGTTTGCTGATAGCATGCGTTTTCAAAATACTATACGTACTGGTTATCAACCTCTTGCAATGAAAATCTCTCGCACTACCATGACCCGTACTATTTACAAACTATCGGTAAGGTATAAGAAGTGTCTTCGAGATATGTTTGCTAAGTTTCCTTTCAGAGTATCTATTTGTTCCGATATATGGACATGTGCATTCAATCAAAATTCTTTTCTAGGCATAACTGTGCATTGGATTGATGATAACTGGTATTTATGCAAGAGGATTTTGTGCTTTAGAAAATTCAATTGTGCACACACTGCCCCCAATATTGCACTCTGCATCATCAAAGTTTTGAAACAATTCTCTCTCCTCACAAAAATTTTTTCTATCGGTTTCGATAATGCATCTGCTAACACTGCGGCGGTGCCTGAGCTGATAGCTCATTGTAACCCCGCTTTAGCAGGAAAATATTTTCATACTCGTTGCATCTGTCATGTGTTTAATCTATGTGTTCAAGATGGTTTGAAATTGCTCGAGCAGTCTATCACCCCCATTAGGAAAGCTATCACCATGCTTAGAGACAAAACCAAACTGCAGAGATCCTGGATTAAGTTCATTAAATCTAAGAGAGGCCGTAGTAAGGAATTCAACGTAGATGTCTGCACTAGGTGGAACTCAACCTACGAGATGCTTAGAGAAACCGAAGGTTATAAGGAGGAATTGTGTGGTTTTTTTGGAGTCGAGACAAACCATCTGCTCATGGAAACTCATTGGACTAGTTGTGATAAGGTTATCGAATTGTTAGGAGATTTCGATACTGCTACTAAGGAACTTTCAGGTGTTTACTATCCCACATCGCCTCGTGTCCTCTATCGTTTGGTTGTCATTGCCCTTAAGTTTGAAGAATGTAGCTATCTAGATGAGCTCGAAAAAACTGTAGGTGTCATGATTCTGAAGTGGTTGAAGTACTTCACTTTTATTCCTGATGTTTTCCTAGTGGCATCAATCCTCGATCCCAATCTAAAGCTTGATGGTGTGATATCGCTCCTAGAATTCTATTACAATGCTTTGGGGGAGATGAGATTCGCAGGGGGGAAGGGTAAGGATGGGTTAGATTTGCCTTCCATAGATCTTATTAAGGGAAACTTAGATGCATCCCTTAGGTACCTGTATAACCACTTCGTAGAGAAATATGGGAGTTCTTTTGGAGGTTCTGAACATAGCAGGAGACCAAGGCCATCTATGGACTTAGGAATTAGTTCTCAGAGTCAACGGGCCCAACAACTCCATTCTTTCTTCCAAAACAGGGGATCATCCGGACTCGCTCAAAACGATGAATTATCTATATATTTAAATGAACCGGTTATTGCATCAGAACTAACAAGTGCAGGTCCAAACAATCAAGATCTTTTGCATTGGTGGTCAAGAAGAACAGCTCAATACCCAATCCTATCCATAATGGCTCGAGAACTCTTTGCTGTTCCTGCCTCGACAGTGTCGGTCGAGCAAGCTTTTAGCAGCGGAGGGTATACTTTAGACGAAAGACGATCAACGATGACCCCACGGAATCTCGAAGCTCAAGTATTGCTTAAGGACTACACTTTAGCCGAACACCGTGAGCAAGAGAACAAATGGGATGAGGTCTTTGAACATGATCCAATCAGTACCACCGAAGCAGAAACCGACACCGATGCCTCTGAAGAAACGGATGATTTCGACGACGATTTCAATTTTGATAATATGTAGTGGTCTATTAAAATGCTTAGACGAGTACTCTTTTTCCTCACGGAGGTTTTAACGAGGCTCGACCCTTGGAATCGACATGTGATATCCAAGGGTTTAGGATTAATAAATAAAAAAAAATTATACAATCTCACTCTCAAGTATTTTTTTACATTTTATAATTTGAATTGTCTTACAATTAAAATTAAATCAATAAACAATGAAGCATTGAATCATAATCGAATTTTTTTTTTTTTTTTTTTTTAAAAAGTCGGTTCCTATCCGGTTCCGGAACCGGAACCGAACCGGAACCGAACCGGAACCGTCGGTTCCAGGAACCGGAACCGGAACCGTTACTGTTCCGGTTCGGTTCCGGTTCCGGCCATCTTGGAACCGGAACCGTCGGTTCGGTTCCGGTTCGGTTCCGGTTCCGGAACCGTGGGCACCTCTAGTGGAGCCTGCCCGTCATGACCGAGGATAAAACAATTGGCCATCAATAAGTTTGCCAACTTCAATCGAAGTTGCCCGTCTGGATCATTCTCAGACGTGAGTGTTCCCAACTGGGAGTGCAACAGTGCCGCCTTCTGACCATGGCCGCCACAGACGTCTTGAAAAAAACGGGATGTCCTTGGCTCCCTCTGAATCCTGGGATCAAAATCAGTAGGGCCAAATCTCAACCCCGTGATCAGAGCGTGGTCCTGAACGGTGTACTCTACGTACTGGCCCCTAATGTGGAACCAAATTCCCACCTCCGTCACGACAGCTCGAGATAACACGGAGTGGAGCAGGGCTTTACTGTTCTGCCCCGGCTCCCAATCGAGCAAATGTCCGAAAGGTCCCAACTGAAACTCATCGACCAATTCACCACCTCGATATGTCTCGCTCAGTGCCAACTTTATATCTTCCAAGATTTTAACCCTATAATAGTTGCCGACATCAAATCTCCGGTTGATCAAACTGCTTCTACGGTACCATGGCGCCGGAGAATCCTGTAAGACAAGATCAATAAAAATTAACCAACTCATCAATTACATATTTAATTAATTTAAACAAAATAATAATCAATTAATTTCCAAAAAAATTCAATAAACGAATTATTAATCTTATAAATTACATCTCAATATTTATATATAATGAGAATAAAACGGGAAAAATTCGGATATATCCGGCCGGTCAATCTGGTTGCCGGAAAAGTGATTTTTCCGGCTACCGGAATACATGACCGGACGGCCATTTTCCGGCGACCGATCGACCGGCCAGCTATGCCAAAAAATTCCTATTTTTTTGATGAACCTAAATATGAATTTTCACATGCCAAGAACTACATATTTGAACCAATTTAGAACTTAATCACATAAAACAATTAATTTAAATAAAAAAATAATCAACTAATATTAAAAAAACTAATAAGCGAATTATGTAAATTATAAAATATATCTAATTTACTATCCATACTAAGAAAAAAATTTGGAATTTTCGGGAACAGCCGGCCGGTCCATCCCATGGCCGGAAAAGTGAATTTTCCGGCGACCGGAATACAAGGCCGGACGGCCCTTTTCCGGCAACCGATCGACCGGCCGGCTATGCCAAAAAATTCCTCTTGTTTTGGTGAACCTAAATATGAATTTTCACATGCCAAGAAATACATATTTGAACTAATTTAGAATTTAATCACATAAAACAATTAATTTAAATAAAAAAATAATCAACTAATATTAAAAAAACTAATAAGCGAATTATGTAAATTATAAAATACATCTAATTTACTATCCATACTAAGAAAAAAAATTGGAATTTTCGGGCATAGCCGGCCGGTCCATCCCATGGCCGGAAAAGTGATTTTTCCGGCGACCGGAATACAAGGCCGGACGACACTTTTCCGGCGACCGACCGACCGGCCGGCTATGCCAAAAAATTCCTCTTTTTTGTGTGAACCTAAATATGATTTTTAACATTACAACACTACATATTTGAAATAATTTAGAATTTAATCACATAAAATAATTAATTTAAATCAAATAATAATCAACTAATTTTTAAAAAAATTAAATAAACGAATTAATTAACTTATAAAATACATGTAATTTACTATCCATACTTTAAAAAAAGTTGGAATTTTCGGGCATTTCCGGCCGGTCCATCTGGTGGCCGGAAAAGTGATTTTTCCGGCCACCGTAATAAACGACCGGACGGCCATTTTCCGGTGTCGGATTGACCGGCCGGCTGTGCCCGAATTTTTCTATTTTTTTCCTTAATCTAAATATAAATTTTAAAATTACAAAAACTACAAAATTCTAATAATTTCGAATTAAATCACAACAAAATAATACAATTTAAACAAAATAAGAATCATTTAATTTAAGCAAATCACTAAGCGAATTAATTTCAAATTAAATCCTAACATATAATATAATTTAAATTCATAGCAAAAAAAATAATACTACATTCGCCGGAAAACATACAGATATTCGTCGTGGTATTACTTCGACGGAGATCCCCGATTCTTTTTCCGGCAAGACAAAGTGGTCGTTTTCAATTACGTATTGTGACCCCATTACTCCGGTGAGGTTGTATGCTTGAGGGCAGCCGGATTTTTTGAGGGAAGCCGGTGGAGAGAGTATTATTTGAGATTAAGATTTTTTTAGATATTAAAGATAGTAGAAAGAGTAGTATGAGTAGGGTTGGGTTTGGGTTTGCTTGCATACCCTTATAAAGGAGGGGGTGCTTCGGTGGTAGTAGTATGAAGAAGAGAGTGTGTAGTAGTATGAGGTGTGTAGTGTTGAGGGTTGAGGAGATATCGGTTGTTTCTCAAATGTGTTAATATAGAGAGGCGAGAGGGAGAGAATATAATACATAACCAAATTTGACAAAATGAAAAAAACAAAAAAAAAAAATAGCTTCCGTCCAAATAGCGGAAACCGACACACACACACAGAAACACAGCTTGACCCAGCCAACTTTCCCAAGTTCCAAGGCCGACTTGTTCGGTAGTTTGAATTAATTGTGGGCCCAGTCAATTATTTAATTCTCTCAATGACATTTTTACTATTAGTGTATTAAAATGGGTAATTTTTACAATATATGTACTAAAAGGGTAGAAAAACCGGAGGCCCCAACTTGAATTATGGAATGCTGTGTTGGAATCGGATACTGCCAAAGGAGGAGAACAAATTAATTCATTTGTTTTGTCTTGAAAAAATCAGTCTTTTCAATTTCCAACATCTACCCTCAATTGCTTACCTAATGCCTATAATACTCTACGTTATAAACCTATGGTAATTGTCTTTTTCTTTAAAAGAAAGAAAATATTCAGAGATTATTTACTTCAGTGTTTTTTTTCATCATTATTTAACCTCAGCAGTCAGCACGGTATACGAAAATTGACATGATGATAAATGATGAATTATTTCATTACCAATGCAAGAAATTAGCATATGTTCCCCAAAAAAAAAAATAATAATAAATAAAGCAAAAAATTACACCCTACGTTTTTTCTGACTTGGCTCCTTTATTTATTGTATGGGTGGTATATAATAATAAAAGAGGCCAAATCAGAGAAAACAGAGGGAGTAGCATAACTATGACTATTTGTTGAAAATAAAATATGCTCCCTCCCTCTAGTATTCATTTTTTCTTTTTCTTTTCTTTTTTTTGTTGAGCAAAACAAATTTTATTTCCATAAAAACCGGCACCAGCAGTGCCAAGCAATACATTCAAACAAACAACAAACTAAAGCACGACAACAAAAGTAAGCGAACTGAAGAAAAGAACAGCACCAGTCTCCACATATTATTAAGGTTGCTCCTAGACCCGCTAATAAAATTCAAGCTCCTCACTTCTTCTCCACGAACCACACATCACGCCCGGTATGGCGGTATCGGCACTTGATCTCCTTTATAATTTGATCGATCCGCCTTTCTGTCTCTTCAAACCAAAGTACATTCAGTCGCGCCGCCATAAAACGCATAGGCGGCTGCTACTCCAAGTCTGAAAACTCCTTTTTTCTAAATATGTCCATAAATAAATTGAGATAGCATAGAGTAAAAATAAATTATTTTGTAATGAAGTATAATGATTTATGGTAATGTATAAAAATAAAAAATAAAAAAAACTTTTGTGAAAAAAATGAAATACTCTATATGTCAACTGTAAAAATTGTAATCCACTCTTGCTAAATTTGTAATTAATTTTCATTAGTAATATTTCAAATATTGTTATTGAACTATGTACGCAGTATTTTTCCATTGTACAACAATCAAGGGTAAAATAGACAATTAAATGAATTTAAAATCACCACAATCTTGATTCTTGAACTCTTCGCCTAATCATTTTGGCAGAAAAAAAGGTGTAATATTTTCGAGAATTTTACAGCATAGTTAATGCCATAAGATACATATGTACACACAAATCTATATACGATACATTTTACCCAAAACTTTAAATAAATCAACATATACATATTTAAATCTATACTCCTATACACATTTCTTATGCATAATTCTTTTTAGTACGAGGCTAATTTAATTCTGATATGTATACCATATATTGGGACCGTTCTTAATTATGAAGCTAATTTTATTCTACTGTGTTTCATTTTATTATTTTCACTCTGCTTATTGGTCTGGCCTATTTATTAGTCCAATTATTCAAAAAGGAAAGAAAATACTTTTTTGGTATTTTTTCCAAAGTGACTTACATATATTCAATATGCAAAATATAAAATATATAAACAGTCTACTTTAGAAAAAATTGAGGGAATACTCCGTAACACAATCCTTTCCTTATAACCCTTTTATCTTTTTCATCATTGGTTATTGTGCTAATTTCTTTTGAGAAAGTACTCCTTTTGTTCTATGCTAATTGTCTGATTTTTATTATTTTATAACTCAAACATATTTAACAAATAGGACAATTAGCATGAGACAAATCGAGTATAGATACAGAAACTCCACGTCGGTAGTTTTTCCGTTACGGTTCAATTTTATTAAATGGTAGTAGTATTTAATTTTTTCTTATTTTTTTTAAATTAATTTTGATATAATTATTATTAATTTCTTTATTTATACAATTCTCACTATACACTAAACATGCACCCAGATACATCAAGGTGTGGGCATGGGTATTGATGGATGAAAGATTGAAATCTGCATGGATTTGACGTAGGTTGGATTTGCAAATAGGAAACTCAGATTCTCTCTCTCTCCTCCCTCTCCCTCTCTCCCTCTCTCTCTCTCTAAAAATACTGACATAGTTTAATTTCATGAACAATTGTACTTGATGCTTCTTTTTTGTTTGAAGGAATACATATTGGTTAAGTGTCCGAGAAGAAGTTTTTGTTTGTCTTTTTTTTTTTTTTTAAGAAAGTTTTTGTTTGTAAGTTCTTCTGGTTTTGTATGTTTAGATATTATTATTATAATAACAATTATTATTATTATTTTATTATTATTATGTCTCTTCTCTTCTTCTTCTTCTTCTTCTTTTTTTTTTTTTTTGTTTGTTTTGAGAATGTCTATTCACATAGTATTATTGTTATATTTAAACTTTCTTTCTTTCCCCAAACACTAAAATGAAATATACTGAATTGTAGGTTGATTTTTTTAATTATAATTTTGTTGGGCTGAAGTTGTTCATGAATCGGGCCTTTCAGGTCTAAGTGGCCCACGTTTGTTGGGCCTTTCGAAAATCACTGGTTCGGCCCACTTGAAAGGACGTATTTGTCCTATTAAATATCCAAATACTTTCTTAAATTAACTTAAAACTCCTACTCATGTTCCACTCTTTTTATTTTATGCTTTAGTAGCTACTACCTACATCCCATATATTTTTTTCGGGTCCCGTAAAAAAAATATTTCAAAATTATATTTTAAAACCCATACTAGGTTTCGATGGAAACGCGTGCCGGAAAAGTCAATAAAGCAAAAAAGGACTAACTATATGGGATGGAGGTAGTATTTCGCATTTTAAATGAAAATACTTTTGCCACATATTTCAAGTGATTATCAACTGATATGCATATTGTATGGGCCTTGATTTATAAGTTCAAACAATTCAAACAACGTGCTAAATGAAAAGATAAATGAAGGAAAAGAAATCCACATATAAATAAATGATCTCTACTTATATTTTATTTTGATGCTAAGCTAAGGATAACAATAATCAAATCAAAATTATATAATACTCCCATTTATCCCACTTCAGTTGGTTGGAGTCAGAAAAATTCACCGACGTGGGCCAGACTGAATTAAATTTTGAGCTCGAGATTTAAAAAAGACATTTTCTCTACGATTAGATTTAATTAGGGGTTTTTTCTATTATGATTCACACAAAATGCTAATGATTTAATACTTTAGTAAAAAAGGAGAAAAAAAAAGATTAGGGTGGACTTAAACCGACCCTCGCCTCTTTAATGGCTCCATCTCTGCTTGTATTCAACACAACAAGTGAAACAAGTGAAATGAGACGCAGAGGATAATATTTATTTCAAAAGATTGAGAATTAGTCGCAAAACAAATACACACTTAACCTTTTAACCTTGACAATCTGGTATAAGGAACCATAAATGTGTGCATGTCTAGGAACAATAAAACCCACTTAAAACCTAACATGTTAGTACTACTTTATAGTGTTTAAATTTTCTTAAGGTGGTTGTAAAGTAGAATGTGTTTCTACCTACTCCTAACGTGACATGTCCTAAAATTTGTACCTCACTAAGACATAGGCTTATGACGTTGTTGTATTGTCAATGACCATATTAATAAAGTGGTGCAACCTATTCATTCCCACACACTTGTTTTTTGAGAATGCGATTTTTAGACAATTTGAAGTGATGGTGATACTACTAGATATTTCATTCTCACTAAAATTTGAAATTCGACAATTCATAGATCGGTCTAACTGAAAATTTGATATCTGATTATTTTTTCGAAACAAAAACTCATGTAAGACTGTCTAATAGATGTCAAACATTTTGATTGAACATGGGAATACTTGTATTTGGATTTTATTTTATTTTTTTCTTTTCCTTTTGAATTGGCGAGTGGAATGAATAAAAGTAGACTAGTTCAAATGTAAAGGTCCTAACTTTAATTAATTATAATACTTTTATTTAATCAACTTTAAATATGGAGGTCCAAAAAAGAATTATGGTTACCGAGTTAGTGGTTGACATATACGGTCCACAAAGGGCAATTCAAGAATGCACATCCACAAATAAAAGACATGGTAGCCCATAATATTATTCTAAATATCTCCTATTTAATTTAATTTATATTAATTATGAGTATGTATGGGAGAAATGATATGCTACTCACCTCCCGGTGGACACCTTCGTGGGCACCTCGTCGTTTTATCACGTTTGCATTGTTTTTTTTTTATTTTAATTTTTATTATATATTCTAGTATCTTAGAAATTAATTTAAAAATCATAAAATCTAAAAAATCAATGTTCAATTTATTATTTTTTATTTTTAACTTCAAAAAATGAGTAATAAAATAAATCGAGATTGATTTTTATGTATTTTTAAAATTTTATGATTTCTAAATTCATTTCTAAGATACTAGAATATAGAATAAAAATAAAAATTAAAAAAAGCAATGCAAACATGATAAAACGACGAGGGTGCCTACGAAGGTGCCCACCGGGAGGTGAGTAGCATATCATTTCTCGTATGTATGGTATGAATTTACATAAAGTTTAAGGATAAGTGGTCCAAGGCCAAGGCCACCCTCAATCATTAAACCAATTCACAAAAATAAAATAACAAAGATTGGAATCAAAGACATTTTCCAAGCCATAAACACAATCATCACAAGTGGAAGATAACTACTACTACAGTACTACCTCCGTCCCTTTCAAGTTGTTACACTGTTTTTAGCAATTTTTTCAAGCGTTTTCGAGCGTCTTGATGATGAGTTTTAAAATAACTTTTTAAAGAATCTTTAAAAGTTATTTTAAAACTCATCATCAAGACGCTCGAAAATACTTGA
Organism: Mentha longifolia; assembly: GCA_001642375.2. Classification (NCBI taxonomy): domain Eukaryota; kingdom Viridiplantae; phylum Streptophyta; class Magnoliopsida; order Lamiales; family Lamiaceae; genus Mentha; species Mentha longifolia. The sequence goes on from CM038110.1 coordinate 16,770,191, forward strand.
AAAAATTGCTAAAAACAGTAACAACTTGAAAATGATGGAGATAGTAATATACATAATTTCTTTTTAGCCAACTTTGAGAAGGCCATAATGCTCTTTCCAACTTTTGAGGATGTGAATTTAGATCAAGTTAGTGGCTTTGATACTTAAAATAATGTCATATATTTATTATTTTGTGTGTTGAGGGACTTGGAGGATAGTTATAATCGGAGCTTTGTATCGAAGGTGTATCAATTTATAAGAGAATCATATTTATAGGGATTAGTTCCTATAAAAAAAATAGATATAATGTACTATAAAAAGTTAATAATAATACATTTTATATATAATTTCAATACATAGATCAACATAATGTATTTTTAGTACTATTATAATACATGACTCGTTATAATGCATTATCAATACTATTATAGTGCATTTATCAATTTAAAACAATAGAAGTGATCAACGGTCCAGATAATTTCCTATACACGTATTATAAATATGGATATGGTATATATTTATCAGAATCTACTACCCATTGAACATAATCCCTAGGACCAAAAAGGCCCCAATAATTAGGTAAATGAATTGATTTATTTTAATTTATTTATACAATCTTATTCTTATTTATTTATTTATTTTTTTCACATAATTATGTCTTACAATATTAAGGTGGAAGTTAATAATTAGTGAAATGTCATCAAGTGAGCTTGTCGGCCTTTGGAGAAGCCTTATGTTGGAATTGCTCACTATTCTACCCAACATGTGGTCTCACCTAATTTAATGATACCATACCACTATATAAATATATAAGCCCATCGAAAAAGATTGATAATTAATGGGAATTTATTAAATTTCATCGCACCACATACCTATAAAGACACGTTAGTGATTTCCCCCCCATAAATTTGAGATTGACTTTTCTATACACATTTGAAAGAAAAGAAAAAAAAAATCTCCGTTTACTATATTTACTAAACATAAAAATTAATATTTTAATTGTAATTTTTGAAATTTAAATGATCCTTAAAAACAACTTGAGAAATAAAAATAATCCTACAAAATCGTATCCTACTATTTTTCTTGAATATGCGGAGAAATAAATACTGCGATTTAATTCCAAATTGGTTTTTTAATTTATGTTTTTTAGTTTGTGTATGTCGACATCGAAAAATGGCTAGAAAGTATTTAGGGCCCAAAATTCCTGGCTGAAATTGAATTGTAATGATAACAAAAATGAAATATGAGTAGGCTTTTTCAAGAAGAAAAACTGCAGCAAAAATAAATAGTCGATATTCCAATTTGAAAGCAATGGAACAGTGTGTGGTTTTATTTATTTTAATTTATATTTTTAAGTGCAGATGAATAATGTAAAATTATAAATGATGCTGATATATGATGAACTGAATTGTCTTTTTCCCTGATTCCTTCACAATCATTTTGTATTGGACGAAAATAAAAATAAATTATATCCAAATATTTATATTCCAAAAGATAAAATTATTGAGTAGATTTTTTCACATTATATATATATATATATATATATATATATATTATATGTGATGGTTTTTCTAATAATAAATGGATCAACAACTAAATTAATATTTCAATCAATTTCTCAATTAAATCAAAAAGGTCCTTTTTTAAATCAAATTATGTACTTATTTCAGTTGGATAGAATTATCCTAATACTAATTTTGAATCCCTACTTTACCCTTAATTAAAAAGTTCAGACAGAATAAATGTTAGTACGATTTTACACAGTACTTTATTTGTAAAATGATTCAAATAGTAAAAAAAAAAGATTATCATTTAAATCTGGCAATTGACCAATATGATCCGACAGCACAAGCCTCAATGCAAAAGGTACAATACCCAAATCAATACAATCTTTCTAGACTAGCTCCAAAAAAAAAAAAAAAAAATTAAAAAAATGAATTTATGCAGTAGGATATTCGAAATTCTTGCCTGCCATTCACGGCTGTACTTGCATAAATATTTAAGAAAAAAGGTTATATTTTTTGGTGTAAATTATTTCTCAGGTGCAAATGTTTTTACACATTTATGTATCAAAATCATTATTTTTGGTACAATTTGTTGTGTGTAGGTAGTGCATTCTTTTTAGGCTCAATAATTACTGTTCTGTGACGGAGTATGTATTTACATATAAAATTGCCATCAATAAATATTTACTCAGCTTTTTTCAAAAAAAAAAATAATAATAAAAAAAAAATGAAAATTGTATTATGAGCCATTCTACAAAACATAATTTTTTATTAGGGTGGATCCTCTCATTATTACTGCATGCTGAAAAAAGACGATATTTCTTTTAATTACAAGGGTCTTAAATAAATCAATAAACACTTCATTTATTTTTGTTTTTTTGGGTTTTGAAATAGGAGTAATACTTACGGGCATAAACTTTATTTGTAATTTACATACAGCATGTAACTACTACTCGAATTTTATATTATTAGGTATACAGTTGCATTCCCTACTATTAACTTTTCAGTAATTTATTTTATTTATTTAGGAAAGGTTAATATTTTATAATCATTGAATTGTTGCATGATGATAATAGTATTTAACCTGAGTGCTTAGTAACGTGCCTCGCACTTTCTTGCTTAGGTCAACAACGTTTGACATTAAATATTTTATTTATCTTACATAAAAACTATACTTTATTTTTATAAAATCCACACATTTGTCTAAAAATCTTTTTTATTATTACAATATACTTAAGCCGATTACCTCTCTTCTTTTTAGGGTGACAAGATGCTGAATTAATCTCTGTGCCTTAAAAAATTGGACATGTTGAGTTTATTATCATTTGTTAATTCATTTACTTTTACCCGGTATTTTTATTAAATATTAAAATAACATTGATGAATAAACCAATATAATTGCTGATTAAATTAATAAGTCAGATTAATTTGATTGTGTATTTTAAAATCAAATATCACGTTTGGTATGCAAATAAATCTTGATGTGAGAAAATGAGAACATGCTTAAAAGTTTATAAAGTCATGTTTAAATATGCATATAATTATATTTATTATATAATTGTATTTTTTTATGTATAAATTGATGTTTAAATATAATTATGTGTATTGTACTTTCTTACTATGCTTAAATCAATGACAACTATAGATCTAACTAAAATCAATGGTTCAGATTTATTCTTATTTCTCACGTCATGACTTATTTCTGTATAAATCAAAATCTATATATATGCATTGAAGAATGTATAATTTACGTTATTTAGTGCATAAAATAGGGTTAGTTGCCAATAAATAAACAAACTTTGGTGGGATGCTTTTTAACATGAATTTTAAACTTAGCATGTATATACACGAACTCATGATCGGTTCCATTTTTTACACGAATTTCAAAAATTCCCAATTCATGTTGACATGGAGGCCGGAGTTACAGACATAGACAGATCATTCGATTTGATACAAATTCCAAAAAAACTCAATGGAAGCTAGCAAGATGATTAATTTATTTTTCTTTTTTTTCATCTTTTTTCAATTTATGATCAAACAATGACATTTAGGTTAAATTAGAAGCGACGTCGTTTTGTTGGTTGGTTGATCTATCCATGTCTGTAACTCCGGCCTCATGTCATACACAAATTGTGAATTTTTAAAATTTGTGTCTGTTGGTGCGAATATTGCACCATTGAATATTGTCAATCATATAGACAAAAGATAGTAATATATTTGACAATGCCCTTATTGGAATAAAACTCTAGTACAAGGCAACTTCTACGTACACGGAAAGATATAGTCGAATATATATTGAATTGTCGCCATCCTTGGTGTAGATAGGGCTGAGAACGAATAGAAGATCTACACAATAAGGAAAGTCTTTCCAAGTCAGAGTTCTACATAAGCAGAGAAATTATTTTAGTTGGGTTGCAAGAGAAGATCTAGGGCTTGGAGGCTATAAAAGAAGACCCACACACGTTCAAAGTGTGGGGTAGTTGAGAGCTGATGTTGTTATCCTCGCACAATGTAGTGCCGAGAGTCATATTGAGTCTACTGGTAGTCCCTTCATTTGTTCCAACAATATTACTGTAATTCTATAATATGTTTTGTTTCAGACAGTTTATTGTCTACGTTTATTTGAGGGTAGATCCTTAGAGTAAGTCTAATTGTTTGAGGGCAATAGGCTTAGAGCTGTGCCAGAAAGAGTGTAGCTTCAAGTTCATTGGAGGAAAGAAAATGAAGACGGGTGAGGAGTGAATAATAGGGGGTGGGTATTATTTGGTATACTTATATCTATGAAGCTCTATATAATGGATTGGCTCTTTGGGCATGCCTGTCAAATGTAGGTGTGTGTAATCACCGAACTAGGTTATCAATTGCTTGTGTTAGTTTTTTGCTTTTATGGTTATGTAATTGTGCATGTTTCTCTTCAAAATAAAACAGATTATAAAACATGCATAAATTCCTGTTTTACATGTATCACAAAACTTTCAGTGTCAAAAATCAAATATATAAACTAAATTTAAAATTCTTATTAAAAAATAAATTTCCAACAGATTCTTGTATTTATATAGGCAAATAAAAAAAATACATGACGGTAATAAATAAGTTTTCAGAACTAACTTATAAAAAATATATATACAAAATCAAATCAAATCAAATCTAGCAAATAGATACTCACATCACACACGTTCACTACAGTTAGAAATATAATCTTTTTAATGATATCTACTACTTCTATACTTTTTAATAACACACTAATGTAATGGCATACATGTCTACATAATTAGATATAAATAATTATAAGAGAGAACGATTAGTGTAATATAACGCAAAGGATAAGATAGAGTTAGGCACTAATGAGTTCCACTAAACTCCACAGCATAAAACATGGGAAGCTGAGTTCCAATACAATTATATGGTATGTTTCTTTTTCTAATTGGAACGTTCCACACCTTTTCTAAAAAAACTTGATTCTATTATGATATATATTCTTTTTCCTAAAAAAACTTAATTCTTATCAAGCAATCTATCATGATAAATACAGTAGTACATATTAGATGAGAGACTAAGATAAGATATTAAAATGCATTTTTTTTTATTCATAGAGAAGAACTACCACAAAATACTAAAATAATTATTTAAAAAACAAACAATCTGATATTTATTATTTATCTATTTCAAAATAATAATAATAATAATCCGGATAATCTCAATCTTTTTTTATATTAAAAAAACATCATTTTCAGCCAATATTGCCTTTTTCGAATATGTCCGAAAACCATATTTTTATTCACATGGGTGCATCAAATTATATAACCCTCATACCACACAGAAAATAATGGGCACTATTTGTGGTCACTAATTCTAATATTTCATATTTTTTCGATTTTGGCCGGTAATATTTTTCAACTTTATATCTATCTATCTATATATATATTATATTATATTATATTTTTATTGTCTTCTATTAAGTTCTTGCCGTTTTCTTAAGTCTCTATACTATTATATCTGTTGATATTTTAACTAAAAGAAAAGAATGAAAACCTATTAAGATAATTTCCAAATAGTTGATTACGCTATTCAATGGCCTCAAATAGATGTATACTATACATACATAATAATTATATACACATACGAAAATAAACAATAAATGCAACGAATTAAATTTCAGTAAAACAAGATGTCAGTAGCTAAAAGTACAAAGAAAGTTAGGCTCAAAATTCACAAGAATCCATTTTCTTAATGGGAAAAAAAAGAAGAAAAAAAAGAAAGAACTATGGACAATAATCTAGAGAAAGAAGCAAACTATATTAAATAGGTTAATAACGTCTCAAATTGAAAACTTTATTAGAAGGCAATGTTACTATATACTAGTATATGTATATTTTTTTTTTGGAGAAAATATATATGTATATTCGAATTAATGTAATTTGTTAAAAACTTTAGTACTCCATCCGTCCTCCATTTACTGACCCTGTTGACTTTTTAGATAATTTTGAAGCTTTATGATGATGGATTTAAAATCAAATTTTTGGAGTTTAGTTTTTTTTACAAGGTCCTACTATACGAGTGTTGTAGTATCATGTAAAAAAAACTAATTTCAAAAAATTCAATTTAAAATTCATCATCACGAAGCTCCAAAATCATCTAAGAAGTCAACATGGTCAGTAAATGAAGTATATAGTTAGTATTATAATTTTGGAACGAAAGTGTGATGTGACACACTCCAAGTGCAATTTACACCGAACTTGTTAAATTAGAAAGTGCAAAGTTGATGTTGCACTCACCACGCCAATAATCTAAATATATGAAATATTATACTCCCTCCATTTCACTTAAAATAACACATTTCAATAGTGGCTTTTCTAGCACACTTTTCCACGCTTCTTGATGATGGGTTTTAAGATGGATTTTTGAAGAATTCTTTCTTTTACGGGATACTACGAAAGAAAGCGTGGAATAGAAAGAATTCTTCAAAAATCCCGTAAAAGAAAGAATTCTTTAAAAATTCATCTTAAAACCCATAATCAAAAAGCGTGGAAAAGCGTGCCAGAAAAGTCACTATTGAAATGTGTCATTTTAAGTGAAATTGAGGGAGTATACTATTCCACGCAAGAATATGATGATAAGAACAATTAGTAAATCAAAATAAGGCCTCTCCACTATCTATTTTCAAGAAACTATAATATGAGTGATCATAGATTCAAATCCATCTTAAGTCTTACAAAAAAATAAGAAAAAAAAAACCCCTTTAGAATCATATGCATGAAACAATCTCATTTTACAAATCCATACCATGTAAAATTGCAATCCAATGAGTTATTAACAGAAAGTTCAACCTCAAAAATCATGCACATAACAATGCAAAGAATTATTGCAAAAACTAGTAGCTTTATTGAGTTGGGCCAATAAAAGAAAAGGAAAAAAAAAAATTGGAGAGAGAGGGAGAGGGAGAGAGAGAGACTGAAGCACAAGGGAAGAGAGGTTAATAGACAAGGGAAGATCCTATGAAAAAAGAGAAGGTCAAAAAGAGGAGACACATTCTCATTTTAGCACAAGAGATGACAAACCCACCCCTATGGGCCCCACTCCCTAAAACTTTGACCCTCTTATGAAACCCTAGCTAACATGCACAAATCCTTATGCATTTTCTATAAACATGTATAGTAGTATATCATTGCTTTAAAATGACCAAAATGCCCATCAAGTTCCAAGAAACAACAAAGGTGGGAATTAAGTGTCTCGAGCCGTCAAAGTTCTTGCCCGTCAATAACAAGTGTTATGTTTCCGAATCGCATGCATAAAAATGTGTCCAACTACCAAATTTACTCGACACCAATGCCAATTCTTTACGTTTTTTTTTTCTTTCAATTTTTCATACAATGATCAGAGGTACAAAGGGTTAAGTCGTCCAGTTCCTTAAAAGATCGAGTTCAAATCTCATCAACAAATGAAGTGTAATTTAGGGGTAAATGCTACTTAAATGAGTTGGGCATATTATCCTTTAGTAGCATTTACTAAAACATTGTAGTACTATGTATACTTCATGGAATGTAGCAACTTAAAAAATTACTAATTTGGGCTTTTTTGAGACGTGGCATGTAAGTTTGTTTCTTCAAATTTGGGTGGGGGGGGACCAGATTAGGAGTCAAATATTCTGCAATTTCTTGGAATAGTAGTATTTCTTTATTGTAAACAAATTTTGGGATTAGAATAAGTAATGAGAGGCACACTAAAAAAGAGGAAATGTGATGTGAGTAAACAAAGTGCAAGAAAGTAGAAACACATCTTTTTCTCCCCTTAGCTTTCTCTCCTTTTCATGTTTTTATTATACAAGTCTTTTCTCTGCTGTCCCAAAGGCCCCTCCCCTCCCTCTCTTTCACTGCAGCAATCAAACCAAAAGCAAACAAATGCCTCTCTCTCTCTTTCTCTTGATCTTGATGAGAGAGAGAGAGAATCTCAGTCGTACACTAAACTAAAGGAACACAGAGAAGAAGCTTTGAAACCTCACCAAAAATTTTCTTGAATAATTTAATATTCTATCCAACTCCTTTTTTCTGTATGCTGTACAATGCATTATTCAAATCCCATATTTTGAATCTTTTTTTCTTGGGGAAACGCTCAGTTCCCCTTTCCTATTTCCCAAAATCTTATATTACTAACAAAAAAAGAATAACCCAAAATATTTCTCCCTCCCAATTTCAATATACAATACAAACTTACAAGTTACAACCATGGCTGATTCTGCAAAAAACTTAGCCACCTCCAATCTGTCAAATCCCTCAAGCCCGATTCAACGAGCCAGACTATGGCTGCGGTGGCGTCCTGCATGGCAATGCTCGTCTCCGTAGGCAGATTTAGCCTAGGAACACCCAATGCGGGAACCGAATTTATAAGTGTGCCAAGATGGAATCACCTGTCCTCGATAAATATTCTCCCAACAAAATCGCGAAATCTTTTGGAATATAATTTTGGATCTACGGCTGAAATTGAGGTCGAGTCAACCTGCAACGATTTGTACGCGTGTTCAAGCTTCTTGCTGATGTCGTAATCTTGTAAAATGTCGATGATTCCAAAGTAGAGAACTACTTCGTATACTTCACCACCTCGGGAGGGTCTCAAATTGTTATTTCCTCCACCAGAGTATTTATCGAAATCACTCCTTCGAGCAACACGCTCTGCTCTTGCTGGCATGTTTGCACCTAATCTGATCAACGGTTTCCTGAATATACAAACAAATACAGCAATAAAATCAGAATTTGAATGAGAGATTCAGGTAATAAATGATACTTCATGAAAGTATGCATCTAGAGTGAAAAAAACACAATTAAATTCGATTTCTTGAACCATGGACTCGTTCAAGATGTCGACTTGGTCATTAAATGATGTAGTTAAGAATTGCATTGCAAGAAAAGTGGAATAAAAGCAATACCCCACTAACAACTGTCTTCTGTAGTTCTATAAAATGCCTAAACTATATCGCCACCACATCGAAAAGGCCCTTTGAATTATTCAACTACCATTCATATTCAATGTATAATGTATTTAATCTAAATCTAATCAAATCACACACACACAGTCACACTGAAGTTCTCTAATTATTCCAAAAAAATACTAGTAAAAATGCGAGGCTTGAAAATTTTACCTGCCAGCTAGAACTCGATCCATGTCTTGAAGCTCTGCTTCAAGGAAACGATAGCCACGCATGAACTTCTCATTTTGATAGGAATCATCCTTTCCTGAAGTGAAGAGTTTAATGTAATTATGTAAGCGATCTCCAAGTGCCACAAACTAGTTGCCGAGCATTTATCATGAGATCCATAATTACCTGTACGCAATAGAAAAGGTGACAAGCCCATTTTGTCCCTAGTACTATCATCGCGGAAATGAAGACCTACTAAGAGACTGTAATCCATAATCCTCTCAGCCTCCAAGAACTCACAGTCGCGATCAATTTGCCTGCAGAGGTGGTTATTAAGAAAATTAGGAAAAAGCCAACATCTAAAATAGAAAAATGTCCAAAAGGTAAGAGGTGGCGAAGCACTAACTTGATAAGTTCTTGATACCAACTCGTCTGCAGCCGGAAAACAAAGTTCAAGTCAAGATCTTTGAGAGTGGTGGTTTCATCAATCTCTCCCTCAGGCTTATCGGTTGTTCGGCCATGGGATGATCCTTTCAGATCAAACCTTCGATGAATTCGGTACTCTGAGCAGAACATGTTTCCCATCACAATGAAACGAGTCTACATTCCAAAAGGCAAATTTTAATTAGCTTATCTCATGAAGATCATAACTTTATTAGAGAGCTCAAATAATAGCGATGATTATATACCTTCACGCCCCCGACTGGTTTGACACAATGGACACCGTAGAACTTCGTTACAAGGGTGTTTTCATAACGGCAAACGTGCTGGTAATAACTTGGAAGCATCTTTGTAAGCACCTGAACAAAATAATTCGCCAAACTTGGATATCAATGACAATTGCCCCAAAAGAAGTGGTTCAATCCAAGTTGAACGTCCATCACTATAGATATATAATATTGCATAGTAAATGTCTTCATAATCATATATAGAATCTATTTTTTTTCCTTCCAACATTAACAAATCAAGAATTAGTCAACAAACCTTGACTTCTGATTTCTTCACTGTCTTAATCATGAATCTATCATCCTGTGTCAAGTAAAAAAAACTTCCACTTTTCCCCGGAGACGAAAGCTCTCTCAAAGCATCGTTCCCACAAATGGCAAGCATGTAATCCGCAGGATCGACTTGAAATAGATCCCTTAAATGTCTGAACACCCAATAAAGATATCCAAATTTAGGCAAAATTCAGCACTAAATATGTTCAAAGACGAGTATGATCTTTCCTATATGCCATAATAGTACTCAATGATATAGGAACAACAACAGATACTAAAATTATTCAATCAAAGATGTCGATTTTTACCTAAAAACCACAGGACAATAATCCTTCCAACGGAAATCGATGGATTGATGAGGCGGGGTAAGCTTTGATCCCTCAGGTGGAAACCTAGTCCAGAACTTTTCTTTAGGATCAAAATCTTTGAGCTTAAGATTCAAAGATACCGAAGCATGCTTCCCTATGGAATACCTGATCAACAAACACATAAACACAAACATCTCAATACAAATGCGATAAAATACCATTAAAATCAATACTAAGACCACCATTATTACCTAATGCCCAGCTGGAGATTGAGCATCAGCTCATAATTCTTATGCCCCTTCGAAATGGTCTGACCCGGCTTCTTCGCCTCCCCACTGAGGAAGCAAGGGTTCTTCCTGAACTGCTTAATAGCATCTCGATCAAACACGAAGCCATCTCTATACAACATCGAAGCTTCCACATTATCAATAATATCACACGTTATATCTCCTTCTTCCCCATCCGATTCCCATATACAAATCCTTGGAAAAGCCCTATCTACCCCTACCGACGACCTCTTCTTCCCTGCAACACCACCCACCATCATATCTACACTGTCCTCCCCCACAACCAACAATGGCGCAGACAATTTACAGCCGAAATTGGCGTTGAAACCTCCATTCTTAGCCTCCCCATTGCTCACACCATTCTTGGAATTGTGTGAAGGATAGAAGGTTCCATTCAGAGTTTGATTCCGATTCCCATTCCATTCCCATTCCATTCCATTCCGGCAAGAATCATTTGTCCAACAACCGATGTAGCAGCTTCCATCCGGCCAAGTGAAAACCCCTTGCCCTTTAGGGCTTCCGTTCTCCCAATTCCCATCGTATCTGTTTCCATTGCTCCACACCAGAACTCCTCTCCCATGGATAACCCCATTCTTCCATTCTCCTATGTACTCGTTCCCATTCCTCCATAGATACCTCCCTTGCCCATCCTGCAAGTTCCTCTTCCACTGCCCCTCGTAGTAATCGCCATTACTGTAATGCTTGATCCCGTAGCCGTGCTTCCGATCTCCGGACCAAGAGCCTCGGTACATATCCCCATCCGACCCGATGAAGGTGCCGGTTCCCTCCATCCGGCCCGACTTGAATTCGCCCTCGAACGTCGCTCCCGACGGCCAGGAGAATTTCCCCCTCCCGCTCGCCTTCCCCTTCTTCCAATCCCCCTCGTACATGCACCCATCTCTCCACAGATACTTCCCCGATCCGTGGGGCGTGTTGTTCGAGAACGTCCCGATGTACAGATCGCCGTTCGGGAGGCGCTTCTCGACGACGTTGGCTCCGCCGTCCGGAATAGCCGCCGGCGTCACTCTCCGGCAGGTCGCCTGCGATTTGCTCCGCGGGACTATTATCACTGATCTCGGCGTGGTGGTGGTGGTAGCATTATCCAGCGATTTGTCGCCGAAATTCTCGGTGCTGGATTTCCTGACGTCGTTCTCGGCTGGCTTCACGCATAGCAGCGTCTGAGGCATTTTCAGCTGGAAACGGAACGGTAACCTCTTTCTCTCTCTAGTCTAAACAACGAAGCTTCTGATGGGTTTGCTAAAAACTCAACGCGGCCGGAGAAATTGATGCGGAATAGGTGCTGACTCCAGCTTCTGTAGCATTTTCCAGCTCGCTTGGTGCCGGAAGAGTAGCGGCGGATTGGTTTTCCGGTGGGTTGCGAAGGATTTTAGGGAAAAGGGTTAGAGAGAGAGAGGGAGAGAGTGTGCGGTGAGATGGAAATACGGAATGAGAAAACAAGAAAACTGAAAAAGCAGAGATGGGGAAGAGAAGAGAAGAGAAGAGAAAAGAAAAGATGGGGTTGGGTTTAGAGAGAGAAAGGTGGAGGTGAGGTGTGTGAGAGAGAAAGGAAAGCGAGTGAGTAATAGTGATAAAGGGTCGCACTGTAAACCTACTATACATACACACACAACACACACTGATTCGTCTCTGTACGTATCTATATATGTGTGCAGGTGATATGACGACTTTACCCTTCCCATTTACACCTTTGTCAATCAACCATCATTTTTTTTGTTTTTTTACTAAATTTTATAAACTTGCGCTTTAGATAAGTTGCTAAAAGTGGATCGTTACACAAATTTAATTTCATATTTGCGATTTAAATCAACAGACTAATTATTCAAACCAATCATTCTCTATATTTTATTGAATCACACAATATGCATTATGGCCATACAAAATTACTTTATCAACGATTCGGCTTCCTGATTGACCGTGACCTTAAGATTTACATATTACGATTGATACCGCATACACATACAAGCCATTTCAGTGTGTTTTGTCTGCATTCATACATTATGTGAGAAATTTTCACCCATCCCACAATTACTTCAAATCAATCACGTTTAACTTTAGAATTTGGATTTTCGAAAAAAAGATGCATCTTGTTGGTATGAGTAGCATCAATCAAATCTTTTAAGCTTTGTTCTCAAATATGCAATCTCATTCTTGCATACTCTCGGAATTCCTTTCATTCCGGCATGTCGGGATTCATTCATGTGCTCATTCGCTTTGAAGCCCTTATAGGAGCAGCTCTATGCCCGTACCTCTGTGCACCGGCGATCACTCCTTACTTCTATTCCGGGCATCACAAATTTATTTTAATAATATTTTTTTTATATATATTAAAGTTAACTTTAATACCTTCAAAATATTATTTTATCTTTCTAGTTAAACTATAAAAAAAATATTTTATTAACATTTGTCTTCGATTTCGGAACTAAATATTTTTTGGATGGAATGGAGTATTATTCAATCTAATAACGTAAAATGGGGTCCAATTTCTAAATTTCATCTTTCCCCATTTAAATTTTCTTTAATAAGGAAAAGGAAATATGCCATTGCTTTTATAAAATTTCAAAACTCAATTTAATTAGCAAGAATTATAGTAATGTTAAGTTTGGAAAATTTTAATTTATTCGAGCTCAAACGATTTCTATAACTTTTAGTTTAATTAATAAAAAAAATATATATCAATTTATTTAATTCATTTCATATATTTAATTTTAGAGTGAGCCAGAAATACAAACCTTCACAACAATGGGAATATCCTCCCCGATTTCCATCGATAATTGACGGCAGTGCCTAAGAAAAGAAAAAATAACAAATGCCATTCATTTTAAAAGACAAAAGTGCCCTTGATATGTAGTTTAAATTACGAGAATAACATTTATGTTAAATGTGGGTATTTTTTATATTTTGATCCACGTCTAGGTGAACCATCCAAGATTCTTGATTCTTCTTTTAATTGAATTCAAAAAAAATTTATATTGGGTAACCTCATTATAGTATTTTGCAATAATTCCGCCTCATTTCAATTTGTATTTGTAGCATATCTCACTCTACCTTATTTGATTGCTTAAATAAATAAAATTATTAGATAAGGGTCAATAATAATAATAATAATAATAATAATAATAATAATAATAATAATAATAATAATAATAATAATAATAATGCACGAATTGGAAAAAGTGATTAGTCTTGAATCTTTCGTCACGATAGCTAATGTTCTAATGTACGTAATTCCAATGTAAATCAATCTTAATTTAAACGAAGATATAATTTTTTAATTAAGTATGTGGATGTAGATTAATTGAATGTTGCATTCGTATGCACACGTACGGAAGGATTAATTTGATTAATTGCTTATTTAGGAGAACCATACAATTATTATTATTTTGTATGAATTTTGGGTCCTATGCAAATGCAATGGTCGGTGAACTATGAGATAATGAAATCAAATCCCAATTATATTAATAAGAGTAGGATAACTAGCAATTTGCCATCTATTATCAAAATTTGTCAACTTGAAATTAATTACAGTTAGTTAGCATAATTTTGATATTAAAGTTCTTAATTGCTGTCAAATTGAGCTTATTTGTTGCGACATGGGAACGACGTCGGCAATAATTAGGATCTTCCAAGTTCATAATCATGAGTTGTTGAGTCAAATATTTTTTCTTATTTTATTCTTTTTATTTTAAAATTACTAACTAGTACACATAAATATTAACGTGACAATGCACATTTAATGTGTCTACGGCTGACGTGATTATCACGTCAATAACTTTTCAGTTAAGGCTTAAAGGATTAAAAAAAATTTGTTAGAATTTATTTTTATGATATATATTAAAAAAAAAATTAAATATATCATCGTCACCACCACATTAAATTAAATATGCTCACACTGAGTGAGAGTGAGTATGTATGTGTATAGATTGATCTGTATAAAAACTAGGAAATGACCTGAACCATTAATTTATTAAAATTAATTTTGGGGTATTCACCATCACTAAGGGGTCGTTTGGTATCCATATACATATATCAGGTATGGGTATCAAAATGGCTCATACCCATACCTTGTGTTTGGTATATCAGTATATGGATATCAAAATGATATCTTTGATATACTAATATCTCATCTTTTAGTCATTTTCATATATCAATATTAGGAGAGGTATCACTCATTTTTTTTCCTAACTCATTTCTAAATATGCCCCCATCCATTCCTTTTCTAATTCATAAACTCCTTCTTTATAAAATAAAATAAAATATAAAGTGAATTAGTAATTAATTAATTAATAATTTTATTTTATTTTATAATTATTATCTATAATAATTAAAAAATTTATAATAATTAAATTCTATAATTGTTATTTATAATTAAAAAATTATAATAATTAAAATTATAATAGTTATTTATAATAATTAAAATATATAAAAAATATTTATTTTATTATTTATTTAATTCTTTAATATTTTATTTTATTACTCCGTATTTGTTAAAAATAATTAATTAATTTATTATTTAAATTTTAATTTTTTAATAAATAATAAAATAAAATAGTAATTATAACCTTAATTTATTATTATCCTCAATTACCAAACTTACTTAAAACACTAAACATTTATATGTCGAAAAGTTATGCAACAATTTCAAAGGGATGGATGGAGTATTAGATATCAATCTCATATCCATACCTGAAATCTGATACTCATACATTTATCTGATATCTGATATATTAGTATATGGATACCAAACGACCCCTAAGTCAATTAGATGGATTAGGAGAAAACTTAACTTCCATATTAAGTCAATTAAAGATTTTTTCATCTCACCCTCATTTTTATTTTTACTTTTATTTTATGGTTGTTGTATCAATCAATACAAATGAATTTCATCATTTCTTTGAGAATTAAAAGAAAAGGTTAATCTAAATTTTGGAAATGGTGGTGGATGATGAATTGTAAAGTCACAAAAACCTATGTAAACATAGTGTGGGCCCACTTTAATTACCCATTCACATAGTGGTTTGCCTAGTTAGAGTCCCACCCACAAATCACAATTCTCATACTATAGGCTCTAACCTCATTAATTGTCATTATCAAGATTTTAGTTTCCATTTAAAGATAAATAATGTCTTAATCCGAGGTGTTTTCTTGGATTTGTAGTCATTTATTCATCCACAAAATTTGTTAACCTAATTGGGAGTTAATAAAATTAATCTTTTCTTTGTGCCAGTATTGACGACCATATTTAAGGTAATTTTATCCTAAACCATAAGGTCATTATCGCAGCCATTAATCAAATCCCCAAAAAGAAATTTGAAAGATTTGTTATAAAATTGCGAAAATGGTAATCCCAATTTATCCTTCTAACACTACGGTGTTTGCCTAAATCCCTCCATTGAGATGTGATGAATTCGAGATGATTCTGTTTTAGATTCTTTAAATTGTATTTTACTCCTTTTGGTTTTTTTAATAAATGTTACTCATCGTCAAATTAAACGATATTAATCCTATTAAAAAAGTGTGTAAGTTTATATGTTAACCTCATTTATTATTATAATTTTTGAGCACCAACTCACATATAACATTAGTTATATGGGTAAAATGGGAAGAATTAGCTATTTTATCATCAAATTCCTAAATTGGATACTTAAATGAAAACAAGAATAAATACCAAATTAGACACATAAAATTAACGGACAGAGTAATATTGTAACTAATTTTAATATTTTTCTATGATATATATTTAAACATTATATACTATGCAATAATATTATTAATCAATTCTAACGAATTTAACATAATTTAAGCACTATACGCCCTCGTGTGGGAGATTATGTGTTACTTTATCGGAACATGCACAATATGGTAATTATTTAGTTTGATGTTAATTAATATGATTTTACCTCATTATATTACATCATGCTTAAAGTAATAACTTTATTAATAAATGTTTATGCATTGACATCTTGACACATGATGCCATATATTTGTTGTTTAAACATGGACATAAAAGTCGAGTGAGCATAATGCATTTTGCAATTAGAGGAAATAAATTTATCAAACAGCTTATTATGAGTTGGCAAATAAAGTAATTCTTTTTTTATTTGACCTTTTTGGACCAAGCATGAGGACGGTGGAATTTTAGTGAAGTGATTTAGTTGGTGGAGTGACGATCTCATGATTAAAAGATTAGTAATACGAAACGTGATAATTATCTTTAAATCGATATAATTTAGTTGGTAAAGTAATAATATCGTGATTAAAAGATTCGCAAACATAAAACTCGAGTAGTTCGTTGGTAAAATGACCATCTTGTGATTAGAATAACTACAACGTAAAATTCATCATCAATATATTTTAAGGTGAGAAAACTAAATTGGTGGAGAGACAATCTCGTGATTGAAAAATCAACAACGGAATGCTCAATAATAGTATATCTTAAATTCAGACGACTTAGTTGATAGCCCAAGCGACAATGTCGTGGTTAAAAAGACCAGCAACATACAGTTCAATGGTGTATTCTAAATTAAGATGGCTTAGTTGATGGAGCGATAATCTCATGATTAAAATATCAATAATTGAAAATTCCATGGCATATTTAAAAGCTAGATGACTCAATTGATAGAGTGATAACCTCGTGATTAAAAGATCAGCAACACAAAATTCACTAATACGGAGTATCTTTTAAATTGTTCAAGGTAACTTTGTTGATGGAGTGACAATCTAACATCATCAACATAAATTCACTCTTTGAACTTTAGATAACTCAATTGATAGGACGACAATCTTATGATTAAAAGATCAACAACACATAATTCAATATTCTAAATTGAAACGACTTTATTGATGAAGCGACCAACTCGTGATTAAAAGATCAACAACACAAAATTCAATAATTTTTTCTTCAACCGATATAACTTAATTGGTAGAGTAACAATAATCTCTTAATTAAAATAACATTAACACAAAATTTAATAATATATTGTAAATTGAGATATTGGTTTTTCAAAGCCAAAAAAGAGTGTGAGACACAAGTTGAAAGGCACCATACTATTTCCTAGTCATAATTTCTTATTTTCTAATAAATTTACCATTTACGTTTCTTTATCAACCTCTACTTCATTGCTGTTACAGATTTTGGTATATGGTAAGGTTCAACTGAAGTGATTGAAATGATTTAAGATAATACAATAAGTTTACATATTTAAAATAACTTAAGCAGATAATATCTTTAATTTCGGTGACTAATCATACAATTGTGCATCACTTTTTGTATGGAAAATAAAACTATTGTAAGAAAAAAAGCAAGGTAAAGGGTGAGCTTTCAATGAAAGATCCCATATCTCATACTTCTAGTATATATTAATCGACTGATTTAATTATAATAATATAGTAAATATATATACATACACAATAACCATTCATGAAAATTCATATGGTATGTGGAATCATAGATCGAATAATTTTTGAAGACATATATAATTGATATAATCAATATGGTATATTTATTAATAAAATAAATTATAGTTAATCAAAGCATGGCTTAATTTATGGTATATTTATAAGGTTGATGAAAATACACTAACCATATCATTAATACAAGTATTTTTATATATCAATGAAATTTAATGACAATAAAAAATTAATGTAGCTCGCGTAATATAAAATTTGATGTTGATTATATATGATCTTGTATTCAAAATAGAAGACACTCCAACTTAATTCACCTGCCGTTGGTAGCTAGGGAATCACAAAATTTAAAGGAGTTGTCGCATTTCAATTGTTGACATTTTCATTGAATTCCCATTTAAAAATTAATTTGAACATCTCCACAACATTAATCCCAATTTATACAATCATTTAAAAAAATAGGTCCAGCTATTAAATAGTTATAATGTTTTACGTGAACCTCAACTACCTATTTGGTAGGAATTTATTGTCACGCTTAATTAAAAGGGGGGGGGGGGGGTATTTTTTCATTTAATTACCCATACTTTTAACGTGGGGGTAGGCAATACTTAGGGGTGAGCAAACTTATCCAAAAACCGAAAACCAAACCGAACCAAACCAAAATATTTAATTTGGTTTGGTTAGTTTGGTTAATTTGGTTAATTCGGTTTGAAATTAATTATTTTTTTGGTTTTTCGGTTTGGATCGGTTTTGTTTTCTTAAAACCAAATAAAACCGTAACCAAATTATAATATTTAAATTAAAAATATTTATATACTAAAATTTTAATTTTATTGATTCTGTATTTCATAAAATTAGTCACTCTTAATCTTCTTATTTCCATATTTCATATTGATGCTGAAAAATTACTTCTTATATTATTGATTTTGGAGGATTTGGTTATTTTTAAAAGAAATGGAAAAAAAATTGGACAAACCGAATTAACCAAAATAACCAAATATTCATTTTGGTTAATTCGGTTTGGTTTCCAAAATGATTTTGGTTTGGGTTTGGATGTAATTTCAAAATTTTCCATTATTTGGTTTGGTTATATTTTAAGGCAAAACCAAACCAAATAACCAAATGCTCACCCCCAAAACTTTAGCAGTCATGTATTTTTTTTTTTCCCACTCGTAATATCATTCAATTTATATTTATTTATGGCGTGAGTAAAAAAGAAGTGTTTGAAAGATCTCAAGTCTAGGCGTTAGGCGACCCACCTTTCCGGTTTAATTTGACTAGGCGCTAAGCGGCACCCCACTGATTTGATTAAAATTTAATTAGTAGCCTCGAAGTATGAACTAATCGACGTTTATACAAACTAGACTCCTCAATGCGTGATCTGGATGACTAGATGAATTTATGATTAATTAAATAAGATTAAATTGCATATATTTCAATAAATATGAATATTATGTTTAATGTTAGAAAAATATGTGGCGGATGAAAAAATTTCTAAGTGCATCCTGCCAATCTTTGTAGGAAAATTTACAAAGAAAAACACTCTTCATCATTCACTAAATCTAATGGAGTAATAATATATGTCGATATAGTTTATACTTGATGATATGACATAAAAATATTACTCCCTACACTAGATAAGCATTGTGGTTTTAATCCGCTTGGACACCGCCTAGCGTTAGTCCCCTTCCACTGTTGTAATAGCGACTAATGGTTTTTAGAATATTGGTAAGTCGGCAATTTAAATAAAAAATTACATTTTATCAGATGTCGTGAATATTTTCATATACATTTTATTATTACTGTTACTTTTTTTTTTTTCTCGTTTGTCAATGTTTGAATTTTGACAAGTAAAAATATAAATAACTAAAGAAGTAAGGATAGACCCTTAAGAAAAGACGGAAAAATATTTACTACATCTGTCCTATTATATTGGTCCTATTTTTTTGTATATATATATGGCATAAAATAATAAATTGAAAACAATATAATGGGATAGATGTAGTATTTCTTCTTTCATATTCAATACGTTACATTTATTATTTTATACCTTATTTTTATTCAAAATCTGTAATATCTCGGACGGAACGGAGATAGTATTAATTAAGCTTTCATACTGTGGACAAATGATCAGATGATTTTAGAACGTGCAGAATAAGAAATTAATTATAGTTATGGATATTTAAAGATCAAGATATTTATAGCACACCAATAACGAAAACTTTGTAGACCTAAACGTTTTAAATAATTGTACCCTTAATTATTTTTGGGTTACTATTTGGTTCTTAATAGGATCTCGTGAGTCGTGATCAGCATAATAATAGCGACGGTCTAATTTAAAACATAAAATGTAAAAATAAACAATAAAAAAATAAAAAAATAAAAAATAAAATTAGAAAACACTAACACAACTACTACATTGTTCAAATTTCAACGTCTAGGCACGTTCTCATGCAACTTTTATAAACTACTAGTAATTTGAAATATAAATAACTATGAGTGGTTTAAGATATTATTCGGACCCTTCCGCCACATAAATAACACTATGTTTCTTTTGGGTAAGAGAATTAAAGAAAAAATATTATACTATGAAAAAGAGTATAGTCCACATTTTTGAAAAGTTAATTTTTTAAAAAATAAAATAAAACGAGACACTATCTATAGACAGTTCAATCAAAAAAGTAGAAACCCTATCTATGAAAGGAAGTAAGTATATATCTGTCTTGTTGAACAGATGATTTATAAGTGATCAGAATATATTGACTAATTCCATGTCCCTCAACTTAAAAGAATTAGAAGATTGCTAATTTAGTTATAATCTTCCCAATAGTACAAGGGAAAAATATATTAAAATAAAACAATTGATGGAATATTTAGAAGGCCATAAATTACAATAACTAAGTACTAACAATAATATTAAGAAATTACTATTCAGATGCACGAACTTCGATAAACTTGAAATTAAATTTAATGAAACGTGTTTGTCATTACTCTTCGTGCTAAGTAACTAACATTAATTAAAAGGGTAATGATGATTATAACGCCTAATTAATATATTACATGCCTCCCTCTCATTGCAAATTACGTCATTATTTTATTCTTCAATTAATGCCAACCAAATGAAATTATGACTATTTCATCACTTTTAATTTAAATACGACAGCATTATTCTCCAACTTAATACATCGCGCCTATTAACACATTGTATATTAAAATGAAAAACACGTTAATTTTCGATTAAAAAAACCGTCAAATTAGTAATCCCTCACCTTTATTTTTATAAGAATAAGTCAAAGCGTTATTATTTAGAGACTTTAAACTAATAATTACTCATGCAAAAAAAAAAAAATCCTATTTAAAGAAGCCCCAAAAAAAAGAAGTATGACTCATGTAACAAACTCGACCTAAAAATTTATTAATGAAACTGGAATTCCATAATAATCCAATTAATTAGGCCAAAAAAAAAAGTAGTTTTAACAGTTGGTCGTTAGGGTTTAGGTCGGGGTTTGGGCCCACCGGCCTAGCAATATGGTGGCGCCACCTAATTGGACACGCCACGTGGCACATCGAGGACAACGTTTTGCCAGTAAAACTTTTGTTATGATCTAGTAGTAGTTGAAATCGACGAATTCCAATTTGTTTGTATTACAGCAATTACAATAATAGTATCCTGCCATCTACATATGTATCGTGTATATTCATTCTGAGTTTATTAAAATGACAGAATAAAATATAAACAGCCGGGATGGATGAAGTATAATTTAAAATTTGGATACAAAATAATGATACTATCTCCGTCCATGATAAACATACACACTTTCTATTTTTGTCTCTCCACAAAAACGATATATTCCACTTAAAACAAAACCCTATATAGAAAGCTCAATTTTACACTATAAATTAGACTTAAGCTCCACTTCAACATCCAATTATTATAAAAAGATTAACAATCGTGCTTGAAAAGTGATGATCGTTTATTGTGGACGGAGTAGTACAATCATATCCTATTTTCTTCGAATTATTTTTTATTTATTTTTTAACCCAGTTAACTTGAAATTTAAAGGTCGTGCCACAAATGACTCGAACTCGGGACCTTTGGTCTCGGACATTAACCCCCTACTGCTAGACCAATACACACACATTTTCTTCAAATTAAAATTATAATCACGAATTTTAGAAAAAAAGAATTTAATGTGTTTTCTATCAATTTCCCTTTTTGCTTTTTTAGGTTTATGTTGTTGGCCGGTGGAAATTATGGCAGGCTTTTTCACATTCATTTTTGTAGTTGCATTATAAGAACTTGTAGATACAGAGTACCGACTAAATTTATTTCAACTATTTAACATTCATATAGATTCTACTATTAAAAAAATGCGCTTTAATTAAATGAAGCAAAGAATATTGATGCATCTACTCAATAAGTATGAAAACTTGGATTTACGCACAATCGTTTAGAAATTGCAATATAGTGGAAGTATCAATCCTTGATCTTGATATATATATATATATATATATATAGGGAATGGTTCGTGTGTTAATAAATTTTGGCGTGTTAAAATGTTAAAAATGCTTAAAGGTATACAAAACTATACTTAAATGTGCATAAAATTATGCTTAATATATAATTATGATTTTAAATGTACCAATTCATGCTTAAATGAAATCATGCTTATTGCCCTTTGAAACCATGCTTAAATCAATGATAGTCATAGATTTAATTAAGATCAATGGTCCAGATTCATTCATATTTAATACACCAGGATTTATTAACATATGAATCAACCCCCTCTCTCTCTCTATATATATATTGTCCCTTATCCAATTTATAGTTTTTTTATAATTTTTTTTAATCTTTTTAAGTGCATCAGAAACACACTCTCTCACTTTCACACACACAATGGCCCAAATCCCTGAACTATTGGTTGAAGTAAGTTGAAAGTGTGTGTTATCAACTGAATTGTACATTGTTGTCAATTACAGTAGTTAAACTCGATTCAATTATTATTTTTACGTATTAATTTAATTTAAAAATTACTAACTAACATCAATATTTAGCGATACAATATCAATTAGAAGATCATGAAACTATATTAGTTTACCACCAACTCTAAAGGTAAAATAGATAAATGATTTTTTTATTTATGGAGTAGATAATATTAAAATAAAGGAATTTAATAGGATGCTCCCCTACCTACTGTGAACATTGTTAATGTACCCACAACTGACGTGTCAATAATATATATAAAAAAAACTATTATAAATATATATATACCTTAAAAATAAATCCAACCTAAAAAAACCCTAAAAGCGTCTATGTAATTATAATAACACAAAAGTAGTAAACATAGAAGAGAGAATCCCAACTACTCAAATATAACCTTATGCTCGCAGGAAAATATGGGCACAATTAAAAGGAAAAGAAATCCATAATAAATGATCATTAATTATAGTACTCCGTAATTAACAGTTAACATGTTACCGTGTCTAACAATAACTGACAAATGCCGATGTGATTCACTTTTAAATATGATGGTTTATTATGTGGCTGTAAATGAATCCATTCAGATTTCATATATAAAAAATATTTCCAACGACTTCGTCAACTAACTATTAATTATAGAGTATACTTATATAAAAACTTACTGTATTTAACAACATTATCTTGGTAAATAGACAATATTAGATTTGATGTGGTGTCAATTTTCGTTAATTATACTCTAATTACAAATCAAGATCACATCGCTTGAGTAATAAAATTTTATTTAAAACTCCCTCCATCCCGTTTACAAAGAGTCCACTATAATCCCCACTTTATTAAAGTGGGCTCTTTATAAACAGGACGAAAAAAGTATTTAATTTTTCGACAGCAAAAATCAAGAACGACGAGACGGTTACATAGTAGCGGAACACGAGATGTAACAAATACTCCCTCCATTTCATATATATTAACACCTTTCTTTTTGACTTTTCTGGCACGCTTTTCCACGCTTCTCGATGATGAGTTTTAAAATGTACCTTATATTTGAATCGAATTCCTCCTGTGTAGACAAAGCAAATCTCAGAGTTTATTTTTTTTCTTTTTTTTCTCTAGGGATTGGAAACAAACTATACACACCTATCATGAATCATGACCTGTTTTTCAATGTTTTCCTACAAACTATAAAAGAAAATCGAAGTAAAGTATTCAAGAAACGCGATTCTTAATCGTCTGAATTCTGATCTATAGGTACTTGACCAAAAATGTCTGGGCATCCTTCCCATTCGCCTTGTTCCCTAGCTTCCCAGTACCCACCGGTGTATCTGTATGTATTTGATCCTTTCTCCTTGGAAAACCAACGAGGTTTCCAGCCTTGTTCTTGCATCTTCCTTGCCTGGTTTATATGTAGTTAGAAATAAAGGCAGTGATCATAATACCTCGACAAGGGATTTTAAGTAGCAGAGTTTGTTCTAATTTTGTGAGCATTAATTAAGCAATGATTTTTGTATTCTGGCTCAAGGGCACAAGTATTGAATGTTTACCTGTCGTTGCCTCTGCTCCAGCCTCAATTTTTCAGCATTTGCCTTCTCGTATTCCCCATTTTCAAGGCACCTTTGATCGGGTCTTAGTCTTGAATCTGTCGGAGGCAGTTTTTCCTGCGAACAAGTGCGAATTTATCTTAATAATCAATACAAATATTTGGCATGATATTCTCCTATTTCCACCACAATAATGGTTTCAAGCGAACACAAAAATATTATGACATCAACTCACAAGGGCGATTTGCGTGAAAATAGAGTTAGATTTGCTCCTGAAATCTGAACTTGTGACGAAGGCATGTAAAACAGTTTTTAAGTTTTTTTTAAAAAAATTACCTTCAATCCTGGAATTAACTCATTGAGTGTAATGGCAAAGCGTGTCAAATTATAACGTGTAGGGAACTTGGGAGGCTTGCTACGTCTCCAGAGCAAATGAGCTTCCGAAGAATCGTGGCCTTTTCCTTTAAATTCACCATTGACATAATGTATACTCTCATCCCACTTTCCAATTAAAGTTGCCACAGTCTTTCCACTCTTGTCTTGGACAACTCCCTGCACCTGAAATGTCAAATTTGTCTTAATTCAATGTCTTAAAAGTAATATAAATTACCAGATTAGGAGTGCTTCAGGAATCAGAAAATCCATACATGCAACCAGTATGCCAGCACTACGGGTAAAAAGTTTTCCAACTATAAAATGATACACCGAGATAACTTACGAGTCACAAATGGGGAGGGGGGAGGGTGTCAAGAGCATTTTTTTCGACTAAAAACTTGTCCACACAAAACGGAGACAAACTTAACCATTGTTAAACACCCTTTGGTTGCTATCTTAGTTTTGTTTACAAATGGCATATTTCCAAACAAAAAAAAAAAAAACATAACACCAACTAATAGTTTGTTGAAACTTGAAGAGCAAACTCATCAAGGTTAGACAGGGAAAAGAATTTAAAACAAAAGAGATTACCTGGTGAGGATTTCTATCTATTATAGACTGCTCCTTAAATTTCATTTTGCATGAGTAATTACGGTTTCCTTGTATCCGCATTGAACCATAGTGATCGCAATATAGTTTTCCCAGAATAAGGTTGTATATAGATGTTGTTACCTGCAAAATACCAACGTCCATGTTTCTCAGAAAAGAAGCACTAGAAAAAGGTTCTCGAGTCCTTTCTAATTTTCTAGTAGTACCTTGCTCCATTGGAAAATTTCACCGTCATCAAATTCAAGAGTTAAGATACCCTCTGGATCAAGCTGAATGGAGCGACCCCAGAATTTGCTTCTCAAATTGCTGTCACCATAGAATCTCCAGCCAGTACCCTCACAGTGGCAAGCAAGAACCATTGGGTGATGACTAACCTAATGAAAAAGAAAATTATGTTGGCTAATTGTTTGGTAACAACAAATACAAACCCAATAAAATGTTTCAAGGGTCTTAAGTTGAAACGAAGCCAAAAGGTACAATAAGTTCAAAGCACATCAGCAAACACAACAGATATATGAGTCACAGACAATAGATAAGACAGACAGATCTAAATAAATGGTTTGCATAGAAAAGATACAACCATGGTGGAAATGTGAACAAGGTTCAATACAAGTCCTAATAATTCTATCAATTCTTTATGGATGATTAGGTTTCCCTGAACCTTGAAACTTGGGCATAAAATTACTATTTTGAACAGAAGGGATCATATAGATACGCTGAGCCTGAGAGAGAGGCGCAGTATTGTCCTACTATTTTTCCAACCGTGTCTTACTTGGTCCTTTCATAATTCAAGTGAAACATGCAGCAACCAAAGTACTAACCAAGTAATTAAATTAACAACTCAAAACTGCACATTGACCATCAGAGGCATCGGCTAGCATGATTGGATATAATAAAAATGTTATGGAGCAGAAACAGAAATGCAAGAAGAATGTAATGGTGCACTGATCGATTTATAGAGGATATAAGTAAATCAAAAATTTTAACATGAGACAAACTGATAAGCTGTTGAAATTTTTCCTGTTTCTCTCCCTGTTTTCATATTTCATTTTATTTCTTATCAACAAAAGTGTCACGTGACCAAAAAAATCATAAGCAAAACTGAAATAATTTGACCCAAGAACTAAGCAGAGACCTTCTCTGAGAAAAACCGGAGGCCTTTATCTGGATAATCTGCTTCATAAGTCTCCCCTAGCAGTGGATTAAATGGTTTGCAAATTCTCCCCTCCGTGGAGGCATATCCAGACACAGCAAATGCAGCTACATTTAGAATCCTCATGAGGCTGTTACCCTACACAGAATTATATAAGCCCAGATCAGATACTAAGAGTGAGAAGCTATGAGCATCATGAACATTTAATCCAAAGTAAGCATGCATAGAGCAGTAGATTTAGTGAATGAGCTTATGCACTGATATTCTATATAGAATATTAATTCCATTTATAGTTGGTTACAGTAGGTACAAATACTTGAAACTGAGTATAGACATAGAGAAGCACAAATTAAAAAAAAAACCAAGTCAGCAATTCACATATTAAGCTTAAAAGTTCTGCTCAGTCAAAATAAAATTGACTGACAGAAAAAATGGTCAGGCAAAATATAATTTGAGAGCGTAAGCAACATAATCTGATACTGAGAAAGACAACCACTACAAAGTGCTCACAAACTCGGATATTTCCTAAGTTCATGTATCCAATAAGCTCCTTTATCTTTCTAATATCTTCCTATTAGCTGGTGATGGATTAAGTAGGAGAAATGTTAATGTCTCAAAAGTACATAAATAGAATGTAAAACATTCTACACCTAAGAAATATATTTATATGAAACCATTGTTACTGTCGAATCAGTCAATGCATGAACATAGGAAACTGAATCAATTAATATTCTTGGGACCAACTTACCCTTTTCCCCCATTCATGGGCCCGATCGAGTAAATATGAATATTCCAAGTCTTCAAAACATTTCTGCAGGGACGAGAGAGGCTCATTGAAGTAGACTGGAAGACATACTTTTGTAAGATCCTTTCCAATGTTGTCTTTGATCATTGACCACAAGCTCACTCCTTTCTCTTTCTCAACAGGGTCTGGCAATTTCTTCCGGCGTTTAACATGATCGAAGTTTGTTCCAGCTGTCTTAATGGCAGGTTCTATACTATCATTGGCTTCAAAATCATGGAGCACATCATCATCATCAGAGGAAAAGGATGATGACCTAAAGTCAGACCCATTGCTTTTAAAAGAGCTAGAAGATAGAAAATCCCTTGTGTCAAAGAAAGTATTCTCTTCTTCTTCAGAGTCCTCCTCTGCCACGTCCACTCTTTCATTTTCATCTTCAGATTCAGTAGCACTTTCTGGTAGAGATTTACAAAAAGGCAGTAGAAGTGTAAGAGCTCATCCAACTAGAAAATGCACCAAAAGAAACCAGACGTCTTGTACTATTACAGTAGGTCCAACTTTTGAAGAATAAAACATCAAGCAGTTACAGTTGACATGTTCTGGGAAGAACAAAGCACATTATTTTTTTTTTACTCTTTTACCATCTCATTAGATCACAGGAGAGTAACAGATCCAGCTTCTTACTTGGAGACACTAATTTGATCCAACAGCTAAAATGTTACTGATTGAGTTCGCGTTCATATTAGGATTCATTAAGCCAAAGACATTTATCATAGGCTGAGACATCTTACCACTATACTTATCTTTTGATCTTGAAGATGCTCCTACATCCTTCAACTGTCGCTGGCTTTCGTCAACAACAGTATTCTCCAAATCCACCTTTTCTGTCTACACAAAAGTAGCTACCATATTAGCCTAACAACTAGTATATAACACTGGAAGTATTACAGTGAAGATAATTTCAGTTCAATTTACTCGTGAAATTTCTCAAGAAAGTAAATCAGAATTTGATGAACAAAATATTATGATCACCCAATCATACCGACAAAAGAAATGGAAATAATAAGTTTTTCTATTTGGAGAACGAGAGGCAAAATGCAAACAAGAAACTAATAAGCATTAGATAACAATGCAGCATGATAACAAATAATTGCAGCCACTCAAATAAGCATTAAGTAACAAAAGGCTCACAAGTCCAGGCTCTAAAGCTACAAACACAAGGAGCTCCAATGCACAATTCTCTAAACAAACTGAAGAGTATTCTGGGATTGGTTTGTAAAAGCTTGTAGTCCGAAATGAACAAACCTCTAGCTGCCTGAGTGTATCTGTCAGGAGCCAATACTTCTGCCTCAAGACCCTTAACTGACTTTGCAGTGAAGCAAATTCACTCTTCATTATCTGTTCACTTTCCTGAATTGCAGACTCACTCAAACCTTCTTCCAACAATTTCTGCCTCAACCTATCTGTTGAGACTGTTACATTGTCCACAGGAGCCATTAACTCACTATTTGACATCCTTGGGAACATGTCCTTCACAGCTTCCAGAGCTTCAAGCCATGCCACCCGGTCTTCTGCACTCTCAGCCCTCAGATGAAGCCTCTTTGTACCAGTAAATATTGAAAATCTCCTATCATCTGATCGGCTCTCTCTGATAGTTGAGACCTACAAGAAACTACTCAATTGTAAAACCGAGAGAACATATTTTTCAATTTTAAAACAGAACACAAATCCAGCACTGAATTATACGAATGGAAGGACAAATCATGCATTTACTTGTATTGATTAATACTAGTTTCACACTCCTCACGAAAGGATGCTATAAAACATCTCACCAAGAAGAAACAAGATCATTCAAATATTCAATATAGATAACCAACAGAGAAAAAATAACATAATTTGATTATCCATAACAAAAAACAATACATATCATTCGAAACTAAATGTTCCAGAATCTTTCCAGAATGAGGCCAGAAATCCGAACTGCATATTAACACAACGCAACAGAAGCATTTCTTCAAAGCTAGAAATTGTTCATACAAGCAAATAATCCTCCAAGATAAATAGTAGAAAAAACCGTTAATCTGCATGAAAGAATGGCGCATGCTCAAAATGACCCGACTAGCAAGTAGTAATATCTCATGCAAATCAATTAGAAAAAATGAAACCTTCAAATGAACTTCTCCAACAGGCTTCCTGCCTTTCATGGACCCCCAACTCCCACTCTTGCGATGGTGATGAATACTGGTACGCTTCCGCGACAACCGTCTCATCGATTCTTCCCCAATCACTCTTGATCCTTTCTCAGTCTGCGGATTAACCAGAATCCTATCCGGCCCATGGATCTTATAGTAACTCAACACACCATCCTGCAAGACGAACCATCTCGGCCTCCACCCCTTCCCGTAATTCACCCACTTATACAAAATCCCCGCAATCCCATTCCCAACTATGTCATTGATCTTCAGCTCACGGCTGTGGTGGTTGTGGTTCTGACCATGATTGAAGATATTGCTATTGAACGAAGAAGCATGATCCAGCAGCGAATCACGCGACGACAGAACCCTAGACACCGCCGCGCTCAGGCTTCTCGTAATCAGATGATCGGCCGTAGGCGGCGGCGGAGGAGGCGACGACGGCGGCATATCGGAGTTGGTGTGGATGCTCATCGATGTGACGCAGCAGAAGGGATGCATATCACGCGGATTGAGATTAGCATAACTTGGCTCGCTGCTTCCGAATAATCGCGCCGATCATTCTCCGGCATTGACGGCGAGCGGCAATTGACGGTGGCGGAGAAGCGATTTCAACGCAGGAAATTAGGTGTTGAATATGAGAAAAATTCAACCGCATATAGATAGAGATATATGCAGGATTTGTATGTGTAGATTTAGCGAATTGGATTGGGCGCGCTGAGAGAATTTTCCGGTGGCGTTGATGAGTTGGCAGTTGTGGCGGTGGCGTTTAAATTTAGGTTTCAGCCGGCGGTTTTGGTGGGGGGGGGGGGGGGGGGGGGTGGGAGAAGGATTTTGAGCAACGTGTCGACGTGGCAACTGAATTGTGGATTTTATGTGTATTTGATTTGATTAGATTAGATTTTCTACATTCAATTTTCAGATGTAATTATACTTTTTTTTTATTTTTCTGAGGGAATCTTATGATTAAATATGATTTTGTGTTGAGACGATTATTATGTGTAAATTGGAATATAGTTGAGCAATGTGCTATCTTATATGGTTGATTATCATATCAAATTACTGATATATCATTATAATATAATTGACTAGTATGCTAGGGTGATTGAGTCTAACAAATTAATACAGTACCAACAATAAAACACACAAGAGTTGGTAACCCAATTCGGTGACTACACACACTTACGTTTGGCGTTGGGGGCCATGCCCAAATGATCAATCCACTAATATAGTGCTCGAGTACAAAGGAACTTACTCACCAAGGAACACACACCTCGTGAAGCCGTGTCACTCTCCAACGCCCTCCTATAGTGAATCGAAGCTAAGCTCTCACTAGCTTAACCTAGTCTAATACCCTCGAAGATCTAGACTAATTCTCACACCCCTTGAGTTTAGAATAACTCAGTTTACAAGAGCAACCCAAAACCTAATATGTTCTTATGAACGGATACTAGTTTTGTGTCTTCTACACTCACACTCGTAATTGTTCTCAATCACTCGTGTATGCAGGAATATATCATAAACGCAGTGGCCATATGAGAACGACTCTTCTTCAATATATAGGGTCTATTGCCGAACCCTAGATCTTGTCCTCCAAGATGCATTGATTTTGTGTATCTCTTTAGAAGATACTTTCATTGTGTTGGTATGACTCTATTTGGTGAAGTATATCCTCATATCAATCCAAGATTCACGTAGGAAATTTCCTTCTTATCGTCATGCATAAATCCGGAAAATTTCCTTTATGGATATACATGAACAGCTGGCACCCAGCTGGCAAATCCGTCCTTCATTTTTTAGTCTAATCGACCCCTCAGTCTCACAGTTTGTCTCATATATATTAGCCAACACATTTAGCACTAACAAACTCCCCCTTTGGCATTTATGTAGACAAAACCCAATAAGGAATGCAAATTCAAACACTCACCAAATATCAATCAAAGCTCCCCCTTGCTTTGAAACTAGTACCTACATAAAATTAACATATCAAGGCTCCCCCTTAGTAAAATAAACCATAACTTCAACAGCATGCTTTGAAGAACGTTATAAATGTGAACAAATGCACAGATACAGACTGAATAGCACATCACACAAACTCAGATCACAGGCACAAAGAGACAACATCGGTAGAGTTGCAACAAAAGCAACATATCTCAACTACCATTGAGCAAATACTGGAGCGCACCCATAGTACAATACTCTAGATAGTTGATTCCAAATATACACATAATAGAAAACCAGAAAACTAACTTATCACCCAATAGAAATGATAAGCAATGTGTCTTGAGTAGTAGAGTAGTAGAGTGTCTCCCTCTGTATTACTACATGCCTAAATTCAAATAAAAACTAAGTAAAACATTACTCCCCTTTTTGTCTGCAGAGATGCCAAAGATCTAAGCATCATCATCATTATCATCAGCATCATCTTCAGATTCATCCTCATCTTCAGAATCAGCCACAAAGTCATCATTGGCAGCTTTCATCCTGGTTTCATGTATCCCAGAGTCACCATCTGATTCATCAGTATCTTCAACTTTTTCTCTAGATGCACTAGAATTCTCAGACTTTTCAATCAACCTGCCATTTTTCTTGAGTCCGGATGTACCAACATCAGCATAATCATCATGTCCACTTACTTGATACATCTGCAGATCATTGAATAGTCCTTCAATCTAAACTTGTCGATCTGACAGAGTCTTGATGATAGCAGCCAAGGTGCGGTATTTTTTCCTCAGCTCCAGCAGTACTCTTGAGGTCATAGCTGGGAGATTATTCCCCACTAGAACAGATTCAAGCTTTTGTTCTCCAGGCAGTTTCTTCTGCTTTCCATGAATAGTCCCTGTAATATCTTTCACATGTCTAGATGGATCAAATAACTTAGAATTGAAGATAATGTGACCTGGGGTAGGCTCATACACATCGAAGTCAGTCATCACATCAACCTGACTAGAGATAATATCAAACAACAAACCAAGAAAGCCAATGTTGTATCCAAACCACTTCTCTTGTTCAACATGATCTTGAAGAAACCTAAACACTATGGACCCAAAATTGATAGGGATTCCATTCCGAACCCTATAGATGAAAGTAGCAAGACTACCCTATAGATGAAAGTAGCAAAAGTCTTGCTAAGGGTGGAATGATGAGTGGAGGGTATCCAATTATGCACAGCTATTTTATGAAGTATTCCATACTTCATGGACAGTTTAGCACCAGGCAAACTATCTCCTACCCGAGAATTCATAACCCCATCAGTCAATTCCCTAGCAACAACATTCAGTGAGACAAGTGATCCGCCCTCACTTTAGGTGTAAGGGAGATGCAATAATAATCGATTGAGTAATCGAGTCGAACCACAAGGAATGCTATGGCGTGAGAATTTCAACTAGTAATCTAGCTATTTAACTACTATTCAAGCTACCGACAAGCATGTTTTTGTGTTTTTAATGAACTAATGACACCAAAAAGTAATTATCAACTTCAAACTTAACTAAACAAGTAACAAATAAGCAAAGGATATAAAATCAATAGGAAATAAACGTGATTCCAATTATACTTCGATTAGGCTCAAGTGATGAGTGATTAGAACTCTAACTAGAATTAACCAATTTAATCCAATTTCATGTGGGAAACCTCCTAACTATGGTTCACTCAATTCTCATTGCAATGAAGACAAGTAGATTAATGAAAGGCCTAATTCCGACTAAGACATCAAGCAATTCATTAACTCCCAATAGCTCATGGAGTTCCTTAACCCTACTATACTCTAGCATGCAAATCTCTTGATCCTAGCATCTAATCTAAGCCTCCTAAGCATTAGATCAAACACTTGGTATGCAACTATAGTGATCAATCACAATTACATAATAAAACATAGCCCTAAGAGAAATGAACATGAAATTAGAAGGTAAACTCACAATTAAAGCCTAAACCCAATCACTTAATCCTAATCTACATATAATTGAAATCACAAAGAGAACTAGCTAGACATATTTAAGGAAAATAAACCATAAAAAGTAATTGTAATCATGCTTAAAAGAAAGAGAATTCAATAAGGAAGAAGAAGATGGTCTTGAATTTCAAATCCACAAAGTATAGCTTCAACAATCTTCAAAATACTAAAGAGGAAAGAGGGAAAAATATTCTAGGGTTCTTGAGGAGTTAAAATAAGTCAAAATTATCCAAATTGGGTGAATTATAGGATTAAATACATTAAAAATCAAGTTTGAGTCGAATCAGAGCGAAACGGGACGAACCGGGGCGAGTTTGGACGAGCCGAACTCGCCCCTTAAGTGAAGAAGGGCGGCTGACCGGCGACCGGCTGGACCGCCGGCTGGGTCGCCGGCCAGGCCGCCGAAATCTCTGTGGCTGATGGCGGTCCAGAGGAGGGGGGCCGGCGGCCGGCTGGGTCGCTGGCTGGGTCGCCGGTCGTCCTCTTCCTTGACCGGTCAACTCTTCGTCTCTTGCGCGCTTTCTCCGTTTTCGCTCGTTCTCTCTCGTCCGAACTCCGATTTACGAACCGCTTTTTGCTACGGCTTCCTAACGAGCTCCTCTTCGATATGGAATGATCAAATTGGCCAAATGAGTTCTCCATCAACCTGCAAAAAGACACAAAGAGACTCGAGAGAACGGGGAAAACATAAACAACTTGAACTATTGAAACCCTAACTCTATGAATTCAAATTCCACATTTTCAACCCTAGGTTTCATCCTAATTGAGCTCGATTCCTCCTCGTTTCTAGCCCTCGATCCTTAGCCACATGAATGCACTTTCCAATTCTTACAAAAATGGATCGAAAACCGAAAGAAAACGAGAAAGGTAAAAAGTATGCTACAAGTTAAGAAACCCTAGCATTTTAACATTTAAACACATAAATCGAGACTCAAACACATGCAAAACACACTCAACATGCACATAAAATACGTGTTAATCAACAGGGACCTCAGGATATACTGCAATAGGCCACTCTAGATACTGATCAATAACAGAAGGGGAAATAGTTATGAAATGACCCCTAATATATGCCTTGAACTAATCATGGGAGGACAAATCAAACAAAGAATTATTCAAATTGGAATAAAACTCCAAAATCACATTCTTCACAAACTTCCTTACAGGCAACACAGTTAACTGAAGACCAGCCCTATCAATAATATCCAGAATCCCATTAGAGACAATATCCTGCAGTCTAACATGCCTATCCACTACAAACTTCTTGTGCCTATTCACCTCCCAAAATTGAATATGATGATTATCTCGAAACATAGGTACAAACTCATGTTTCTCAGATTGTGGTGCATGGGAAAAATTACCTTTGAGAGATGAACCATAATTCTTAGCATTACTTTCATCATCACCAGACTCAATATCTATGGGTTTCGCCCTTTTCGCTTTCTGCTTGACATCGATATCCCCAATCTTGCGCTTTCCAGCCTTCTTAGCCCTATCCGCAACAGCTTGAGTTTGAGCAGCTTCCTTAGCCATGTAACGCCCCGTAACTTCACTTAGCTAAAATAATTAGTTAATCTCGATAGTTGAGATATACTATCAGCTTTTAGTATTCAAGATTCTAGAACAGTTGCTTAGAGAGCAATAATGGCATCGAGTAGCGACTCGACTTCTATAGTGAATCCCTTCGAATAATCGATTGAGAAGTGATGATAGAATTAAGTAGCAACTTGATTTCTACAGTAAGCAATTAGCATTCAAATAAAGGAATCGTTGTTATGCTCAACCACATTAGCTAAATGTGATCGAAGTAGAATCGCTCGAGTAAGAATAACCGATTAGGCCAAGGCCCAATTCACGTACTAGTGGGCCACGCCCATTCTCCGTGATTAAGTCGAGTATATATATATATATATATATATATATGTATTATAAGCCAAGGAGAATGTTGGAATAAAACATTCATATTCTTGAATTAGTACAAGGCTGTGTGAGGGAACACACACAAAAACAAATATATATATATATATATATATATATATATGTATACAATCTCAACAGTTCAAACTACAGCCTTTAACATTTTGAATAAGACAAAACTTAAGAATTATTTTTCCTCCTTTCGATTAAAAATTGCTAATCACCATTAGCTTCTATTAGTCAAAAGAGAATCACATGTTATACATAAAACAAGGGCCGAATCCCACATGGCTCATAGTAGGATTCTCTAAGTACAACCTTGAAATTACAAGAGTACAATAGGGGACAAATTCCTTAAAAACTCCTAGCCTAAAACAGGAAAGAAACCAGCTCTTGGGGGGCTGAATTAGGACTGTAGAACCAGCCCCATCCCAAGCCTTATACCTGCAAATAAAAAGAGAAATCAGTCAAGCAAGACAAGTGTTGAAGAAACCGAAATTTTGCAGCAAGAGAACAAATCAATTCAAATCCTAACATACTAAAAAGGAAAGGGAATCTGCCCATTTTTACCTCAGTTTGGCTGCAGAAAAACAGCAAACACCCCTAGCTCTACCTGCGAAGGAGAAGGGGATGAGGTCAGCTAATAAGAACAAAAGTTTTAAGGGATTCAAGGTCTGCAATTAGAAAACAAAAGAGGTCTGCAGTAAATCCCCAAACAAGAACCAAAAATAGCATGAAAAGGGAAGCTTTGATAAACTACAACCATTTTCAGCCGAAGTCAACTTTC
Source organism: Mentha longifolia (assembly GCA_001642375.2). Taxonomy (NCBI): domain Eukaryota; kingdom Viridiplantae; phylum Streptophyta; class Magnoliopsida; order Lamiales; family Lamiaceae; genus Mentha; species Mentha longifolia. Next base: position 16,806,566 of record CM038110.1, read on the forward strand.
CCTTAGTGCTACAACCAGAATTGAAACCTCTATATCTTCACCTCCCACTCACTTAGAACTTCACAGTTTCAAACTCACCCAAATTTACACAAACACATAGAGGGTGCAAGTAGAGAGAGAAGCAAGAGCTAGGAAGAGACGAGAAGGAGGAAGAAGCTAGGAAGAGGAGGAGGAGCTAGCAACTACAGCCTCATCTTCTTCAAGGTATTCAACCAATACCCAGCTCTATGAGAGAATAATCATGATTTCAACCTCATAGTACTAAGCTTAGTATGCTCAAACCTTTCAATTTTGAATAGGAAGTAATAGAACACAAACAAGCATGCTATCTATCATTAATCTTGATCAAGGAACACCCAAGCCTAATCAACATCCTAACTTAGAACAAAGAACACACCTCAATCCAATTTCAGAAGTAAAAAAAAATGTAGCCCCACAACAAGTCAGCCATAACGTGTTCAAAACTAGAGACTAACCTAATACTAGAAACTGAAATGCGCTCCATCGCACCAAATGAGCTCGATAACTAAAACTAGTAGTTAAAACTTAGCTTAAGATGGGAAAGCAAACCTCCGTCGAGGGCAAATCCTCGACGGCGAGAGAACCGAACGACAGCAAACGACGAGAGCAGCAGGGTGTAGCCTCGGCGTCACCGCATCGCACCTCCAAGCCTGCAAAACGGAAAGATGAGAATCAATAACCTCTCAGCAATAATATTAATAATTTTAGCAAGTAAAACCAAACTCTATCGTCGAAGAAGGATGACGACTAAAATCGAGAAACCGGAACAAATGTCCCCTAATTCTTTCGAATTAGGAATGTTAGTATATGGGCGACTCGAAGAAGCTTGCCGGAGGCACGGGAGTTGCAGCCGGCACCGGAAGCCACCGAACCAGAGATGAACTCGCCGACGAGAGACGAGCTTGCCAGACCGTTCAAAACCCTACGATGCCCTCCGGAGCCGGCGCCGTCTCACCGCGGCAGTAGGAGCTCGACGGAGACCGAGTATCCCACCAGAGATCGACTGAGATGAGTTTTTCCCCCAATTTCAGAACTAGGGTTCCCGATTTGCACCACAAAAACACGAAAGGTTTAGAGTCGGACAAGATTAGAGAAGGGGAAACGATGGGTGACGACCCATTACTTGAATAGCCGCCGGAGAAGATGACCGGCGAATCGGGACGAAGAAGAAGGAGACAAAGAATCGCGATTGAGAGAGAGACGGTTCAGCACGGAAGTGAAAAGGAAATGAGGAAGGGTTGGGGTCTCCTTTTGTTGACCCGGGTAGGGTCGGGTTAGCAAACCGGGCCATGGACAGGGTCAGCGGGCCAGTTTTGTGCTGATAAAGCAATGGGCCGGATCTAATTACTAAGTGGGCCGAAACCACTAATTAATTTGCAAGCCCAAATTCTAAATTAATTATGGGCCGAGACGATCCTAACTAAATCGTACTCCATCGGAATTTAATTCCGATAAATTTCGTAAGGAATTATTTTACGATTAAAGGAATCAACTTAAGATAAGTTAATTAACCAGAACTTATTAACTGAGAGTTGATCGTAATTGATTAAGCAAATCAAATACATAGTTAAAATTTATTTAGATTAACAATAAATCAAAGATTGATTTATTGATTAAAATCTTATGAACCGTTCACGTAACGGTATTTATAACCCCAGCTCAGATAACAGTACCACGTTACTGGATTTAGAATAACCTTCGATCATAATTTAAAACTAAAATCTTAAATAAGATTTTATTCGTTAGAATACGAATCTTACCTCGATTTTTAATCGAAGGGTACGTGAAGGAGGGACAGTAGCAGAAGTAGAGATCAAGTCTCGTTGCAGTAGAGAAAAACGAGGTGGGCTTTCTATAAAACAAAGCATGTTTTATTAGATTATTAGCTCTTTTAAAGTGTTGTCATGCCATAAATGTTTTCAGTTTTTTGTATGATGCCTATCTGTTAAATGGAGAAATACCAATTCATAAATCGAATTCGGGTCCTTGAATGATCAGCTATTATTCTTGGACTGGTGTACACATCGATCGTGTCATTCCAGATAGTGACCGATCACGTGACCGAGTGAGGTGGCCACCTCCTCGGACACAACAGACTCAGATATGGTAGAATACTACAGAACCTAGACTGCAGTCGCTTTTAAGATAACTCAAATTTTCGTGAACATAGGCCTTTCAAGAAAAACCCTATGTTTCACTATGAATGGCTTGACAATAAAATGTTTTGGGCATGTGTCCACTGAGTACTCTGTACTCACGCCCTGTACATTATTTCCAATGTGCAGGTTGAGCAGGATGAAGGGAGAGTGACCGGCGATGCTTTTGTCAAAGTTAGAAAGTAATATTAGTTGAAGATTTCTCTTGGTAATACATGTCTCCATACATGTATTCTTAAACACATTTCCGCTGTGTACACTCTGATACTTCTAAACCTCCGATATGGTTGTAATTCAAGATCATGACGAGTGATGTCATACTTATTCCGTCTATCGGTGTTTATTCTATAATATGTTTGTACCAAATTCCTGAATTTCCCACCTTTCATAAATTATTCGTTAATTTCCACCATAGTCACGAATCACCGAGCTTAGCTATCGATTAGCAAAGTGCGGTCGTGACAAGCCAGTTGCCCACAGGTGCGGTGAACAGGTGTATTGGTAGGAATCTCGAACTCTTTGGTTGCAGACGAAGACCCCTGAAGATTTATATGAAGAAAATTTGCGTTTAATTCGTCAAATTGCTGGAATTGACGAACCCTCACCACCAAAGGAACACTTGAAGGCTCCCTCTGTACCTATTCAAGTGTTTGCTACAGAACCCCCTGTTACTGTCAACCTCGAAAAGGGGGATATTGATGCTGTGCCCTCACCAGTGAGGCAAATTCACTCTAGGGTGGTGAGAGGTCAAGAGAAATAGAAGCATCAACAAACTTCTCGATTGAAGCAACTTTCGTCGCTTGCTTCGATGACTCCGCTCGATTCAATTTAGCCATAAGATTTACAGCACTGTGGGGTCGAGATGTGGGAGGAACAAATTCTTTTATTGGAGAGAGTTCTGGTTCTGATGAGGAGGACGAAGTAGAATCATAATTAACTAGCTTCATCGATGTAATAGAACCAGTTATGCAAGTACGGAAATATGGGATAGAACCAGATATGCTTGTCATACTTGGTTTACAATCTGTCTTATAATACAAGTATGCAAATATGGGATAAGATAATTTTACAATTGGTATCAGAGCAGTACCAACAATAAAACACACAAGAGTTGGTAACTCAGTTCGGTGATCACACACACCTACGTCTGGGAGGGGGACGCCCAAAGGATCAATCCACTAATATAGTGCTCGAGTACAAAGGAACTTACTCACCAAGGAACACACACCTTGTGAAGCCGTGTCACTCTCCAATGCGCTCCTATAGTGAATCGAGGCTAAGCTCTCACTAGCTTAACCTAGTCTAATCCCCTCGAAGATCACCTAACCCAAAACCTAATATGTTCTTATGAACAGATACTAGTTTTGTGTCTTCTACACTCACACTCGTAAACACTCGTAATTGTTCTCAATCACTCGTGTATGCAGGAATATAATCATAAACACAACGGCCGTATGAGAACAACTCTTCTTCAATATATAGGGTTTCTTGCCGAACCCTAGATCTTGTCTTGTCCTCCAAGATGCATTGATTTCGTGTATCTCTTTAGAAGATACTTTCCTTGTGTTGGTAGGACTCTATTTGGTGAATTATATCCTCATATCAATCCAAGATTCATGTAGGAAATTTCCTTATTATCACCATGCATAAATCCGGAAAATTTCCTTTATGGATATACATGAACAGCTGGCACCCAGCTGACAAATCCGTCCTTCATTTTTGAGTCTAATCGACCCCTCCGTCTCACAGTTTGTTTCACATAGATTAGCCAACATATTTAGCACTAACAAATACATTAACAAAATAGATAAGAAATAAATATTGACGGTGAAAAATAACTATTTATCTTATAAGTAAATAAATTAGGAGTCACGCTTTTAAAAGTATAAAGTTTCTCTGCATAATAATGTATATTTCTCGCTATGTACATATTATATACTTGTATCTCATTATTCTTGTCTCATTATTATTTTATACATTATATATATTCGACAAATGAGACAAAAATAATAAGATAAATGGAGTGTTATATTGTGATTTGAAGACGCAAAAATGCGTGAAGACAAGTCATTCCCGCTTGAGGACATTCGTGGAACCAGTAAGAGGGGTGTGAGTGCTTAAACCTCTATCACGAAAAAAAATACACATGAAAAATTTTCAAATTATTTTTAAATTTGTACAAAAATATACCCCACTTTATTGGTCCCAAAATGATATTTATATTAACTGCGTGAATAATAAAGTGGGACAAATGGAGTGTCATAAAAGTCCCTATCAACAAACTAAATAGTAAGAAAATTTATATCGAACTCGAAATTTATAATATATAGCCCACGCTTAAGATTTTTTTCTTCGTTCACCCTTTTGCTTAAAGATTATTCATGCAAGACGGGTAAATTATTTTCGACATATTGGCTAGAATCTATATATAGAATCTATATATTTTTTTAACATGTCTAGTACTCCGTAATATTTTCTTTTTAATGATAAGTGACTATATATAAAAATTTATAAGGAACTTAAATGTCCTCGAATTAAAGTGATGCGATGTATTCTCATAACTATGTGCATAAATAAATAAATAAATAATATACCAAGTGCATGAGAACTATATGTATATTCAAAAATAAAAGTCTATGGTCTTCTTTTTATATAGATTTTGAAGCTGGAAAAACGTGGGCAACATAAACTGTTTCAGTTGGCGAATTCGTTGTGTTTTACATTACAACACTCCAATAAAAATAATAAAAAATGAATTTGTCATTATTCACTTCCAAATAGATTACTATTCCTGCTGAAATACCTTATTTCATTAGTGAGGTTCTGTGTATCTCTGATTTTATATTTTCATACAAAAATAATTTATTAATTATACGATCTACCTAATATAAAATGTGGACATAATTCGAGAATAAAGAGAAGCAGCTGGCCACCTAAAAAGGATTTGGAATAATTGCATATACCTAGTTCAAGCATTATTGGTAATAACGTGTGGAATTAGAGATAGAAACTTCCTAACTTTTAGCTCTAAGGAGTAGTAATTTGTAAATATTTTGAAAATTATCACTTAGGGGAGCGTTCTTATAAAAACAATCTCTCTGTCTAACTGTCTTATACTACCTCCGTCCCATTTTATTAGCTACTGGTTTGACTTTTGACTTTTTCGGCACGCGTTTCACAAAAACTAAGTACGGGTTTTAAAATATAATTTTTTAAAGTATTCTTTTTTTTACGGGTGTGTTCGAGCGCTCGGGGAGCGATCCCCTCGGCTGACGTTATTATGACGTCAACCCCCAATTTTTTTTAAAAAAAAAAATTCAATTTTTAGAATTAAAAAATAAAAAAAATTATGCTAGCCGTTGGAGTAGCAATGACTACTACCAATTTTTTTCCTATAAATTCATCTTCATTGTTCTTCTTCTTCAAACCTCTTTATTCACTTTCTTCCTCATATTTCTCTCTAAAATTTTGAAATTCTTCATCAAATTCAAGCAAAAAAAATAAAAAATGGCGGATCCCATGAAGAACAAATTCAACAGGTGGTTAGGAAATTACGCCGCCAACTACGGCCCGCCGCCGCCGCCTCCTCCAACAAATCCGGAGGATCCTCCGACTCCAACTCCGGGGCTCGATTTTGGTGCAAGCAAAGAACCAAACAACTAGAAGGCGTCCCCGAGGAAATGAGTCTCTCTAGTCCAAACAACGACCGAGCAAATCAACAATTCATCGAGTGGGCAAAGGATACGTTCAAAAGCGATAAGGAATTATCAAAAGGCCAGGGCGACAGATACGAGCAAAATGACGCCGGAGGAATTGGAGGAACATCTTGAACTCTTGGCGGAATTGAAGAGCTTGATTTGAATTTAGATATATTTTTTTTAAATTTAGATGTTTTTATTTTTATTTTTAATTTTTTTAATTTTAAATTTAGATGTATTTTAAATTTTATGTAATGTCTAGTATTTGAATTTAATAAGTAAAATTAGTTTCAATATTTTGGTTTAGAGTTAAATCGAAATCGAAAATGAAACCAAAATCGAAATATAAATTTAAATAAAAAAAGATTTTAAAAAAAGGAATAAAAAAAAATCTGAGAGATCCCAGGAGAGATCCCGTGGGACAGTTTTTGAATGTGAGATTTCTCCACGGAAAAATGGTAGAGATACCACAATTCAAGATCGGCGTTGGGAGCGCCCTAATCCCAGATTGATTCCTACCTGTAAATAAAAAGATAATGTAGGATTTTCTAGCAAATTAACAACCTTTTGAAAACTTAAATATTTCACATTAACTATTTAATGGCGTATTTCCACCGAAACATTTATAATAAAGACAAAAACTTGGGTGAGGTCGGCCACATAGTGTGGCCGGGTCAAAGTGTCAATCTTTATATAGAAAAGTGTTAATCTATACGAATAAAAGTGTCAATCTTTAACATAATTATTTTACGAATAAAATGACAATTTTTAAAAGTGTCAATCTTTATACAGAAAAGTACTAATCTACACGAATAAAAGTGGTCAGTGTTTTAGCCGTCCGCACGATACCCCTGGCTGACCCAAGTGTGTCCCTATAATAAAATAAATCGAAATGGGATAAAAACATAGTGATACGGTTTTATAATCAAGAGTAGTTATGGCCTATGAAAATATTGTGTTTCATCAAATTAATTCTTAAAAAAGAAATGACATTATTATTTATGTAGGTAACATTCAAGTGGTATGAGTTCTATTTAAAAATGATACTACTGTCGCTCTAAATAATTAAATTAAATAATAAATGAAATAAAGATGAATATGATTGTAGATGGGCAATAAAGAAATCATATTTATAAATCATAGGCATTATTGAATATATAAAAAGGTTTTATGTATGTATATATAAGTATTATACATTATTAATAATTGGAAAATCCAAAATAAATAATGGCCGTATTGCTTGCGATTTGGTCCCAGATTTGTGGTGACTTTATTCCTACAACTTTATAAATTGGCCATGTATGCCAATTTCGTCGTCTTTCGAAAATCCCCTAAAAAAAGAGTTACACCTTAAAAGAAAAAAGAAAAAAAATCTAATATAATATATAGGTAAAATAAGTTCACATTTAGGTCCATATACTCACTCCGTCCAATATCTTTTCATCCCGATTTTTTTTTAATTTTATTTATTTTTTACTTATTTTGGAATTTTGTAAGGATTAATTTTAAATAATTTTAAATAATTTTAAAATATAGTAATTTTTTCTATAGAGTATTACGATTATAGTAGGAGTAATACTTTATGAAAAATATTCAGAAAAAAGAATGAGGTTCAAAGATCATGAACGGAAATAGTATTATTTTTTTAATCGTGCCATGTGTTTCGAATTTTTTAGTTGTGTTAAATTTAAGTTCTCACTTTCCCTTACCTTAAGTTGATTCGGTAGAAAATTAGGACCTAATTTAGTTAAAAAATATACTACAAGGACCCAATAATTTAAGACAAATATAGTGCAGAAATTGTTGTTGGAATTTGTGGATAAAAATGAAAAAAAGAAAAGTACCATTATAAACTAATATTTTTCACCTGAATAACAAAGTTTGTGGGACATGAATTCTTTTTCTTTTGCTTTTTGTTTTTTTTATTATATATAATTAATTTCATTAAAACTTGTCCTTATTTATGTAACAGTTGGCAACAGAGCCCACAAAAATATGCCAAGATTCAGGTACGTTTTTACATTGTTTCTTTTTCAACTTTTCAATTCATAATAGAAAACTATTTGGAAATTGTAGATAGAATGAATTGAACCTAATTACCACTTTGCGATTTCATTTTTCTTTTTATATTATTTTCCTTCACTTCTGTCACTTTTCTCTGCAAATTTGTATCTCCTGCTCTTTCTATTTGCGAGAAATTAGAAATAAATCACTCGCAAAAATCATTGATGCTTAATGAATTCTAATTAAGAGTTTATAAACCCTAACTGTAAATTAATAAACCCTATAGGGGATCACTAAACCCCATTGGGAATCATTATAATCAATCAATGGGAGATAATTCTCGAAAACTGAAAGGGAGAAGAAAATTATTTCAAAAGGAATAAGAAGAAAAATAGAGACGGTGAATTGAAGGCTAGATAAGGAAATAAGTAGTAAAAAAAAGGAGAAGAAATGTAAAGGAGTAAATTTAAGTTGACGTGGCTTCATTCGCTCATGAGACGCTCATAACTTGTCGCCTAGCATATCAAAGTTATATATATATATATATAGGCTAGAGATCATATGCAAAAGAGCAATTGTGTAAAAAATAAGAAACAATCATATCCATTCATTTTGAATGATCTACGGTCAATTTTTAACTTTAAACTTCTATTAATATATCACCTTATATAACTGATGGAGGGTATTGATGTATTTTTCTTTTAGAAAGAGTACGGTTATCTCCTAAAATTAAGGGTTGATTTTTGAATTTATCTCTAAAATGGCTCTCGCCTCTGTCATCGTCTCTCTCTTATTTTTTTCTCCATCTACATACAAATCTTAATTTCACAATAAAATTCTAGAATTTGGTTCCTGTATTACGTCCATGGAGAAAAATAAATTTCTCAAAGCAATAAATTGATGATTTTCAAAAATTAAATTCATTATGGCCTACTATTTTATAAATTTGAACCCAATTTTGTTTGTGATGAATTATTTCCGTAATGTACTTTTATTTTTACGGTTTCATGTAAAATGCATCATTACAGTTCAACCAATGCATTATAAAAGTTAAATAACCGCATTATTCATATCATTTTTTTTAATAATATTTTATTACTTTTTTGTAATGCATGAAATAATAAAAATAATGCATTGTTGTGTATTTAATATATTTCAGAAGATATTACTGTGTAAATTACATTAATTTTAACTTATGCATTACAAAGAAATATAGTAATGCATTACTGAACGCATTATGCATTACAAATAGTGTGCCGATGCATTATAATATGATTTCCCTTTTTTTTAGTACAAATATGGTTTTTGATTTTTTTATCGACTAACTTTAAAATACTGAATGCATTATTTAGTTATTAGTAGTGCATTATAATTCATTTTTCTAAATAAATAAATAAATAAACAGTAGCGCATTATAATAAAACCTTCGATGCATTATCTTAATTAATGTAAATGCATTATACATAATAATTCAAAAGGTTTTATGTGTTAAGTTAGTCGTATGCTATGCATCATTTTAAAATCTTGAAATGCATTATTTAATTAGTCATTCGTGCATTATCATACAATTTTGAATGCATTATCTCAATTTATGTATTTAGAAATATTTACCTTTAATATGCAGTTTTTTGTTGATTTTGTTTTGGTAGTGGGTCGTAAGATTTTTAGCTAATTTGTTTTAGTATGATTTTGGATTTTGAGCGGTTACATACCATAATTCATGGACGATTTTAGTGGGCGGCAGTTTTTATTTCAATTGGTTTTTACTCATTTAGCCATGAGCAAGAAAGAAGTTATCATAGTAATAAATAGCTTGATCCGTGTCATTTATTGTAGGATTAATCTGGACCATACATATTCTAATTATCAAGGGACTAGAATGCTTCTTATTTTTTACATTAGGAGAGCTTTTCACATGATCTCAACCCTATATATATATATATATATATATATATATATATATATATATATATGTATATATATATATATATGTGTGTGTGTGTGTGTGTGGAAATACCCCAAGATACCTAATATCATATAAGAAATACAATTTTTAACACAATTATAAGAATTGTCAATTTTTACCGATATTTTCAAAAAAGGGACTAAAATGCCCTTACATATATATTCTCCAATCTTCCTTCAACCTCCGTCCTTCTTTAACACAATTTCAGAGCTTCCCAACAAGCTATTGCTCACTCTTAGTCGTTGCATCTAAGGTCTTTCGCCGGAGAGATATATATACGGAGGCAGCGGTATCGTCTATGTGCGGCGGCGACATCATCATTCCGAGCGGCGGACCTCATTGCTTTTCTGGGTGGCTGTGTGGCGCCGTCACTGTATAAGAAAAGGTTTTCTCCTGATTTCGAGCTTTTTGTTAGATGATTTGTGATGACGGTGATGACTTAATCGACGTCGACAATTATCAATTTGTCGAACTCTACAAGTTTTCTCCTTGATTTCTATCTCGTTTTCATCTCAAACGTTTTTTTAATCCTAGGTTTTCTACTTGTATTTGTTCTTTCTGAGCTGGATTTGGGTGTGACGTCGCCGAATATCTGTTGCCGATGATGGCACGATGTTGTGTTATCAACGACGGCGTCATGTTGATCAAGCTTGGATTTGAAGTTCATCCTCGTGTTTGTGTGTGATGGTACGTGAGTTTCAATTTTTATTTTAGAATGTAGCATTTATTTCGAGCGATTCAATGATTGGGGAACATTTATTTAGATAAAACAACTTGCTCCGTCTTTGTTGTTAAGTAATAATCATTTTCATGCATAAACTAAGCAGGCAATTAATTAATTATTGTTTTACTATAGTAAGATATTATCCATTTTCTTGCCTTCTGTACATAAGTTTTTTTCACCACTTCTTACTTTCTGTAAGAAAGTACTTAACAATATCTTACCTTGTCTTCTGCAGCATGCAGCTTCAATAATTGTTGGGCACGGAGGAGTTTGGAAGAACAACTTATACGAGGGTGGATTACAAGATTATATCCTTATTCCCCGTATTGGTATAAATTACCAAGATTTGTTGAAGAAGGTTGAGGATGGATATGTCTATGTCCACGTTTGATATACATGCATCAGTAAAATCTGCCGCTGGTGAAATAATGAGAATGAGGATTACGAGCGGTCTAGTTTGATGGAAATGATTGATCTCCATACTCTCTATGTGACCACACGGCCTAAAAGCAAGCCATGCATGTCAAATCTTACCAACAACGAAGCTGCAATAATTGATAACTTGTCAGTTGCTGCAATAATTAATACTAGTCAAACTTCAACCTTAGCAAGAAGAGGTGGAGCGAGTTAGTGGTTGATCCCGGGTGCATCACAACAAGTGTCAATTGATCATTACGAAACAAGCTTTCCCATGGAAGATATTCCGACCGGGCAACTTGCCCTGGGTTCATTTTTTTCAAGCAAGGATAGTATGGTATCTTTTATCCACTTTTATCACTTGAAAAATTATTTGAGTTTCGAACTAAGGTTTCCGATACACAAAGATATCACGCCGTTTGCAAGTTTGAATTATTATGCGTGTTCTCCTTACGAAGCAAATCGTTTGGATCTGCATGGAAAATATATGAATTGGATGGCCACACATGTGAAAGAGATATCAGGACGGGCCCGGCAACAAAAGTTTTTTCAAGATCCATTTCTGAGTATGTTGGTCCTAGTATGACGGAGGATGGGAATGTTATGAGACCACGCGATATTCAGGGTCAGTTATGGCGTGATCTCGGCATTGACTTGAAGTACCGGAATGCTTTAGCTGGTAGAAATCGAGCTTTCAAAACGATTTATGGCGATGAAGACAAATCATTTCAGGTAAGTTTTTACATATTCTTCCCAACTAATGACAAGATACTTTAAATATACACTAACAACTAGTAAGATAATACCTAATACTTTCCATCTGTTTTTGCAGCTGATTGCCCAGTATCTCTACATGGTGAAACATATGAATCCTGGGTCGGTAGTGGATTTACAGACATGGGATAATAACCTATTCCAGTATTGCTACTTTTTGCTTGCTGCATCAGCAAGAGCATTCCGTGCATACCGACCTATGCTTGCCGTTGACGCCACGCACTTGAAGGGTAAATACAAGGGAGTCTTGTTTGTTGTATCAACTAAGGATGGAAATGAACAGATCGTGCCTTTGGCTTTTGGTGTTGACGACAAAGAAAATGATTCTTCATGGACTTGGTTTTTTGAACATGTTAGGCAATCATTCGGATGCCCGGACAATATGTTGATTGTGTCGGATCAACATGCAAGTATAAAGAACGCTGTGGAACTTGTGTATCCAGGTAATATATGTGTAAATGCTTACCTACAGAATGTAAGATATTTCTGTTGCTTACTAAAACTTACCTTTCCCAGGCGTCTCTAATGGACTTTGTACATATCACATTCAGGGGAACATCAAAACTTAGGGTGGCAAAGTTATTGAGTTTTTCCAAGTTGCTACTGGTGCGTATAGGGAATCTGACTTTCTAACGCACATGAAAAATCTGGAAGCACATCATCCGGCGGCATATACAAAGCTCATGGATTTGGATCATATTAGATGGGAAAATTCCAAATGCCCCGTTAGGCGTTTTGAATACGGAACATCCAACGCTGTTGAGGTTCTAAATGCCCATCTTAAATGGGCCCGAAAACTGCCGGTGGCCACTTTATTAGAGTATGAACGTAATATGGTCCAAAATGGTTATATAAGCGGAGGAATGAAGCTACAAATAGGGTCAATGAGATTTCAGTATATGCCGAGGAAAGGTTGGAATGTGCTGTGGTGAAAGGTAGCTACATGCGGGTGGAGCCGATATCCAACACAAAGTATAACATCATTTCTCGTTTGAATAGTTATATGGTGGATTTAGCTTCCAGGGAGTGCACTTGTAAAGTCTTTCAATTGGACCTCATTCCGTGCGCGCACGTAGCAGCTGCCATAAGGTAATGCAAATATATGGCAAGATTTTATAGATGTTTGTCAAGTTTCTACTCTGATTGTTTGAAATCTTACTATCTCCAATAATCTTTGAAATGTTACCATCTCCAATAATTGTCCGTTGTTTATGTAGACACAACAAGCAGACCCCGGTGAGCTACGTTCATGCATATTATTCTACTCGTACGTGGCACGAGATTTACGCAGAAGAGGTTATGCCCATACCCGACATTAGTGAGTGGCGCACACCGAGTGAGGTTCAATCTCGGGTTGTTGGGATACCTAAAAATCCAAAACAAGCAGGACGACATAAGGGAAAGAGGTTTCAAGCAGGTCGGATGTGTTCCCGATGCCACCAAACAGGACATTACTCAACTTGGTGCACTGCTTTTATACCATTGAGTCAACAGGGTGAAGAGGGCAGCAACCATTCTAGTGTGAAGCGCCGTCGGAAACCCAAGACATGTGGCATTTGTGGCCTCGTTGGCCATACCCGTAGGAAATGTCAAGATCCTCGTAGGTTTGATTAAATGTTCTTGAAAATCATGTCAAATCTGACCTCCACACAACTTTTTGCAAAGTGGGTAGACATTTTACATTGTTATGGAATGGCTAATGCTTTTGTAGGCCAACTATAGTTATTTTCATGGTAATTGGTAATAACTTGTTAACTTGCTTGGTAATAACTTGTCAACAATCTTGCATACTTTTAGTACTAATTTGGTTTGCCTATTATAAGTAATTTTGGGAATATTTATCAAGATCTTTCCTTTTGCTATTAACTTGGAAATATTATTTCCAAATCTTTCCTATCGCTATTAGTTTGGGACTATTTTATCAAAATCTTGCCTATGGCTATTAGTTTGGGAAATTTTTATCAAAATCTTGCCTATTGCAATTAATTTGGAAATATTTTATCAAAATCTTGCATACTGCATTATGTTCTGCTTATATGTATTATAAAATTTTGCCTACATATTGTCTCTACACAAATGTCACATATTATCTTGTTACTGCCTTCTTTAAAAAATTAATTGGTAGTTACTCATTTTCAATTTACCAACCATATAATATCAATTGGCAAGAAGTTGTTATATTGTGGAATTCTACATTTTATATTACCAAATAAACATTAAACCAAAATAATATCGTAACCTAACAAATATGGCAAGATGACAAGAAATGTATCACTGCATACAGATAAATGGTAAGCATTGCATCACTTCTTGCCTAATCATTTTCAAAAAATTACTAGCGGGAATGTTCCATAGATACGTGAACCCGATTTTCTCCACCAAAAGAAAGATACCAAACAGTACTCCCCCACCCAAAAAAAAGCCCAACAGTATTTCCCCACCAAAAAACAGTATGTTTTGGGATTGAGCTATCTTTCACAAAATATACATATAGTTATTTTTATGGTAATTGATAATGACTTGTTAACTTGCTTGGTAATAACTTGTCAACATCTTGCATACTTCTTGCCTATTGCTATTAGTTTGGGAAAATTTTATCAAAATCTTGCCTATTGCTATTAATTTGGAAATATTTTATCAAAATCTTGTCTACTGCATTATGTTCTGCTTATATGTATTATAAAATTTTGGCGAGATATTGTCTCTACACAAATGTCACATATTATCTTGTTATTGCCTTCTTTAAAAAATTAATTGGTAGTTACTCATTATCAATTTACCAACCATATAATCCCAATTGGTAAGAAGTTGTTATATTGCGGATTCTACATTTTATATTACCAAATAAACATTAAACCAAAATAATATCGCAACCTAACAAAGATGGCAAGATGACAAGAAATGTATCAATGCATACAGATAAATGGCAAGCATTTCATCACTTCTTGCCTAATCATTTACAAAAAATTACTAGCGGGAATGTTCCATAGATACGTGAACCCGATTTTCTCCACCAAAAGAAAGACACCAAACATTACTCCCCCACCCAAAAAAAAGCCCAACAGTATTTCCCCACCAAAAAACAATATGTTTTGGGATTGAGCTATCTTCACAAAATATACAAAAACCACCACCTATGACATATTCGAAATGATGTCATCGATTGTCGAGGCTTCCGTACTATGAGCGTAGATGCTGGTAGCGACATGGTAACGGTATGCATCAATTTCTTTTGGGTTTTCCTTGCATCTTTTAATGTCCGATCGTGAAATTATCTTCTCGACTTTGTTCAAACAGTGTAGAGCTGAGTCATGATCGTTTTGCTCCTTTTCAGTATATGGTCCGAACTGTAGCTCCTACTGTGCATATTGTGGGCCTTGGATCTTGTGTTTATCGAAGTATCCTATGTCTTTCATGAGTTGTGGTATGAGCCGAGGCATAGGTATGAACATGCCCCTTCTTATCTCCCATTCGCCCGGTGAAAATTTTCATGCTTTGGGGTCGTGAAGTTCCAGCTTCTGGTTCTTCATGTCGATTACTAAAGTTGCCCAGTTGCCATGAAATTTGCAGACTGCTACAATCTACAAAAGGAATGACATGGTAAGGAATTACCAAATATTAACAAATCCCAACTAATTAATTTATTACCTTTTCGTACTTAATCCATTTCTTCACGCACTCCCCCACTCCGGAATTGTGCCATCAGCATACAGGAGCAGCGTCGCGACTAGTTCGGAAGAAAAGTTATCCGGAATACTTGGGCCGTGCTCGCCATAAACATGGATTACGTTTGAACCCCTCTAAATGTAGAACATGTCGTTAAATGCGTTGCCTACTTCAGCCTGAAAAAATATTATCATTAAAGGCAAGAATTTATATCATTTTTCACAGAGGCTTTGATTCCACAAATATCATAGGATGAAAGAACATGATGTTGGCAATATTTGGTCTACTTCTCACGAACAAGTCAGTAGAAGGCAAGCAGTTTAAATATTATCTTACCATTTCCACAAGAGTTGGCAAGATTTTATTAAATTGCATACCATGATACTGCAACAAGTTATCACTATCTTTTTATATGTTTGCTTTAGTCCTGCAAATGTGGGGTTTGAGGCAAGTATTGACAGGTATGCATCCACATGTTCCTCGTTAAGTGGTTTTTTGTCATTGAGAATCTCCTCGAAGAAATCCTTAGTAACGGGACAACTCAAGCCCACATTCCTCATGTGTTCCCCATGGTGTTAATATTTTTTTGTGCTTGCAATACTTAATAAAAGCAATATATATAAGGATGTTTAATCGTATTTGAACTTACGCTTCAGATTCGCTCTTCATGAAAACTTTAAATAGATTTGGGCATGGGCGCACATCATCTACGAGGAAAGGAGTACGGCACGCGCGTGACGGGTATATCGTCCTGATGGGCCGCGGGTTCAGCAGAGGAAGAGAGAGTGTGTTCGATGGTTCGCTTCTGACCGGATGTACAGGTGTAAAGTACTCAGAGTCGGCAAGTTTATCAAACTCCCGTTCAATTTGCGTGTTCGTGAAGCTATCATCCTGCCCGAAAAAAACATTGTTATAGCTGCACAGACTATATTTTTAACCACTTACTCTGTTTATGTTGCAATTGTTGGTGCAATTGGTTTGAAGCATTTCTTCGTACCAAATCGCACCACATTCATATCAAATGATGGTATGGCAAGAATGGTAAGATGTCGACCATTCATGCCAATGTTGCAAGGTACAAAGTCGTAATCTTCATACCAATCGCACTTCGAATTATAAAAGCCAACATAAACATTACATAAAAAGTTCATTCCCAAAAAATGGGGTTCGTACAAATACAATAAAAAATTTGATAAAAATTGTCTTTAGAATCCCACCCCTAAAATAAACAATATTCTTAATGCCACACGAATCCACATTATACCTCTCCCCCCGCCTCAACTGTTTCTTGTGCCCCTCCTGGCCCCGTTGCTGCCAGTGTTGACGGTGATGCTGTTGTTGTCCTCGATCCTGAAGCTTTTGTCTCCATTGCTGTTGTGTTTGTTGGAGTCTCCACAACTGCTGCTGTTGGTGAAGAAGATCATGTCGTCTCCACCACATTAGCCTCCATATCAGTATTAACTGGCAGATGCTGCTCATTTTCTTCAAATGCTCCCTTGCTGCCATCTTCAGTTGTATTCATTTACATATGCTCATCTTCGGGTGCAAAATGGTCCTCGAGCGTAGTCGGCTGCAGGTGTTGATCTCCCGTGTCTGTGGCATCATGGGCCTTTTCCAAGATCAGAGCCACTACTCTGTGGGCAACATCATCAACCAATTTATCGTGGTATTTCACAAGGAGCTCTTCAATCTGCGCCAAGGATTGTGCTGCAGTGGAGGAGTTTCCAGCCCGACTATGAACTTGGTTTTCTTTCTCGCCGTCTTCTTCATTTTTTTTTATCAGGCAAACACAACACTCACACACCCACCACATACGCACTCGAGGGGACTCGAACCCCCGACCTCTTGGTTAGAGGGGAAGCATCTTACCAACTCGAACCCCTGACCTCTTGGCCTTTGTTGAAGAGCCTCCACAAGAGGGATATTGATATCCACTTTTCTCAACTTCTCAAGACTCTTGGAAAATTGGTCTTCACCAACCTTCTTTTGATCCAATTAAGGAAATGAAATAGAAGAACTAAGAGATGAAGTTTTGAGTACCTCTTTCTTCATTTCTTCACCTCTAGTCCTCTTTTCCTTAGGCAACTTTGACGCCTTGTATGATGCTTCATTCTTAAGTTTCACGGTGTCACAATATTCCGCATATTTCTCTTTTGAGAAACGTTGAGGGAAAGGAAGAGGAGGGCGATAAGCGGGAGGAGCTTGATATGAGGGGTCCTCTTTTGTCTCTTCCATGTGTTCCTTAAAAACTTGAGGTGACACCTTCTCAAATGGATTTGCACTAGCAAGCTTAATGCACATATACATTGCTCATTGGGCTTTTCATTAGTGTTGTTTGGAATTGACCATGTTGATGTTGATTTGTGAGCACGTTGGTCAATTGTCCCAATTGCCTCTCTATCATCTTAAGATGGGTGCCTTGAGCTTCTATATTCGACTCGGCCTTCTCCATTCTAGCATCCCTAATATCAATCTTGGCTTGCATCACCGTAAGCACTTTCAAGATTGCCTCTTCGGTACTAGGCTTCTTCTCTTCATTAACAACACCATGAGATACCGAGAAGCCCGGTGGAGGTTGCAATGCATTACTAGGATTCCCATATGAGAGATTAGGGTGTCTAGGCATACCTTGGTAACCTTGATAATATTGGTTACCCTGTCCTTGATAGCCACCTTGTTGAGGACGATAATTCCCATAGCTCCTATTGTTGTGAAGATAGTTAACATCTTCGTATTGAGCTTGCTCTTCCATAGTAGGTATAGGCTCCATCCTTTGCTTAGCCATAATATCAATCTTGCTATTCATGGAGGACAATTAGGCCGCTAATAGCTCCATAGGATCCGTTGGAGTGGTAGTTGATGCAACCCTCTTCAATATAGTTCTCTCCATTGGCTATTGGTAGCTATTCATGGCCATATTCTCTATGATTTCCAAAGCCTCTTCATGACTTTTCCTCATCAAAGCTCCATTAGCCGCGGCATCCAATAGCCTTTTCATTTCAACACTAGAACCATGGTAGAAGAAATATATTTTCGACTCTTGGTCAAACCCATGATTTGGGCACTTCCTTAACATCTCTTTAAACATTTCCCAAGCCTCATAGAAAGACTCACCTTCTAGTTGTTGAAATTGAGTGATTTGAGACTTGAGTTTCATAGTCATTCCGGGAGGAAAGAAATTTAAGAGAAACTTTTGTACCATGTCATCCTATTTGTCGATACTTCGGCTTCCAACGAGTTGTACCATAGCTTTGCCTTATCATGAAGGGAAAATGGAAAGAGCCTCAACTTGATAGCGTCTTCGGGCACTCCATTTATCTTGATGGTACTACAAATCTCTAGAAATTGAGATAAGTGAGCATTTGGATCCTCATGAGCTCTCCCTCCATATTGATTTTGCTTTATCATAGAGATAAGAGCGGGCTTGAACTCATAATTATTGGCTTCAACTCTTGGGCCGTTCATCATGCCTTGATGCACCATAGGATGGAAAACTTCACTAATGGGAGGAGGTTGTGGCCTATTCCTATCAGCCTCTTGAGCTTGCAATTGCGCTTGCATTGCTTCTAGTGTTGTTGCATTTGACGAACAATTCCATTTGGAATTCCTTCCATCTCTTCACTAACTTGTGTTGAGCTCCTTCTTAATTTGTTGTGTCGACAAAAAGCTTCGATCTCAAGGTTTAAGGGAATGATAGGATCTCCCTTAGACCTTGTTCTCATGCACTACCTATCAACCAACACCAAGAAGAAATCAACACAACAAAAAAAAACCGAGCAAAAATAAGTAAAATACGTAAATAAAAATGCTTAAAGTAAACCCTCCTAATCGTTCACAATATCACACTTTCTAACTCTACTAGTCCCCGACAACTGCGCCAAAAAACTTGATCACCTACTAAATAGACTCCCACAAGTGTATGGGTTCAATTGTAGTACAATGGAAATCAAGGCCGATCCTCTGAGACTAGATCGATAGAAGTGCAAGTACCATTACTAAATTACTTGGATTTATCTAAGCTAACGAATATTTTTAGTTTAATTTTAGAACTAACTACTTAAAGCAAAAGAGATTAAGTAAATAAAAACATGCAAGTAAACAAAGTGATTGAAAATCAAAGGGATAAAGCTATCCTAGAGACTTAGCATCAATGATTTTGCAAGTGAAGAGATCATAACCACACTAATCCCATGATTGGAATTTACTTAATAGGGCAATCACGAATTAGACTTGGCCCCCTCCCGGACGACCAATTCCGTAGATTACTAGCTAGAAACGTTGTCCCAACCGAATGCTAGCCTATAACTCCAAAAAGTGCTTAAGATCAATTGCTCTCACTCAACTCTCAACCTCCCGGTTTATTGAATTAAAGTGCCTATTAATCACAATCTTATATTGAATCTCATCTCCAGAATTTTGACCCAATATCAATTAACATGTTTAAAAGGTAACTAATCAATTAAACAATCATTTAAAGCATGATTAATAAGAATAAGCAAAAACTCAATCATAGAATAGCATGATCAATCACAATGCATTGCACAACCACCTAGCCAAATCTCTAGAATAAAAGAAAGTAGCTACACATGTTCATATCTAGCATAATCCCCAAATCATGAGAAAACATAATCTAATAACAAAAGGGAAAAGGGAAATGAAGAAAATCAAATCCTATTTCTTGAGCTCTTGAATCTTGAATTCTTGATGCCTTCTTCTTCAATCTTCAATGGATGATCCTCTCCCAAAAATGGAATGAAATAATGGATGATGATTATATGAAATGGAAGTGTAGAGATTTTATGTGTGAAATGGGTGTAAGTGTGTGCAAAAGGTGGCTAGGGGAGAAGATGACCTAGTAAAATGAGCTCACATTGGTATTTATATGTTGGCATAAGAATGGGGTTTATTTTATAATTAGGAAAAAGTAGTATGGGGTGAAAAGTGGAATAAAATGGAAATTTAAGAGCAAATTCGGAAGAAATATGGAGGAAAGAGGGGCGGAGTGGTCGCTCTCTCAAACCGCTCTGAGAAGAACAATGGCTAAGAGACGGCGCGCGGTATGAGCTTTTTCCGCTGTTGACTGCTCGCTTGGTCGCGCGCTAGACCGCTCCCGATAGTGCAATGGTTCTTCTTCAGCGCGCTACCACTCGCGTAGCCAGCTCTCTGATTTCTTTCCGACTCATTCTCCCTCGTCCGAGCTTCGATTTGACTTCCATTTTTTCCTACGGACTCATCTCAACCCGATCTTCGATATGGGATTGCTCTCTAATTTCAACTCCTTCTTCCTGAAAAACAATCAAATAAACCAAGGAGTATCGTTCGAGAAAAATAGAGCAAACATATCGAAAGAGGTACAAATAAGCATTCAATTCACACTTATTTCACCAACTTTATCCTAAAATGAAGAGTAGAAACCATGTTTGTCATTCATCCCTTGGCCTCTTTCTTTTGCTTTCGTTTGCATCGTATTGTAGGGCAAAGAGAGCCCTCTCAGGGTCGTGCTCTAGTGATCTCCAGTATTTCTTCTCGGCTTCTTTCTTGTGTGGCTTCAGCAATGGCACAACATTCTACAAAACATATGATAGTAGATCACAATGTAAGCTTTCGAAGAGCATAGTGCGGTAGGCAATATTTTAGAAAATTATTGCCAAACTAATAGCATTAGGCAAGATTTTGAAGAAATATTACCAAAGTATTTCTACTAGTAGGCAAGAAGTTAACAAGTTATTCCCAATTTAATAACAGATCATAGTGCAGTAGGCAAGATTTTAAAAATTTATTGCCAAACTAATAGCATTAGGTAAGATTTTGAAAAAATATTACCAAAGTATTTCTACTAGTAGGCAAGAACTTCACAAGTTATTACCAAATTAATAACAGTAGGCAAGAAATTAACAAGTTAACAACTTAATATCAAACAAATAATAACAGTTTGCACGAAGTTAACAAAATATTACCCCAATTAATAGCATGTGGCAAGATATTTAACTACTATTACCTCAAGAATTTGCTCGTCAGTTGGGTATTCTCTCTCTTTCACATAGTGGTATCGCATGAATTGAGGCCTTTCTCTGATGGTCTTCTTTCTGCCAACAATTTCTCCAAACTTTGGAACAGCTTCAAAAATCCAAGCCTAAAAGAAAAATAAGACGATTATCAATTTGAATAAAACTAAATGTGTAAAAAAAAATAATGGACTGGATATAGAATGATACGCACTGAGAAAGCTATCGTGTTCCCATTGAATTGGTACATGATCAGCTTTGAACCCCTCTCCAATTTTGGAACACCGTTCACAGTCTTCATCAACACTTGGTAAGAAATGCTACCCCATGGGAAATCTTCCCACGCTTCCTCATCTTCAATCAGAACCCACATCCACTTCGGGATCTTCTTTTTTGCTGTGAATCCCATAACGAATCCACATGCGATCAACAACTTTGCAAGTCTTACATAGTCGTCATCGGATGCTTCACTTTCTTTCTCTTAACTTGAAATTGCTTGTTAATGAACGCGGTCTTCACATCCGCAGTTGTTGTTTCTTCACTCCCACCAAAAAGCCTCTGAAACATGGAGTTTGGGGGCAGTTCGTGTCTGGCATATGGGTTGAAACTCACTTCCCCAAATTTTAGCCCACTAACGAGAGCGTATTTGACACGTGAAAATCGAATAACATTGTCACCAATCTAAAAGAACAATGACGTCAGGTCGAAGTTTGGTGTGGAAAGCACCTGGTGGCATACAACATGATGGATCATGCAACCACTCCCTGTGTTGTAGTCCGGGAGGCGCATGTAGCATCCCAATGCAGATTTAGTAACTCTTGTGGGTACTGATTTGTCAGCGACTGTCTTGAGCGCTTCATCGATCTCCCCAGCCATAGTCTCGTAACTCGTCATCACCACCTTTTTTTCTCGGTGAAGCAGCTTGATTCTCTCATATGCCCATGCTACCTAGTGCCAAAACAGAACACAAAGAAAGGAATAATTAATAAACGACACCTATGTTTAGTTATGCTCATGATTGCCAACTAAATGGCAAGATTTCACACTCACACCAACTATTACCATATTCTGGTAAGCAAAACTAACTTCTAATACAAAATCTTGCCAATAATTTGCTTTTTAATTCAAATCATATGAATATTTTCTAATATATTTGTCTAACCCGTATCACAGACAATTATCATAACCTCTTAATGAACAATTAACCTTAAATTTCAGCATACTAATGAATAATTGCCACTCAAAACCAAACAAAAAAATTAATTAATTCCTATCACCGGGGTGTCAAGTTTTGTCAGTTCTTGCCAATTAATGGTTCAGTTATGAATACTCTTGCCAACTAATTGGCAAGATTTGACAATCACACCAAACTATTCAATTAAGCAAAACTATATTGAACCATTGTACATGTATCTCTTTCGGGAAAAACTAACTTCTAACACAAAATCTTGCCAATAATTTGTCTAACCTCTAGCACAAACAATTATCATAACCCCTCAATGAGCAATTTTTAGTAAATCTTAGCAGCCACTGAAACCAAATAAACAAATCACTTAATTCTTAGCACTGGGGTGGCAAGTTTTGTCAGAACTTGCCAATTAATAGTTCAGTTTTGTTCATCCTTGCCAACTAATTCGCAAGATTTGACAATCACATCAATTTATTTTCCTATGAATGTGCATCCCTCTCTGTAAAACCTAACTTATTAATGCAACCTCTCGATAACCAAAAAACTTGCATTTTATGTCCCAAATTCAAAAATGCAACCTCAAATCACTCGCATAAAACCATAAACAATCTAAAGGAGTTTCTTAATTTTAAAAAAAGCCCTAAATAATACCTCCAAATCCGTAAATGGGTGGCCGCCGGACTGTGCTTGCTCCAGTTGCTCCGTCTCCGGCGACACCAGCTCTTCTTCTTGCTGTTCGTGCCGGACAACAGCGTCGCCTGTTGAATTTCGCCGCTGCCTCTTTGATCGTTGCGGCGCCATATCAACAACGGTAGTGTAGCGCTTTTCAACGGCGGATGAGGACTACGGATTTCCTATCGTTGTCGTTAATTGAGAAGAATTTGGGATGGGGAAAGCTTTTAAAATGAGAGCGTAGGGTTTCTGTGTAATGGGGGGAGGGAAAACATTTTTTGTGCGGTTCTGTTAATTGAAGAAAGGGATGGAGAAAATTGGGGGGAAATTAGATAGTGGGAGGGCATTTTAGTCTCAACATAGAAAATATGGGTAGTTTTTATATAAAATTATAGTTGTGTTATTATTTGTGTATATTATCCCCACATAAATATATTATTTCCCCTCTCTATATAAAATTAGAAACTGATCTGAACCGTTTGATTTTTTTGTGATCTCACGATACATTTGTACTAAAAAAAAAGGTTTGTGAGTGTGAGGGCTGAGCTTTTTAAATTTTCGAAGCTGCCATTTTCGTCCATCTACGAGGAGTGCGATGTTTCAATTTCAGTCCATGACCTCACACTCTCCTTTAGTCCTTTATATCTTTTTTTTTCTTTATTTACAAATAAAAAAACAACATTTTATAACTTAATTCTAATCTATATAGTGTCCTCCAACCCCTACATAAGAAAGTTCATCAATCAACTAACCACTCTCTCCGTCTAAACATAGTAGTCGTGTTTTTTAAATATGTATGATGTATAAAATAGTAAAACATGATTAATAGGTTGAGACGGAAGGAGTAACTTTTTTATTAAAATTTGTGCCACAAAAAACACACTGCACTCTTGGTGGATATGAGTATATTGTAATGCCCAAATCTCGATAATTAATCGTAAGGTGCAGCAAATTTCGATCGAGAAATCATGATCAGAACTCGCGAATGACTCAATGGTCCTGATCATTTCTTCATTTTCGTATTCTTCTTTAAACCGTTTGCCATATTAATAGAGTTCATGCTTATGGGCTTCAACTAGTGACATGTACATATAAATAATATTTATTGAAGTTTTTGGAATATAAATGTTAAAATGGTCGAGCATATGAATCTAAGAATATCGTTATTTTATTTAAAATATAAACACATACACATACATGTTTCGAACCTATATGAGAGATAAATGGTTGAGATTGCTAGATTAGACAATTTGAATTATTAAAACTTGATTTTTTCCATCTTCATATGAAAAATAATAATAATAACTAAAAGACTAAAAAACATTTTACCTAAATCTATCAATTTCTTCAAAAAGGCTTTGGACAAATCCAACAAATAGTACCCAAATAAATGTATGCAACTGCTGACTATAATGAAATATGATTGTACATCTTGCCTCTCTCAAAATAATCCAAATATACAACTATTTACGCCTCTCAACCACAAACCAATCAAATTTTATTATTATTATTATTATTATTATTATTATTATTATTATTATTATTATTATTATTATTATTATGACATGCAATTGCCCTCATCGTTCAAATAGGACAACAAGAAAATCTAGGGGAGCTTGGGGCATTATTGTCATTTCGTCTCTCGAAGTCGAGTCGAGAATAATAGAGTATCATTTTTTTCCTAACTATCAGACGATATTCAAACCAATGGCTTAGCTAGAAAAATCGCGAGTGGGAGTTGAATTATTTTAAATTTCGAGTTTGAAATATTAAGAAATATTTTTTCTACGATTTTGTATTGTGGCGTGAGCTTTTCCTCTACAATTTACATAAAATAACAATATTTAATTTTTTTTAAGAAATAAAAACAAAAAAAAGTGCTCAGGGTCAGGGCGATCTTAAGCCAACCCCAAAGCCAAGCTATATGTGGCTCCGCCACTGATTCAAACATTAATAAAATTTAACAACTAAAAACACTATAAGAAAACTGTTAATTGTCGACAGACAAAATATAGGGCCATTCTCGACGGATCTGCTCCGGATCTGAGAAAACATTATTTTTTGTAGCGAAACAACCACTCCGTACCGGGTCGTTGTCGGCGCTCAACTTGCCCATCCACCACAAAAGAACATTTATAAGACAACCTCACAATAATCAAGGTCTAATGTTTGTTTCATGGACCCTTACCATAACTTTGTGATCACACACACTTATTTTTGAAGGACAATAGACCCCATAAGTCATAGTACTCAACATAGCTTTGTTTTGGCTCATAATGTAATGAATCTTTGTGACTCGATTTATTCTTTTGAAGCCACTTCATAACCTACTTTTGGACCATGACTAATTAAGTCCCATCAAGAACAATAATCACTAGACAGACCGGTCTCGTATTTCATCTCATTTCATAATGTTGGAATCGAGGGTTTCGACCATGGTAAGATCTTATGTCTTAACATTTTCAGTTTCTCACTATTAAATTCTATAAAATAACAATAATAAATTGAAGCTTTAAAAAAAATTACACATCCTAGTTAAGAAATAACAACCATAATTATAGGTCATTAAGTAAACCCTACTTGGATAATAAATTCTAATTAATATAAATAAAATAGAATTATAATTCATGATTTTTTAATTACTAGCGGTACACAAATGAGACACCAAAATACCGACATACTATATTTTTATATTATATTTTTTGTATATTGTATTGGCCTAGAGGTAGTTAGGGGGCTAGTGCATGTCACCAAATGTCTTAAATTTGAATCCTTGGTAGAGTAGTCTTTAAATTTTATATTAATTGTATCAAAAAAAATGTGGAGAAGAGAATCAACTATAGATCACAACTGTCATAAATCAGTCGTATTTAGTCGAAAGAGTATTAGATGTCTTTTAATGTCATGAATTCTTCGCAGATCTATTAAGAATTGAAGACGAAAAATAAGTCCCACAGATCCGTAGCGATTCGAGCATATTCTTGTAGTGACTAACATGTGAGACCCCATTACCCCAACAAATGTTACATCCAAACCCAATATAAGAAAAGTCAAAAAAACATAGAATAACATGACAAATTAAAGTAAGCACACAATAACATCAACGGAAAAGAAACAAATAAGATAACTCCATTATTGATATTGAGATTGAGATCATGAGTTCCAACCCACTCAATCATACTTGTGGTTTTCAGGCTACTGCACAGGTCAGCACGGTAGGACCCAATACGCTCAGACCGGCTCGGGTTCAACTCCCTAACTCAAAAGATTAGAGCATGAAGAGGTCATGAAAACAATATACTACCTCCGTCTCATTTAAGTAGACCTGTATTCCGTTTCGGTCCGTCTCAACTAATAGACATGTTTCCTTAAAAGGAAATAACTTTATTTCACTTCAGCCCATCCCATCAGCCCTAATTGAGCCCAAATTAGAATCTGGCCCAATTAGCCCACTAATTAACCCTAACCCAAAACTAACCCTTATCCCCCTTAACCCTAGATGAGAACCTCATTTCCATCTAGCTCTCTCTCTCTCTACCCGCACCTCTCTCTCTCCGATTTCTGGGAGACATCTCCGCCAAAAACCGCACCACCCTCCCTCCTCCCTTCATTCCCGACCATGAAATCTTACAACCACTACATCTACGACGGCCGGTGGGGGGCGAAGCTGGCGGTTATTGAAGAAAACCCAAGATCTATCACGCCGCCGTCTTCCCCCACCCGAAAAACCGTAGATCTATTGAAGCCGACAACTAAAATTAGCCGTCGGAACCCTAGATCTGTCCCCCGCAACCGTCGACCCATGGCACGCCGTGAAACGCGGCGGCCAACCGGGATGAAGCTGGAGGAGTATGAAGATCTCAGCCCAGAAAAGCCGAGATCTGTTTCTCCGCCTCCAATTTCTGTGGCTTCGCCGTCCCCGCCGGCGTTGCCCGTCCCCGATGGTGAAGCTCCAGACCGATCTGACCCGAAGATGTACCGACGCCTCCCGCGTTCCTGGTTCCGCTACCGAATTCTTCCGAATTGGGTACATGTGGGAGTTGCCGCTGCAGGGAGGTCTGAGGCGACGTCGGCGGAGGACAAGTAGGCCCAGAAAAGATCGATGCAGAGGCGTTGATGCAGAGGCGTTGAGAGGCTTATGAAGCCTTCAATTCTTGTGACTTCTACTCTGATCTTACTTTCCTCTGTTTAATTTTCTAGTTTTTATTTCGGTGATTGGATGCCTGAATCCTTCTGCAGTTTGTTTTTTTGTTTGGCCTCCAGTATCTATATGTTTATGTTTTTGATGGCCGGTGATGAATATTGATCCGAATTTTATCTGTGGATATGAATCTTTGTTGGGAATTTGGCTACTGTTGGAATTAGAATGATGATATGGTCTGACTACTGTGGGAATTAGAATGGGCTTAGCTTTATCTGCGATGATGACATAGGTTATAAGTATAAGCTGATTCCTCTATTGGAGTGGTTCTCATGTGCTTTATTTGGTTCTTGAATTGTCAGTGCCTATACTACAAACTGCATCATCATCTTGAATTCATTGAGCTAAATGGAAATTGCATTTCAATTGACTGTTAAAACTTGTGATGGTCCAGATTCTGATTTACAAATATTCTAAATGATTTACTGCATCTACATGTGTTATGCACAAAAAGCTACACAAAAAACTGCAAAACATGCCCTTTTGCTTCAAAAACTTGCACTTCATGGCATCTGCACAAAAATCTCTTCATCTATTTTTCTCTGAAACTGCACAAAAAAGTAATGCATGTTGTATGGCTATGCATTCATGTCTGGAACACCACCTCCAATATGTGGCACACTGATTCCCATAGCTACCATAAGTCCTTCTATTCCTTGTGTTCTTTCTTCTCCAATCAAGTAGCCAATGCTCTCTCTAACCAAAAACTGAGGCACTTCAAGGTTTGTAGGTAGCATCCCCTGCCTAATTAAGGCATCTTTATTCATGTGTGGTTACCTGAAATTGTTAGTACCCTTGGCCTTCATGATTTCTATCATAACCTGTTGTAGTGATAAGAAGACTTTATTCAAAGTCATTGCATCCAATTCTGTGAAACTGCTTGTCACTGCATCTATAAGTTCATCAGCATTCTTGCAGTTCTTCCTCTGTTGTAGGGCTTGAATTGCACAGAAAAACCCTAGATCATTTGCATTGCAATCAGGGGACTTTGCTGGCTGATTAACTAGCTGAATATGAAAACCATCTGAATTTGCAACTGCTTGAAAGTCTGCATCTCTGTTGGTTATGTGTGTCTTTGCATTATCCTGTTGGATTTGGATGTTCTTGCTCAAACAACTAGGCCATTTCTGCTTGATTGCTGGAACAATCTGAAATTCAATAAACCTTTATGTGCATTTTACAATTATTGAAGCATATTAAGTGTGCCCGAAACTTGAACAATAATGGAAATGTAAACATTGTACCTCTTGGATCATGTAATCTCTAATGACCTGCCTTGTTATTTTCTGGATAGGCTTTATTTCAATAGTCCCTCTAAGCCTTCTTATGCTATTTTTTTTTGCTGCAACCTCTTCAATAAGAGGCCAAATTCCAATCTTTCCATTAAATAATATTGTGCCATCCACATCAAACACAGGTCTACTCACTGCACATAGAAACATCACCTTAGGTATAAACTGCTTTGATTCACAAACTCTTAGTGGATCTGCTTCCATTGGTGTGAGATAGTAACTGCAGTTCTTCCTTGTTAGGTAGAACCATTTTTCATCAATGTGAATTGTGTTTTCCATGGCCTTGAACTTGAGAATATTGAGGCAAGAATCGTAGTGTAAGGCTTGTAGGCTAAACTGTAACCTGGAAAACATGTGATGAGCTGCCAATAGAGGTTTGATGGCATTTGAATGATGTCTGAGCAGAAGCTTAGCCTATCTTCCCACAGTAGCTCTAGAAATATCATCTCCAAGAGCATTATGCATAGATCGAATTGTACCTCTCTCTTGAACTGGAATTTGCTCTATTTTTGCAAAATCAATCTCATGCTTTTTCTTTCTGATTCTTGGTGTGCTTTTCTTCCTCTCAACATTTATCACTTCACTGAGAGCTCTTTGTTTTTTTGCTGAATTCCAGATTCTGCTAACTGCTTGCCTTCCAACTTTGAACTGGTCTGCAGCTGCTTGAATCTTGCCGCGTGGAATGCTCTGATCTTTCAAGTTTTCAAGCAAGTAGTGGAGTATGGAGTTTCTGGTTAAATCAGAGAGATCTTTCTTTTGCCCCATGACAGCCTCCACCTTTTCCCTAGAGCTTTTCTGAAGTTGTGTGCTGAAAATCCAAAGTGAATTGTATTTGCTGCCTTTATAGAATACTACCTCCGTCTCATTTAAGTAGGGACGGTTCCTGTAGATACAAGAATCAAGAGAGTAGAGATTGTGTGGCCATAATTAATTCTGAGGAGAGAGAGTTAATTGTGGCCAAATATTCTTTGCCATTTAAGGAAACAAGTCTATTAGTTGAGACGGACCAAAACGGAATACAGGTCTACTTAAATGAGACAGAGGTAGTAGGTTAGACGATTCTGGAGGGAAATCCAAAGTGTAGAGCCCTTTTCTGAATTTTGTGGCTCGTGTGTAATTTTTGAAAATTTTCGATTATTTTTGTATTAATTTATTCATGAACAGTTAAATGAAATGAACAGTAAACGCGCTACAGTATAGTTGCTACAGTAACAGTAATTTTTAATTTTGTGCTTACTTTATGCTAAACATCCCTTATTTTTTTTTGCATTGGTTCCTGCATCTACAGTGTCTGTCCTAACTTAGTTGAGACAGAGGTAGTAATTGAAAAGAGAAATGACATTCGAAAAGAAATCACATGCATGAGGCAAGTTTGCTTTATTCAGCTGAAGTTGTCATCGTCCATTTCTCTTCTGACAAGTCCTTTGAAGTAACTAGCAACTACATAGTCACATGTAGTAAATCACATCAATCCATTCAAATCAAAACCATATAATTTTAAATCCTAAGCAAATTGTAGCTAAGTAATTAATTTTTTGAGCAAATTGCAAGCATGTTTTTTTCGGTCTGACTGCATGCAAAATTAAATAACAACCTGCAAAAATGCATGTATGTTAATTTGCGTAGTAGTAGTAGTATTATAAGGCACACTTACAAATGTTAGTAGTAGTATTATAAGGCACACTTACAAATGTGCAGACTAGATTGTATATATCTATATATAAAAGAAATTATAAGATTTGTATGCAATTTCAAGATAGAATAGAAACAAAGGGTAGCCTCTAATTCATAAATACACCATTATATTAAATAAGAAAAACAACCATACATCAATATATGCAGTGGCGGATCTATATGTTGTCCCAACGGCTTAAGCTCCCGCCAATTTTTTTTATTTTTTTTTTTCTTATAAATTTGCAAAATAATTGGCATTTTTTTTTTAGTATTTTCTATACATGAGCCTGCACCATCAAGTTGAAATTTAAGGATATAGTGGCGAATATGAAAATTTAAAAAACTCAACTACCTCCAAACAATTAATCTGCGTCTGCCCCTAAATATATGCATGTGTGTGTGAGTCACACACACATACAGACTCATGAATGTGGTGATGACCATTAAAGATCACAAGAAGTCATACTTGTTTGCAGCTTTCTCATTGGAAAATGTTTACACACTTTGCATCACCAAAAATTATGAACTTCAGATTTTAGCTGCAAATGGCCCAGACATATATATATGTACTGTGTACACTGTTCAAGATTGACAACAATTTAAACTATTTTGATAATGAAAAAGAGGTAATATGACGTAGACATTATTAAAAAAACTAGTAAAAAAAAGGTTTTATCTGAATTTATTTAAATAAATAAATAACGTAATAATAGGGCATTAGCTGCTCTAATCTCTCTATGTAGCATTTTCTTGAACAAGTGATGTGCAGTTTATGACTATTTTATAAATATGTTTTATTCAATCTACAAAAGTTTTCGAGTGTTTTGTTTTTTCATACTCCCTCCGTCCCGCTTAATTAACTATATTTGTTTTATTGACTTTTTTCAGCACGTGTTTCTACCGAAACCTAATACGGGTTTCAAAATATAATTTTGAGATTTTCTTTTTTTACTGGATACTACGAGTAAAAAAAAGAAAACTTCAAAATTATATTTTGAAACTCGTATTAGGTTTCGGTGAAAATACGTGCCGAAAAGTCAATAAAGCAAACGTAGCTAAGTAAGCGGGACGGAGGGAGTATAAGAAAATAACGTTTTCCAATTTTCGCACTACCAATGTAGTAATAAAGTGTGGACTTGGTTTGAGATTGGGATGGGCCTGGTGTGGCATGTTCAAGCCCATTAACTTAGTGTTAGGAGAGATTCACATCATTAACCATAATTCTCTCTCTCTTTTTATTTTTTCCTTTTTTATAACTAGTACCGTAACCCGTGCGATGCACGACAACTTTTATACAACCTTTTATACATAGATGAAATAGTGAGTATAATTAGAACGAATTATAGAATTAATAATTTAAAAATAACACAGATCATAAATATTTTTGTTTAGGGATATTTGCTCCTAAAGTTATTATGCGAACCTAGTCTAAAATGATATATATGCATGTTATCTTGGAAATAATTATCGTTGCCTTTAATTCAAGCTTAATCCTTTGCAAAGCAAATGCTATCTAGTTTTTTAGAAAGCATGAGTCGATTATCCAAATTTCAGCTTAATCCCTTTGCAATGATGATGCTAAAAATTTTCAAAAAGTATCAGTTGATTATGGAAATAATTTGCTCCCTTTGCTATCCCCGCCTTTTAAATACAACTCGCAATCACGCTCTTGACGCCTGTGTCTTCTCTCAAAAATTGGAACGTGATACACACACATATATATAAGTATCTCTATCATAGGAGGCTTCTCTCATTAAGTACGTGGCAACCACAATAATCAAGAAATTGTTTAGAAAATAAATTATTCCTGAATAATAATCACTCCAAAGCCATTGTACAACTCATATATATATAAGCTAAACATTAATTAACCATTGTATATGCAAATAAAGCAACTTAAAATTATATTAATATCTCTTTTCACGTCTTTCAATTCTTCTCAATTGATGACCGTCACCGTACGTCTAAAGCCACTGTACCAAGTGGTTAACTGAGCCTTGGTAGAATTTGGGATTCTTCTCGTTCTGCAACAATATGAAAGATACAAATATAAAAAACCAAATTGGTTATATTCAAAATCCAAAAGGTAAGCAACACATGAAGTTACATTTAGGTTCATAATCCAAAAACAACATATATATATATATATATGGCATGATTCGATCATTTAGTTTAATTGATTTGACTTATTACTAATGAAGGATATTTTAATTCTTATCTTCTCCCGATGAGATGAATATTATTGTTGTAAAACATTGGGAAAAGAAGAAATCCTGTAGTAGTATATATAAACTTACTTATGGATATTGCCTCAAAAATTATTTCTCTTCAAATGACACATATCGCTACTGAAACACCAATTTGAATTCCTTTACTCTCTGAATCAATGGGTGAACGTTATATTTTGTTTCAAAGGATTGAGGGAAGATAAGTTTTTAACATACCTTACAAACTTAGGTTGTGTTTGGTAAAGAAGAGGACCAAGATGACCCAAGATGAGAGAGATCAATCTTGGTTCATCTCCTGTTTGGTAACCAACTAAACTAAACTGGAGGGCCGAGATGATACAAGGGCCCGTTGATATTTCACTGTCCGCCTTGTTTAGTCATCTCACGTTTTTGGTCGGATTAGGTGAACTCATTAAAACAGTAACACAAATACTTTCTCTCTCTTCCATTTTTACCCTTATGTATTTATACGATTTTATACTAATAATAATAATAATACTAATAAAATAATAATAATAATAATAATATAATTAAAAAATATTAAATAATAATATAATAATAAATATGTAATAATAAAATAATAATAATCAATAATATAAAATAATAATAATAATAATAGTAATAGTAATAGTAATAATAATAAATAATATCAATAATAGTAGTAATAATAATAATAATAATAATAATAATAATAATAATAATAATAGTAATAGTAATAGTAACAATTATAATAATAGTAATAATAATAATAAATAATAATAATAATTTAATAATAATAATAGTAATAATTATAATAATAACAAGAATAATAATAATAATAATAAATATAATAATAATAATAATAAATAATAACAATAATAGTAATAATTATAATAATAGCAAGAATAATAAAAATAATAACTCAACAATATAATAATAATAATAATAATAAATATATTAATAATAATAATAAATAATAACAATAATAGTAATAATTATAATAATAACAAGAATAATAAAATAATAACTCAACAATATAATAATAATAATAATAATAATAATAATAATAATAATAATAATAATACTAATACAGAGTAATAAATAATAAATAATAAAGGGTACTATTTACTCAACGATAAAAAGTGAAATCGGTAGGGTATTAATAGGTGTAAAAATAGTCAATTTCAATTTTAATCTAGAGTTTTGCCAATTGACCAAACACAATATGATATCTCCGGTCTGAATTTTTTGCTACCAAATGGTGAGATGAATGATTCATCTTGACACTATTCATTGCGTCATCTGAGATGAATATCATTCTTCATCTGAGATGATTACCAAACGCATAGGCCTTAACGTTACTTTCAGAAAGAAAAAAAAAATGATTTCATACCTTTGCATCATAGTCAAAGATGCTATTTATTTCCGCATTAATTTATTTACTATATATATAGATAAAACTAAATCACATTGATTCCAAATTGAAATTAATATTTATTCATAAAACTTTTGTGGAGAATGCCTCCTCTCCTGTTCGGGCCAGCAACATCGGCTTTGCTTGCTTGATATGGTATAGTTACTGTAGTAGCAGTCACATCATTGAAGCTTCAGTTTTCCTAATTAAAAAAAGAGGTATTTTCAATAGATTTCAAAACCATAAATCCTTCTTGAATAATTGACATCTTCAACCAAGAATGTATAAAGCTGAAATTAAATTAAACATCTATACCTTATGTTGGAAATTGCATCAATTTGCTCTGTCGTTGCGAGCCATAATTTCTCTTTTGTAGAAAGTTTTCGTTTGTAGCCATCAGTCCGAAACTTCTCTCTAGATTATCGTGAAATACCCAAGATCAGCATATACTAACCACGATAATAAAAATTGAATACCAATATCAATAACTGTTAAATTTGGCGCAAAAAAATAACTGTCAATTTCGTTATGTTTTTGATAGGATATGGCCTAGCTACTAGGCCCAAGTATCGAGCCCTATATAATTGGGCTCCGACAGTTAAGTTTGGCCAACGCAGCTCGGCCCAACTAAAACCCTATGCAGTTCGGCCCAGTCAACTACAACCTACCTCAAAGAGACTTCTACACCAAGGCAATTCCTACATCAACTACAATTCAAGTTCCAAGAGATATAGAAGCTCGGTGTTTATCCAATAGAGGAGGAGATCAAGCCAAAGAGTCCTAAGAGGAAAAGACTTGTAATCCTAGTCGAATTCCATGTGTAGATACTTATAAATAGGGGTTTAGAATAGATGAAAGGAGGGAGAACAATCTTGTAAGCAACACACACATACTAGCAATAATATTCATCCTCTCTTTTTGCTCCGTGGACGTAGATCTATTCCGGTAGATCGAACCACGTAAATCCCTTTGTGTTCCTTTTCGTGTTCATTGATTCTCAGTTTTCGTGCATTAAACCACCTTGCGAAAATAAGATCGATCACTGGCGCCGTCTGTGGGAAACTCAAATCTGTGAATCTCGATCAAATTTTTGCAAGTTCGCTGCAATCACGACGGCCGGGAAATCTACACGATCTGCTGCTGCTGCTGCTCACAAGTCCGCCACCGAGGCTGCCGCTGCCGCTGCTAAGAAGAGGGAAGCCCAGCATAAAAACGCCCAGCAAACCCCACAAAAGTCTGCCGCAGCCTCCAGCCAGCCGCCTGGCTCTAATCAAAAACGCCCTGGGAAAGAATATGCACAGACTCCAAAAGGACATGTGGGAGACATCTTGGTAGACCAGTTTGGCAAACCACTCCACCCCAGCCAAGGTCACAACAGTGGTCATGATGAAGAGGAGATTCCAAAGCTTCAGCTGCATGAACTCAAAGACGCAGTAAAGAGTTTCCTTGCATATAAAGGCCCATAATTCCTGCAATTCGTCAATCAACAAAGAGCTGGAATACGGCATGGAGAACGAGGAGCTACGTCCCGTTCCCATCAGCAACATGATTCTCAAAGCATCCAAATCGTGGGCGCACGAGACGTGGCACCTCGTCAAAGGAGGTTTGACGATAAACGCCGAGGAAGCTACAGACCTTCACCTCGCCGTAGCATCACCCCACCTCGTCGTCACACTGTTTCACCTCGGCGTGACGACGATCATTGAGGAGGGAGATTTACTGTTTACAGTAAGATCTCTACTCCCTTCACCAACTATATACTCTACACTCCTCTCCCCGAGAAGTATCGAGTACCTCCGATCAAGCCTTACAACGGATCATGCGATCCTAGCAATTTCCTGTCTCAATACCAATATAATATGATGAATCAAGGTCTTAGTGAGGTTACCTACATGTGTAAGGTATTCCCCAAACTGCTCGTCGATAACGCTCGTAGTTGGTTCGATAGCCTGCCTCCATGCAGTATCGGATCATACGCAGATCTACTCGAAGCTTTTGAACGTAGATTTTTCCAGAAAGCCGAGGCAAAAACTACCCCGGCCCAGCTTCTTTCCATAAGGCAAAGACGAAGAGAATCAATAAGTGACTTTATGACTAGGTTTAACGAGGAAAGCCTGAAAGTCGATCGCTTGACCGACGAAGTCCTTATCTCCGCCTTTCAGAATGTCATCCAATCTGGTGCTCTCTACAAGGAGATCATCAGGGAGGAGCCACGGACGTCGAAGCAACTGTGGAGCATCGCGGATCGTTTCGCACGAGCAGATGAAGCGGATAGGAAGAAGCACGAGGCTGATAAGCCTGAACCATCCGATCGGAGGAAAGAAGAGCGCAATGACCGAAGCCAAAGTCGCCGAAGTGCCTTAGATAGACTACAACGAGGCCCACTTGAATCCCGATTGGGACCTCGGCAAACTTCGGAAAAGACCCAGTTTACACCACTGACAAAGCCGAGGACGGAGATTTATGAGCTTCATACCAACCTGTTTCAGAGACCTCAGCCTATGTCACGTGGTGGGTCGAGACGCCGGTCTAAGGATAAATACTGCCGATTCCATGAGGATTACGGCCATGATACGGAAGACTGCAGAGAACTAGCTGCAGATATCGAGCACATGGTACGCGACGGTACGTTCAGGAAATACTAAAGTCGCGGCCAACATGATGCCCGATCTCAGGGTAGGGGAAAGCGCAGAAACCGATGAGGGAACAATTGCGCCCCCCATGTCGACAAAAAGCCCAGGCCTGATGATGAGGAGGGAGACGAAGATCAACCCCAGATCGACGGAGTTATCACCGCTATTACCAGGCTCCCATAAGGAGCAACGAAGTCGTCTCTCAAGGCCGAGGCCAGAAGTCCCCCTACAGACGAACCTTTGCAAAAAAGGTTCAGAAAAGACGAAGCCATTACCTTCTCAGAGAAGGACCCGGTGCCACCAATGATACCTCACCAAGATGTTATTGTGATTGAGGCAGTGGTGGCTAATAAGCTCGTCCATCGAATCTTCATTGACAGTGGGGCCTCGGTAAGCGTGCTCTTTAAGGATTGCTTTGAGAAGCTAGCGGTCGAAGAAGCTCGTTTAACACCAGCACCAATTCCCCTGAGAAGCTTCGTCCAATAAGAGACGCAAACCGAAGGGATAGTTCAACTCCCAGTGACGGTGGGTAAGCACCCATTGTCATCCACTAAGCTCGTCAGTTTTTTCGTCGTGAAGGCGAACTCCCCCTATAACATCATCCTAGGGAGAGATTGGTTGGTCGCAATGAAGGCAATATGCTCGGCGTATCACCTAACGATCAAAATTCCATCGAAAAATAGGGTGATTATTGTTCGCGGCGACCAGAAAAGAGCAAAGGAGTGCATGCAGATAGCCCTACGAGGTGTTGGAACACCTCAGCACCCGCAAGCATAGCAATTATAGAAACCCGAAGTATTGGAAGACAATTCTGCATTTTACGAGCCAGTGGAAGCTGTGGTAGTCCACGAAAACGACCCCACTAAGGTCGTCAAAGTTGGCTTCGCTGAAGGAGCCGAACTTCGTAAGCAAATCATCCAACTACTTCGGGAATATAAAGATGTCTTCGCTTGGTCACCACTTGACATGACCGGAGTTTCACCAGATATTATCACACACCGGCTGAACATTGACCCTGGAGTAAAGCCAGTCCGGCAAAAGCAGCGGGTATTCGCAGCAGACCGAAACCAGGTCATACATGACGAAGTGCACCAATTGTTAGGGGCAAGAATACTCTTCGAAGTCAAGTATCCGACGTGGATCGCTAACCCGGTGATGGTGAAGAAATAAGGAGGAGGTTGGCGAATGTGTATTGACTACACTGATCTAAATAAACACTGCCCCAAAGACTGTTATCCCCTCCCCAACATCGACAAGAAAGTCGAGGCTCTGGTCGGCCACAAGGTTTTCAGCTTCTTAGATCTGTATAAGGGATATCACCAAATCTTGATGAATAACGAAGACGCACCAAAGACAACCTTCATCACTGACTTCGGTGTTTTTGCATATAAGAAAATGCCTTTCGGACTAAGAAATGCTGGAGCCACTTATCAGAGAATGGTGGACAAGATATTCGAGCTCCACATCGGAAAAAATGTGGAGGTGTATGTTGACGACATCGTTGTCAAAAGCAAAGAGCCGCTCACCTGTGCCGACATCTCAAGATCGTCCTCGGCATCCTTCGGAAAGTCAACCTGGAGCTGAATCCTGAAAAGTGCACCTTTATGGTCCGATCCGGAAAATTTTTAGGATGCTGGGTTTCACAGGAAGGACTAAAAGCTAACCCGTCCAAGGTCCGAGCAGTCCAAGAGATGAAGGTTCCGGAGAAGATTCACGACGTGCACAAATTGACGGGCTGTTCCTTTTGAAAGCGGCAGAGAAGCAACTCCCGTTCTTCAAGATTCTTAAGAAGAACCTAGTTTTTAAATGGGAAGAGGAACACAAATCAGCATTCACCGACCTGAAAAAGTACCTCTCCAAGCTTCCAACCTTGTCGGTCCCGCACGAAGGTGAAACTTTATCCCTATACCTCGCGGCTTCAGATGAAACTATCAGTGCAGTCTTAGTACGTGAAGAAAAACGTCGGCAACTTCCGGTCTACTTCATCAGCAGAGCACTTAAAGGGCCGGAGATGAGGTATCAGCCACTGGAGAAGATCGCACTAGCGTTAGTAAACGCTGCGAGGAGGCTACGACCTTATTTCCAGGCACATCCGATTCAGGTCCTCACCGACCTGCCACTTCGGCAAGTGCTATTGAAGCCTGAAGCTTCGGGCAGAATTGCGAAATGGGCAGTCGAGCTAGGCGAGTACGACATCAGCTACTGTCCACGCAATGTTATTAAAGGCCAAGCCTTAGCGGACTTCCTTGTGGAATCCAAGTTTACAGAAGTCACAAGTCAACCGCTCAAACACTGTTGGAAGGTATACGTGGACGGGGCTTCTGGAAAATCAGGAAGCGGTGCGGGTATTATACTCCTCAGTCCAGATGAGCAGGAGATAACCTATGCACTTCGCTTCGACTTCCCTACCACAAACAATGAAGTGGAGTACGAAGCCCTGATTGCAGGACTTTGCCTCGCTCAAAGTCTCCAGATACGAGCTGTACAAGTCTACTGTGACTCCCAAGTCATAGTCAGCCATATGCTCGGCACATACGAGGCAAAGGGTGACAGAATGAAGAAGTATCTCCAAAAAGCTAAGAGTTTGCAAGAAAGCTTCAACTACTTCGAGTTGGTCCGCATCCCAAGAAGAGAAAATACCCGAGCTGATGCTTTAAGAAAATTGGCAACCTCGTCAACAAGCTCCCCTGTGGAAGGAGTTAAGCACCGAAGTATAGAGGAAGCTGAGGTCGGCTTCGTAGTTGATGATAATGCACCGAATTGGATGACTCCTCTTCGGAATTATTTGGAGAGGGGCGAGCTACCTAGTGATAAGCTTGAGGCAAGAAAAATCTTAAGCAAGTCATTAAAGTACGTTCTACGAGAAGGAATTCTGTACAGAAAGTCATATCTTCAACCTCTTTTAAGATGTGTCGGGCCGAACCAACCAAATTATGCGTTACGTGAAGTTCATGAAGGGTCATGTGGAAGCCATATTGGAACACGAGCACTATCAAAAAAGGTCATGCGCTGGGGATATTATTGGCCTACAATGTTCCAAGACACAGTTGAACTGGTCAAAAAGTGCCAAAAATGTCAAATTCATGGGACGGTGCCGAGATTACCTCAAACCGACCTCATAAGCATGCAAAGCCCGTCAAGGGGCTCAAAACCCGTCTCGACAAAGCCAAAGGAGATTGGGCAGCAAATTTACCCAAGTCCTATGGTCGTACCGAACAACCCCCCGGACCTCGAACGGTGAAACACCTTACAGTTTGGTGTATGGAACCGAAGCAGTGATCCCAGTAGAGATTGGTCTGCCAAGCCCGCGCACTCTCCACTTCGCAGCCGAAGTCAACGAGGAAGACCTCCGAACCGAACTGGATCTGTTGGAAGAGAAACGAGAGCTCGCCTACATAAGAGAAGCCAAATACAAGCAACAAGTAGCTCGGTACTACAACCAAAGAGTGAAATACCAACAATTCCAAGTAGGCGACCTCGTACTTCGGAATAACGAGATAAGTAAAGCGGAAAGGCTCGGCAAGCTTGAAGCAACATGGGAAGGACCGTACCGAGTTGAAGAAGTCCTCGGCAAAGGGTCGTACAAGCTCGCCCATTTATCCGGTGAGCCCTTACCCCGCACATGGCACGTTGCTCATTTAAAGAAATACTTTGTATAAGTGGAGGAGAGTAATGTCCAAGTTCAGTTCATTTAAAGTCGTAGGTGTCAAGAGAGTCAGGTCGTCTTGTCAGTCGTTTCATTTTCGTTTTTGACTTTCATTTTTTTATCAATAAAGTTTTATTTTTCCTTTATTATTCGTTTAAATCATTGCATATCATATCTTGCATGTCTCTCCCTCCCACTTATGCTTAGTATTTTAATTTTATATTTTAAAACCCTGACGAGGGTAACTTATTAAACTCCATTTTGGGGTAAATTCCACACGCGCGTATTGACCTAACCTTGTTAAAAATAGAAGTAAGAACTGCCTCTGCTTAAAACGAAGCACCAACTTTGTTAAAAGCGAGGAAGAATTACTTTTGTTTAAAACGAGGAGGCACCGCCTCCGTTAAAAACAAAGATACGGCCTTTGTTTAAAACAGAGAAGAGCCTAAACCTCGTCGGACGACGAGGTCGTGCTAATTAAAAGCCTAAACTTCGTCTTTAACGAAGTCGTGCTATTCGAAGCCTAAACCTCGTCGGATGACGAGGTCGTGCTAAGTCAGAGTCTAAACTTCATTGGATGACGAGGTCGTGCAAAATTAAAGCCTAAACTTCGTCTTTGATGAAGTCGTGCTATTCAAACCCAAAACCTCGTCATATGACGAGGTACTGCTCATTATGGCCTACCTTTGTTTAAAACAAAGATCTATTCTATGTTAAAAATAAAGTAAAGGCTAATATGAGTACAAAATAATTTCGTTTTATTTCAAAAATGGAAAGTACAATACATGGTGATTAAGACGAACTCGACGGCTTGGGTTTACTAAAACTAAGCCATCTTGTAGGAAAATCACCGTCGGAGTTGAACTTTAAAACTTCATCTATATTGAAGCTGCCTCGACCTCGTTCACCACCACTTCGTCCTCGACTCCTCCCTCTACCCGGTTGCAGACTCCGACCTCGACCTCGTCGAGCCAACCTTTGCCGTTCTTGTTCATAAAACTCCTTAGAATGGCGCGTGAATCTCATGTCCGATCGATCAGCGGAAGTCGACGACCTCGAGGGATCGTCGGTTGTAGACGAACTCAACGGATGAGCGTCCTTTCCCAATCGAGCAGCCAATTTCGGACGCCGAGTTAAAATCACATCGTACATACCAGCTATTCGCTTCAGCTCGACCATCTGATCTTGGAGTTGCCAGGAGTCCGCCCCGTATCTTTCTTAGTAATCCTTGCACCGGGCTGCGATTTCTGTTACCTTTGCATCCACTTCAGCAATGGTTTTCCTGCCGTTTCGGCGGACAATTGCCTCATACTCAGCATGCTCCTCGGCGATCTTATCGGCTTCTTCCTTTACAGCCTCATACTTATCTCCAAGCTCCAAAAGCCGAGCTCGAAGCTCGTCATTTTTGACTTGAGCGGCTCTAAGTTTCACGTCAGCCTCATTCTGAACATGACCGACTTGGTCTTTCCAATGAAGAACTTCGCCATTCTTGGCTTCAAGAGCTCGTAGTAAGTTATTGATTTGTGCTATATACGGAGAAGCATCAAAAAGTTTTGGAGAAGAAGAAGACTACAAAAGGGAAACGAATTTCTAATAAAAAATAAAGTTTTCATTACTTCAGCAAAATGCGTCATCCTACTGATGATGAAGTACATGCTAAAAAGAAAAAAAAAAAGAAAAAAAAAGAAAAAAAAAGGAGGGTGATCAACTAACCACTCCGGCGTTCTCTCCATCCTCGCAACGAGCCTCATCAGTAGCCGGAGCAGTTTCAACCTCACCCCTGACTTCGGCCTCCTCATTCTCCTCAACTTCCACTTCTTCGTGGCCAGCATCCTCCACCTCGGTCTCCGCAGTGCGGTGGAGGTTAGCAATCACCTCCTCCAGCTCGTCGTCCCGGTCAACCGGACAAGTTTGAACTACCTCGGCAGTCAAAACAGTGGATGCCGAGGCCAAGCTATCCAACAGAGGAATAACTTGGATACTCTTCAGTAAAGCCTCGGCATACTTGCGGTATACGGCCTCATCTGACATCACCTGATAACCGTACTTGGATTTATCTAAGTCCGGCATATCAGCAGCAATGCCGTCGATGGTGTCACTGACAGCGCGAGCGTTCAGGACCGAAGCCACTTGCCCGGCAAGTTCTGAGAACTTTTCAGACCGGAAGAGTCACTCTGTATATGCCCGAAGCAGAGGCCCTTGCCCGGCAACCATTTCAGCCTCCCGTCGCCTCGCCGCCTCTACCTCGGCCCTCAATGAGATCGCCTTCATCTTCGCCGCCTCGGTAGCAGCTCGTTCCGCAACCAGTTTGGCTTCGGTCAATGCCAATTGGTTAGCGAGGCCGCCCTTCTCGTTTTCCAGGTTGCGGCGAACCTGGGCCATCTCGTTGTAGCGATCGACCCCGGAGGTTAGGAAACCGCTCAATTCCGAGGCCAGATCACTCAGCCTCGTCACCATATCCTCGGTACCCTACATCAACACATATTAATGTAAAAAAAAAAAAGAGAAAAAAGAAAAGGGGAATGTGCCGAAGTTTATATGAAGGCGTATGCTGCTACCTCGGGGAACGGCCGTCGCCGATTCACCAGTTCTCCAAAACCCTGGCCTCCCACACCACGAGACGACCGAACTGCAGTGACAGCACAATCATCATCTTCGTTTGTAACAGCAACAGCCAACTTCTGCTGTTTCTTTTTACGAACGAGGGGTCGCTCTGGAATGGATCCCATTGGTGATGAGATCAGTCCGCTCTCGGTTCGCTCCGAGGACGCCTCAGATGCTGGCTTCTCAGTCGAGCTGGATCTTGTCCTCTTCTTACCGAGTAGCTTCACTGCAGACAAACAGTAGAAGCTTTATCACAATTACATGACATCAAATAACAAGATAAAAACAGACCAAGTGGAGCCTCACCCTTCACCGGCTCAACCATGGAGTCTGGATCATAA
This sequence comes from Mentha longifolia, assembly GCA_001642375.2. Lineage (NCBI taxonomy): Eukaryota > Viridiplantae > Streptophyta > Magnoliopsida > Lamiales > Lamiaceae > Mentha > Mentha longifolia. Next base: position 16,849,870 of record CM038110.1, read on the forward strand.
GGGCTCAGACCCGCCCTCGCAAGATCGGCCTCGGTGAAATCTTCATCGACGAGACCTGTTAACACTCCCTCAAGCGCACCGAATTTCTCTTCGGTGCCTTGGTTCCTCAACTTACCCGCATTCCACATGAAATGTGGGACCTCACCGAACTGGCAAAAAAAGAACTTAGACTGCCAGTTCGGGATTTTTGACTTCGTCTTCACTTTAAAGTCAAGACGGGGTGTCAAGTAGTACCACCCGTTGAATGAATTAAATTGGAAATATTTTAGGATCAGCTCTACCGACAGGCTGACCCCGTGACGACTACTAATTACGCCTAAACCAATAAGCTGCCTAAACGAGTTCGGTGTTATTTGAGCTAAAGGAATGCCGAACTTTCGAAGAAGATCGGCGAAAATAGGGGGAGGGGAAGCCGAAGACCATGGTTTAAGCAATCTTCGTAGATAGTTACAAAGCCGACCGGAGGGTTTGATGCCCTATCCTCCGGCCGAGGAACTAACATCTCTATCCAGTCGGGAAATAAATAATTTTTCGCAATTTTCAACATTGCGGATGAATCTAGAGTTGAAGAAAATTTGGAGACGGTTCCGACTGAATCAAGGGGAGAAGCAAAAACTATCCTACATTTTGCCGAAACGTCCGACTCTACAGTATATACATCTACATCTATATTCTCCGGCGAATGTGATACCGGCGGTGACGTGACCTTTCACCGGAATCTTGACTACTACTACCGCTTGATTCGCAAATAAAAGAAGAAGAAGCCATGGAAACTTACTTTTCTGGCGATGGACGACTATGGTGACAATAGATAGTTCACTGGATTCTGATGTAACACCAACGGCGACTTTGCAAGCGAGAATGTAGAAGATGGAGTGCCGAAAATTTTTAGGGTTTCGAATTTTCAAATTGAATGATTGTGGCGTCTGAAAGAAGTTTTAGTAACTTTCCACCTTTTCAACTCCCCCTCTCACACGCACGTGCCTACTTTATCGGGACTCCAAACAGCGCATTTAATGTAACTGACACATCACGTGTTCGACCTCGTCCAAACGAGGCGGTGTGCATTCCGACTTCGTCGAAATCTAATTTCCGAAGGGGTAATGCGAAATTTAGTTCAACCTCGTCCAAACGAGGCGGTACGCATTCCGACTTCGTCGAAATCTAATTTCCGAAGGGGTAATGCGAAATTTAGTTCGACCTCGTCCAAACGAGGCGGTACGCATTCCGACTTCATCGCAATCTAATTTCCGAAGGGGTAATGCGAAATTTAGTTCGCCCTCGTCCAAACGAGGCGGTACGCATTCCGACTTCGTCGGGCAATGCAAAATTTAGTTCGGCCTTGACTTCGTCAAAATCTTCAATTTCACAGGGCCATGCACTTTCACTACTCCTACTTCAACTTTCTACCCCTAATCATACCCTCACTTCTATCTCTTTTTGGGGGGAATGTGATAGGATATGGCCTAGCTACTAGGCCCAAGCATCGAGCCCAATATAATTGGGCTCCGACAGTTAAGCTTGGCCAACGCAGCTCGGCCCAACTAAAACCCTATGCAGTTCGGCCCAGTCAACTACAACCTACCTCAAAGAGACTTCTATACCAAGGCAATTCCTACATCAACTACAATTCAAGTTCCTAGAGATATAGAAGCTCGGTGTTTATCCAATAGAGGAGGAGATCAAGCCAAAGAGTCCTAAGAGGAAAAGACTTGTAATCCTAGTCGAATTCCATGTGTAGATACTTATAAATAGGGGTTTAGAATAGATGAAAGGAGGGAGAACAATCTTGTAAGCAACACACACATACTAGCAATAATATTCATCCTCTCTTTTTGCTCCGTGGACGTAGATCTATTCCGGTAGATCGAACCACGTAAATCTCTTTGTGTTCCTTTTCGTGTTCATTGATTCTCAATTTCGTGCATTAAACCACCTTGCGAAAATAAGATCGATCAGTTTTTATATAGATACATAGATGGTATGAACTTTAAACATGTTTTTGATTTATGACTTGAACTTTAATCTACTTTCTAGTTCATAGTTTTTCAACTTTCGATTTATAGCCCGAATTCAAATTCTAATGCCGAAAGGTGACTCGGCTTGCTGTGTTGCCGTAAATCATATTCCGATAAGAATAGATTGACATTTATGTCAAACTTTGACTCCACATCTTTTGTTATGGTTACATTACATCTTTTGTGAACCATAAATTGAAAAAGGCTGCAAAGTTCATGTCATAAACAGTAAATACCTCTTCTTTTAGTAGATAATATTAATAACAAATTGAAAGTCTAAAAAAGTAAAACTACATATTTAATCGTAAACTCCTTCTATAAGATTTGAACTTCATTTTCAAAATTTTGTAATTAAATACATATAATTTTTTTTAATTCTTTTTGTAATTAGATAAGATTTTGCAACTATTTTATCGGATACCTACCAACAGGCCATAATATGTCCCTCTCGGGCCCATTCAAATTCCCAACCGTTTTTTTTTTCTTTTCCAAATCAAGTGTTCGAACTAGACCTGCTCACGGTTCAAGGTCCAACAGTTCCGATTGCAAACCGCCCGTTCAGAGGTTGTCAACGGCTGAAAATTGACCAAGCCTTTAGCATTGTTGCCCATTTCAGGTCTGGCTTCCAAACTGACGGTTCCGGCAGTTATAGCGCGAGAAAGTCAGAAGGTTTAGTACTATCCGGCCACTCTTTTGCACGGACCGTGTATTGATGTACCACTCACGCACGGTCCGTGCAAGCATCAGAAAGTTAAATCTATTAATTTATATATGTTGTATAATTTTAAATACTCATTGAATAAGAACACCAAAATCAATTTGCATTAACATTGCTGAAATTACAACATTTGACAAAAACTTGAAACTTTAAACCAAAAATTTTATACTTTATTATAAACCCAAGTATGTAGGAAAACATCTCTCTTAATTATAAACCCTCAAACTAAAAGCAAACGGTTTTTAAGGTAATATTATTTTAAAACTTCAATTAGTTGAACATGTTGTAATTGGTAAAAATACATGTATATATGAAATCAAAAAAATATCTGTAGTTGTTGAATTTACTATCAGCGTAGGTCTTATTTATTTATTATTTTGAAAACCTTCCCAACTGAGTCAAACTTTCAAGAGTTGACTTTTGGTTTGCTTGACTTAAAAGCATTAAAAAAAACTGAACTTAAACAAAATTCAAGTGGAGCTCGTAAAATCTTTGGTTAAATTCCAAATTAACTACTAAAAATATTGTTTTCATTTATTAATTAATACTCACTCGGTTGATGAAAAACTTAGACATTTTGCTAGTTTCGGCCATTCACAAAAAACGTAGGTATTTCCATTTTTAATCGTAAATCTCATGCTTTATAAATATTTTTCGCACTCAAAAGTCAACCAAAATTCATTATGATATTCATTTTACTTTAATATTTTTTATTTATTTCAAATCTAAAAACTACTTTAATATGCAATCATTATAAATATATAATACTCCCTCCTATTCATTTTCTAAGTCGTTTTGCGTTATTTCATTATTTGTAATTTAATAGTCATTTTGAGATTATATTCCACAATTATCCCTATTAATATGTTCATTTATTAATTACTTCACAGAATCTCATTCTCAACTCATCTGCTCGGAAAGGAAGACCAAAGAGTTTTTTTCTTTTTTATATTCTTCAAGTAATAGTATATAATCAATGATAAACTGTCATTAAATAAGGTTAGTTTGGGTAAAAAAAAAATATTAATACGAGTGCCAAAGACTCAAACGACTTATACAGTATATTGAATAGGAGGGAGTATTGTGTCGGAGGCTTCGTCCATATTTTTAATGAACGGATGAAGTATTAGGTATCAAATATGGGTGATGGTCACAATGCAACAACAATTATAACTAGTAAAATAATATATATATATGCCGGAAAGATACGGTAAAAATTAAATTATAAAATAAGATATATACTAGATAAGAATGGTGGAAGGTTTGATCAATAATTTCTCATCAAAATAAATTAATAATTTCAACTTCAGATACTTTCTGAAAAATTACATATTTCTTTATTCAACGAAACATAGTTTATGGATGATATAATTTTCAATTCACCAACTCGCCATCCTAGATTATGTTATGTGTGTAGTGGTGAATCAGAACTAAATAACTAATAAATTTTGAAGAAATTGACCAGATAATTAATGTACATTCTTTAGAATGATACTCTTTAAAGTATTTTTTTTTCTTTATTATAAGGGTAATAAATAGAATCAGATATATCGAACATGTTTGCAAGACCAATATCGAGCCCATAATTGAGCTTTAGCCTTTTGTGTGAAAAAAAAAAGTATTTTTTCTTATTAGGCAAACACAACACAAAATACTCACGCTCACACTCACACTCACATGCACCCGAGATGACTCGAACCCTCGACCTCTTAGTTGGAGGGGAAGCGTTTTACTAACCGAGTTGTGCTTCGTTGTCAAACTCGAGCTCGAGCTTCATGGTTATGAGTAGTTGATGAGTATAAATTAAATGTAATTTGAGTATTTTCACGAGCCGAGTTCGAACTCGTGCTTTAATACATTTTAAACGAATATTTGTCAAGTCGAGTTCAGCTTTTGAATATTTTAAGTCGAGCCAAGTTCAATCATAAGGTTAAAGCTCGAATCGAGCAACTGAACTTTTAATCGACCGGAGCTTGAGCACGTCAATACTCGGTTCGATTCGCTGCACGTGACGATCATCCGATAATACAATAGAAGATGCACACAACACAAAATACAATAGATAATCCAGATCGAATCCTCTTGGTCCATTTCTTGAATATAATATAAAAAAATTGTACAGCTTAATTATATTGTAAAAAAAAAAAAAGTTTAAAGTTTGACTTGATGTAATTGAGGGCATGCATGCTAATTCAGTCTAAATTTTTTGCTGAATAATAGTTCAAATTAATGATAGTCTAATTTAGATTTTAGATCAAGTTAATCATGTTTTAGTACGACAGAAACACACTCACACATACACGCATCCAAACTGACTCGAATTTCTGACTTTTTAAAAGAAGTGACATACTAAATGAGCTGTGCTTCATCTACACAAGTTAACATAATTAAACAGTATTTACATTAAAAAAAAATAAAGCGACAAAGAATGCAATAATTCATTAACAAATTTTAAACTGGATTGTGGACAGCACATTTGTTTTATATAAATATCGGCCTTGTCGAAATTTTACCAACCGATTTATTTTTCTCTTCTTTAAGAAGAATTTCTGTACATGGAACCAAAACTTGAATAATTGATATCACTATGAAAAATTGCCAACTAACACCTTCTTCTTCTTTTCGGGGGGAAAAAAATCTATAGAATCAAACTGCATGTGGCCCATAATTTTATGTTTAATTTTGTTAAGATGCTCCTAACCTATATAAACAAGATCATAATAAAAGTTTGACTAACAAAAATAATAATAAAAAAGTATTATAATAATATTAATAATCAAGTTAAAAGATAATTAAATTGAGTAGTGTACTTTTTTTTTCTATTTTTTGAAGATCAATAATGGTTTTTCATTTCCCATGATTCGAACTTCCGACCTCTTGATTGAAAGAGAAACGTCTTACAAATTGAATTGCGCTTCGTTCTCTTGATTGAAAGATAAACGTCTTACCAATTAAGTTGCGCTTCGTTGTCAATCAAGTAAAGTAAATTTCATGGAGAGTATTGAACAAATTGTAAAAATATTCTCCCACAATTCTATAACTACATTTGTGTGGCTATTTTCTATTTTTATTTGTAAACTATATTTCATATGTAAATTATTATCCACGAAATGGAAATTATTATGTTTAAAATCAATTGATACCAATACAAAATAATGCGAATAATTTCGATTTCTTTCGCTCCAAAAATATTTCTCGAATCAGATATAAACCATAAAGAGAGAGTATTAATTAACTAATATTTACACCTTCAACAACTGGATTAATTAACACACACAAACCTCAAGAATTCTACAACTCTTCTAAAAAAACAAACGACGGCGGCGGCGGCGGCGGCGATAAGTCAGCCGAGGCTCAATCCGGCGACGCTCTCCGCCAGCAGGAGCTTATCGATCATGATCTTCTCCCCGAATTTGTAGGAGAACCTGAGCATACCCTGGGAGTTGACGCAGCCCTTCTGCACCGGGAAACAGACGACGGCGCTGCCACCGGCGGCCCTGGCGAAGTCGAAGAGCTCCTTGACCGGAGTGTGGATCTCGCCGATGTAGCGGTCGCCGAGCTTGCGCTTGCAGTAGAGCTTGACGACGAGCATGGTGTTGAAGTTCTCCACCATCGACTCGCTCACGGCGAACCGCATCGTGAAGTTCCACGCCGGGTTCGTCTCGCCGTGCTTGTCCGACGGCGTCCGCTTCTCCCCCTCCACCGCGCCGCCGCCGCCACCGAGGGAGACGCGCGCGTGGACCTTCATTTTGCCGAGGACGCGGACGTTCTCGAGGTCGCTCGCCGAAATTAGGGTTATCTCGAACTTTCTGCACTCCATTATTTCTGAATTTGGGGATAGTGTGTGTGTGTGAGAGAGAGAGTTTAATTAATTATGAAGAAGAAGGAAGCAAATAAAATAGTAGGTGACTTGTGGAAGTGGGATAGGACTTGGTTTTATTTGCATGTTGGATGAAGCAACCAAGAAGATGAGGAGAGGGTGATATGCATATATAGAGAGAGATAGAGAGAGAGTTTCATTTATATATAAATAAATTTTGATGATGATGATGTTGATGATAGTTACTACTACCTCCATCCCATGAGTTTAGTCCCATTTGCTTTATGCACGTATTTCCACCGAAACCTAGTACGGGTTTTAAAATATAATTTTGTAGTATTGTTTTTTTTACGGGATACTATGAGTGTCATAGTATCCCGTAAAAAAACGATACTACAAAATTATATTTTAAAACCCGTACTAGGTTTCGGTGGAAATTCGTGCCAAATAGTAAATAGGACTAAACTCATGGGATGGAGGTAGTACTTTATATGGAAATATACATTAAATTGTATATAAATAATTAAATTTTATGTTTATTGTGTATTGAAATCATATGATTAATTTAATAATAGTTATAAATCATATCAAGATAACTGGTTTAGGTTTAATTATTTCTACGCCATAACTTATTTAAACACGAACTATACCCTATATACGGAGTACATTATAAAATAATATATATATATATATATATATATATATATATATATATATGTGTGTGTGTGTGTCTCATCTGGTTATACAGAAATAAAATTAGAAGACTGAGCAGAGTTGACTTAAATTATCTATGTGTGGCACATTCCGTACTTTAATTACTAATGTAAATATTGCATGCATATGGATCAATATTTAATTTTCCCCGATTAATTAAATATATTGGTAGTTCTCTCTAAATGAAATCATTTTATAGTCAACTTCAAAAAAGAAAAAGAAAAGAGAGTTAAGCAGCGACGGAGACGGAAATGATAAACTCTTCATATGGATTTGGGATCCTCTATTCTTAAAATAGTGTCTTAATGGTGTCCCAAAATTTAATTTCTATTAATTTTGTATATTTTTTTCAACAAATTTATTTTATACTAATGATTTAGTTTAATTTTATAATTATTTTCAAGGGTTCACCCATCCCTATTAGGGTTTATAATTATTTTTTAGTATTTAATTCACTTTTATTAGTATATTAGAGTTGATAAATTCAAAATTAAATTATATAATTTAAAATAAAAAAAATCTTATAAATGTCTATTACTCCCCTCCCCCGGTCCTCCATTTAGTGAACCAAAATTTTAGGCACAAATTCTTTTGCATTTTGATGATATAGTAATAAATTAATGTGTTAAAGTGGAATAATTGTGTGTTCATCTAATTTTTTTAATAGTAAGTATTAAAGTGTTAAAGTGTAAAAAGTAGAGTGATAAACTGTTAAAGTGATTCTGGGATCTACGACCCAAAATAGAAAGTTTCAGTAAATGGAGGACGTCCCAATATAGTAAGAGTGTTAGTAAATGGAAGACATAAAGAGTATGATTTACTATATTAGTAGTATTTATTATTATTATTTTTATCAGACAAACACAACACTCACACACCCACACACATACCAGAGGTGATTCGAACATCCGACCTCTTGGTAAGACACTATTAGAACACTATTTTGGAGATCGATGATCACGTTCCCTTCCCATGATATTTACAATTAATTCAACGACCGAATAACAAGATTATATAGCACGGAAAATTTGCGACGAATTTTGAAAATTTGACGATCGATTTCCGTCGCTGATTGGCTAGTTCTTTTGTAATAGGCGTGACACCCAACTGTGTGGAACCTAATTAAGTTGTCATTGCATTATTTTGCTCCCAATTGTCTTTATTGTTATTACCAATTAATTAGTTTAAGATTGTGTAATTAACCATCAAAGTGGAGACAACTAACCTAATCAAGGCATGTTATAAATAGATTGGTCTTCTCATTATAAAATAATGATTGAGATTAAAACTACTCCCTCCATTTGTTTTTAAATGTTCTAATTATTATTTTTGTTATTTGTTTTTAAGTGTCCTATTTCGGAATTTGATAACATAATATTTATATTTTTCCAACTTTACCCCTATAATTAATGTTATATATAAAGTGATGTACAGAAAAAGAGAATAATAAATGAGGTTAAAATATAAATTTATAAATTTTCTTATTATTTGCGATTTGTTGACCGAGACATAAAACAAACAGGAGGAGTATTAATTAATTACGATGATGACCTAAGTATGATGTAGGGATGCTCACCTGTATTTTTGTCACCTTATTTCCGAGAAATTATCCATAGCTCACGACGACTTGGACTTTTCAAACTACAGGAAAAAGTCATTGCAATTAATTCTTTTATTTTATCGTTTATATATATATATATATTTTATTTTTTTTTGAGAAACGTTTATATTTTTGAACAAATGTCAATTTAGTTACTTATATATAAGAAGGTAGAATGACACGTGTTTATGTCTCGATCGTTATCTTCTATTTTCCCCAATATTATATACGGACACACTTGGGTCAGCCGGAGGCACCGTGCGACCGGACTAAAATAATGACACTTTTATTCATATAGATTGACACTTTTCTGTATAAAGATTGACACTTTTAAAAATTGTCATTTTATTCGTAAAATAATTATGTTAAAAATTGGCACTTTTATTCATATAGATTGATATTTTTCTGTATAAAAGATTGACACTTTGGGCCCGGCCGCACGGTGCCTCCGGCTGACACAAGTTTTTGTCTATTATATATATTTGGGATATGTAAAAAGTTATTTATATTAATAGAATTTGATTCTTATGGAAATAAATTTTGGTTTAAAAATAAATTTGGACTATTGATTTTAATATGATTTACGATTAATATTGATGTAATGATGATCACAATACATGATACACATGAAAATATTTTAAGCATAATTAAAATTGTATATGTATAATTTCATGCTTATTGTGTGTTGCAATCGTGTTTATATCAATATCAACCAACCAGGGATCTTACTAATTGGTCAAGATCTTATTCTATTTCTCACACACACACATATATATATATATATATATATATATATATATATATATATATATATATAGGTGAGGGTTCGCATGTAAATAAATCCTGGCGTGAAAAAATGAGAATAATGCTTAAAGGTAACAAATTCATACTTAAGTCTGCATAAAATTATGCTTAATATACAATTGTGCTTTCTAATATACAAATTGATGCTTAAATAGAATTATGCTTATTGTACCTTATAACCATGCTTAAATCTATATCAACCGTAGATCTAACTAAGATCAATGGTCCAGATCTATTCTTATTTCTCATATGAGAACTTATTTACATATGATCCTGGTTCCTCGAGAATGCGGTTCCGGTTCCTCGAGAATGGAACCGGAACCGCACCGCTGGTTCCGACAGTTCCGAATCCAGTTCCGAACTGCCGGTTCCGGTTCCGGTTCAAAAACCGCCGGTTCCCGGTTCTGGTTTTTTTGGCCGGCTCTACATAAAACACATTATAATTGTACATTAAATATTTTACATTTTACCTTTTACGGTAATTCTACTTTTATGAGATTATATATGTACAAGAATGCTCCACTACCTTAATATGCTCACGGCTGATGTGACAATATTACGTCAATAATTTTTTTATTCAGGGTTTTGTTTTTCTCAGTAGAGTTTAGCTTTTTTTTTTTGTAAGGTTTATTTTCATAAGATATATTAATAATAATTTCTTTTAATATACCATCGTTACATCAGTCGTTTACACATTAAGTATGTCTACAATGGGTAGAAGAGTATTCATATATATATACACTATTTTATACTACTGTATAGTAACCAAAAGATATACATATAAATATAAGGAAATACAAAATACAATAATAATAGTAATAGTACTCCCTCCGTCCCCCATATATATGTAGGGAGAGAAGTGATACACAGTTTAAGAAAAAATTAGTGTAAAGTTAGATAAAGTAGAGAGAAGTGAGAAAAGTAGGTAGAAAGTGGAAAAAAATAGAAATAAAGTGAGGGTGGATAAGTAATTTTGATAAGATAATTTTTCTATTTAAGGTAATCACATATATATAGGAATGTCCAAAACAAGTAATAACCACACACACACACACACATATATATATATATATATATACTATATCGGGGATGAATCAAATGAAAACTAATTATTTGGCGAAATCTAGAAACTTTTGTAGACCCTAGATCTGGATAATCTAATGGTTGCTATTATTTAGGAAGATTAATGTTTTTGACATTTTATTAATTGGTTAAATATTATTTTAATTGATTGGTAGGGCATTAAGTCATTTAAGAATTTTGCAACCGTTTTTTTTCTTTCTTTAATGGGGTCTCATTGATTGAAATACCTAATTGATTATTTGATTTCATAATTTATCGTAAATCATCTATATCTTGTTTCTCTTCATTTATTTATTTATTTATTTTTGTGCTTAGCTTTGTTTATTTTTTCTTTTTTGCAACTTATGTCGGCGATTTCTTTTTTTTTATTACTTGTGTTTTATGCATTTTGTGTATACTATTTGATGCATTATCAATGTAACACTTTAAGCAGATTATCATGAGGAAAGAAATGAAGAAATTCTGGTTAATCGTCTAATAATTCACATGAGGAGTAGAGACATGTAACAGAAAATGCAACAAAAAATAGAAAAAATGCAACAAAATACAGACAAATGCATCCAAAAAAAATAACGCATTTTGTTTACAATGATAATGCATTTTATATAGTAACTTTAAAAACATGCATGATTCTTAATTTTGATATTTTCTAATACAGTTATATAATATTTCAATGCATTTTTTTTATTTCATCCCTAGTGATGAAAAACTAAATATTAGTCGATGAAAATTAAACTCTAATTGGAGAAAACTAAACCCTAGACAATAAAAAATAAATCCTAGTTGAGGTAACTAAACCCTAGACGAGAATCTAAACCTAAAACCTAGTTGGGAATATAAACCCTAAACTCTAGTCGGGAAAACTAAATCCTAGTCGGAAATCTAAATCCTAGTCCGAAAAATCATACCGTGGTTGAAAATCATTAATTAAACAATTTATTTGCCAAAATATGCATAAGAATTTTAAAGAATATGCACAATAAAAATGTACAATGTGCATCACTTTATTATGCACAATCATTAATTATATGATGCATTTTTTAATATTATCCTTATATTGTTTTTGTTTAGAATAAGCACAATGAAATGCATGCACAATATCTTTATACATTACATTATTTTTATTTTTTTCCTTTTTTTGACATGCATAAGTATTTATTTAGATTTTCAACTAGAGTATAATTTTTCCTACTATAGTTTAGGGTTTAAATTTTCGACTAGGGTTTATTTTGCCCTTTTTGGTTTTAGGGTTTAGATTCCCAATTAGAGTTTAGGGTTTTAGATTCCCATATAGGGTTTAGTCTCCACAATCATGGTTTAGTTTCTCCAACTATGGTTTATGCATATTTTGAAGAATCACTATGCATTAACTTAAAGTAAAGTATGCATGACAAATGGCAAAAAAAAAAAAATGCATTATGACACAGTTGCCCAATTTTTCTAATAATAATATATAAGCATGCTTTAAAAAATTATTATGTGAAATGCATTATGATTGTAACCAAAATGCATTATTAAAGAAATTCATGATCTGCATATTTATTTGTTATGCATATTTTGAACAATCATTATGTATTAAATTAAAGTGAAATATGCATAATAAATGACATAAAAATGCATTATGACATAATATTAAATAGTTTTTAAAGTTATAGGATGCATTTTCATTATAAATAAAATGTATTATCATTTTAAGTTTATACCAACGATATGTTATGATATTTTATAAAATGCATAATACATTAATATCTCATTTTTTATAATAATATATAAGTGTGTCATTTAAAAAAACATTATATGGAATGCATTATGATTGTAAGCAAAATGCATTATTGTAGTAAAGAAATGTATTTTATCTACAAGTAATGCACAAATAATCTTAAAAAGCATTATGCATATTGAAATATATTGCATGTGTTTTAGATAATATAAGCAAAAAAATAGTAATGATACATAATAATTGATAATATAATCAAAGATGCATAATGATATAAAAAATGCATAACAATCTAGTAAATATGCATTGCAATATATATTGTATTTATATGCATATTCTCTATAAAAAAAACACAAATAAACAAAACTCATCGGGATATGATTTATATGATAAGTTGAATGAAAAAAAATTATATGATGCATATATAAAGAATACAACCAAACATGCATCATTATACAAGCAACTATGCAGTACAATTTGATTATAAAAAAAAAAAAAAAAAAAAGGAAAAGAAAAGGCACCAAACATCCCTAAGGATTAATGCAAAATAGAATAACATAGTATGCATTAACCATATAAAGTAATTGCATAATAAAATATGTCAACATCATGGCTGAAGATTGAGTGCAATAAAAATTTCCAAAATGCATAAGTATCAAATAAGGAATGCATTATAAAATAAAAATATAGAAGAAAAAAAAGACAAAGTTTCATTTAGGATGTTGAGCTCCCAAATTAACGGATGTTATTTTAGTATAATATCTTTGCATATTGTCTAATATATCCTTATTTATATTATCATCTTTCCTCCACATGTACAGATCTTAGCCGTTATTTATACTTAATCAATGGACTATATAAGTTTTTAGGTTTTATCTTAAAATTAGTTTTCACATGAATCAAACCCTATATATATAGAGAGAGAGAGAGAGAAATGATATGTTACTACCTCCCGGTGGGCACCTTCGTGGGCACCTCGTCGTTTTATCACGTTTGCATTGCTTTTTTTAATTTAATTTTTATTCTATATTGTAGTATCTTAGAAATTAATTTACAAATCATAAAATCTAAAAAATACATAAAAATCGAAGCTCGATTTATTTTATTACTCATTTTTTGAAGTTAAAAATAAAAAAAATAAATTGAACATTGATTTTTTAGATTTTATGATTTGTAAATTATATATATATATATATATATATATATATATAGGGATGCGTTATGGTGAAAATTAATTATTACGTGAAAACTGCAACCCATCATAAATGTTGCATTTTATGCACAAAAGTGTTGTATTTTTAACATAAAATATTGTATTCTCATGATGATGCATTATATACATAAAAATAATATAAAATAATATATTTTATTATGCAAATTCTCATAATGATGCATTATATGCATAAAAATAATATAAAATAATATATTTTATTATGCAACATTTTTGCACAAAAATATATCATCTTATGAATAAAATGCAACATTTTATGATGGGTTGCAGGTTTTACGTAATAATCAACCTGCAACTCATCATAAAATGTTGCATTTTATGCACAAAATTGTTGCAGTTTTATCATAAAATGTTGCATTCTCATGATGATGCATTATATACATAAAAATAATATAAAATAAAATAAAATAAAATAATATATTTTATTATGCAGCATTTTATGCACGAATACATCATTTTATGTATAAAATGCAATATTTTATAATGGGTTGCAAGTTTCACGAAATAATTAGTTTTCATATGATCTACTACCTATATATATATATATATATATATATATATATGGGGTCAGAGGAAGTATTAATTAAAATCAAATTGTGGACAAAATTTGTCGATCGAGTTTGAAGATTCTTCAATTGAGTAAAACTAGTAGTTGGCATGTTGTGTGGAAAACAATAATGGAATTAGACTATACTAGTACATTAATTAAATGCGAGACGTAGACCTTGAATTGCAACTATATTTCTTCTAAGTCTTCACTCTTGGCTTACGCATCACAGAATTTTCCTAAATACTACGTAATTACATTAATGAAATCATCAGATTACATAAATAAATATATATATTTTGTTGTTAATTTGTTGAGGCTCCTTGGATTCTCTATTTCCGGCTTGCTTCATATTCTCTTTCACAACTTAGCCAATATCAAATTATTTGTTTGAAAACATATAAATAATCCAATTTTATAAAAAATTATATATATTAAAATTCGTAATTTAATTTTACGGCAAAAAAAAAGGCAAAAATATTCCATTAATTGTGTATTTGTGAAAATTAGCTACTCATGTAGTGTAAATGTGTAATTGACTAAGAAGTAGGAATTAAGGTGAGAAACCGCAAGATAGGGGTATTTAATTATTTACTATAAAAAATTACATTAATTAAATTTTGTTTATTAAAATAAATCAAACAAAAGATTTGAGTAGTATTTTGTTTTGACACGTTCTTCAACTTTGTCTATATTTTATGTAACAATCTTATTTTTGGAAAGTGTTAATCAATGATCAATGAAACTGAAACACCGTAATAAACGAAATACTAAATACAATATTTCAAAATATATAATAACAATAAGAAAGAGAGGGAGATTATATTGTTGAATTCTTAATATAGGTTAGTAGACTTTTATTTGTTCATTTTATATTTTTTAATTACTGACCTAGCTTATTGATAACTGATTATAGGCCGTAAATGAGATAAATTACTGGGCAATCAACTCGAAATAATTTATTTGGATTCGAATTCATAAACAATTGAGTCAAGCTCGAGTTCGAATTCATGCTCGATAAAATTATCGAGCCAAACTCGATCTCTAATTAAGTTACTTGACTCGATTTGCTCGCAAATATATTCTTACTTGTATATAATTGAGCTTGTTTTTTAGCTTCATATCGAGTATATATGTTCGTGAGACTAATGTTGAGCCTCCAATATATCAAGCTCGTAATTGAGCTTTAGCTCTTCATGTGGCAAAAAACTCATAATACGAGCTTGAGCTCGCCTGAGCTCGAACTTCATGATCATGTAGGGACGGATCCACCTATGAGCTAAGGGGATCATTAGCTCCCTCCAACCATTTTTTTTAAAAAAACATTATTGTTGTAATATTAATGAAATTTTGAAAAATCGCACCGTATCTCCCTCAGTGTTGTCATGGCTCCCCTTAATATTTTTTTCTAGGATTCGCCCCTGTGGCTACGAGTAGTTGAGTATAATTTAAATGACACTCGAGCTTTGCACGAGCTGAGTTTGAGTTCAAGCTCAAATACCTTCTAATTGAATATTTGTCAAGCGAAATTCTATTATAATTAAGTTGAGCCAAGCTCGAAGAATCAAATTTAATACGTAGTATTAATCGAACTGAGCTCGAGCAAGCCAATACCTGTCTTGACTCGACTCTTTTGCGTCCCTAACTTTTCATGTGGTAATTTCAATGTTATTCACAGTAGTACTATTCCTCTATTGTATATTCAAATTTACAAACAAATACTAGGTTAGAGTCATACTTATATTTAAGCAATTTTTTTATAAAACTTTTTACACTTCTTATTGTATAATAATCCCCTTCTGCCTTTTCTACAATTTTAAAATTATTAGGATGCTAATTGCAAACATAGCATCGAATTTACATGATTAATTATGTATACATCCCTTTCTTCTTTGAAGTCAATTGAAAGAATATCGAATCTTAACTGGAATGAATTATTATAATAATCAACCAACTGGCTTCTTGTCTTCTGCATGATTTATTATGCTAAGGTGATGTGACATCCAAACGTAATTTTTATACTATTAACTTTATCCATATTAAGACAATAAAATGCAGCTCAGTTAGTAATACGCTTCACCTCTAACCAAGAGGTCGGAGGTTCGAATCACCTTAAGGGGAAAATGAGAAATCATTATTGATCCTCTTAAAAAAAAAAACAAAAACAAAAACAAAAACAAAAACATTTACCGAGAATAAAATATGTCTATTTGTTCTACTTCTACGATCGGAAAGAAATTGTTAGGTAAAATTGTCTCAAAAAAGAATAATGATCTAATACCCACCTTAGACTCCGTAGTCACACTTAATGTGCCTACGATCGGAAAAGAAATTGTTAACTAAAGTTGTCTCAAATAGAATAATGATCTAATAGAAAAGAAATTGTTAGGTAAAGTTGTCTCAAATAGAATAATGATCTAATACCCACCTGTAGTCATGCTTAATGTGCGTACAGATGACGTAACGATAATATAAATAAATAATAATAATAATAATAAAAATCATACCAAAATTAATTAAATTATACTAAAAACAATTAAACCCTACAAAAAAAAACTAAATCCTAATTGAAAAAATTGTCGGCGTAACACTACCATATTAGCGGTGGGGACATTAAATGTGCCCACGGTGAATATAAATTAGTATAAAAATTATTAAATCACATTAGCGGTGTGGACACTAAATCCTAAGCTTTTATTATTATTTATTCTGTAGATTTAATGATTTATGTATTAATTTATATGATACTAGAACATAAATCAATCAAAAAAATTGAATAAATGTCAAATCAAAAAAATTGAATAAATTTTACAAATTTTAGTCCCCCACATTATCTAAGTTAGATTGTCCAGTTTATATATATATATATATATATAATTTGTAAAATTTATATAGCTAGTTTGGTTGGTATATTAATATTACCGATAAACTTGTCTTATTATTATGGATAAGTTAAAAATATATCATGAAATTATAACGATAGTAGCATATGTTTTTATTAATCATACATAAATTTCGATAATCACATAGATTGTTATTTTTATTAAATTCAACTAACACTTATATTTACGAGAAT
This sequence comes from Mentha longifolia, assembly GCA_001642375.2. Taxonomy (NCBI): domain Eukaryota; kingdom Viridiplantae; phylum Streptophyta; class Magnoliopsida; order Lamiales; family Lamiaceae; genus Mentha; species Mentha longifolia. Next base: position 16,867,198 of record CM038110.1, read on the forward strand.
TGAAGTTTTACTAAATATTTTATTTTTTTAACGAGTGCACCAACTGAACTTACCCAACTTTTTATCATCGGGACACACTTGGGTCAGCCGGAGGCACCGTGCGGCCGGGCTAAAACAATGACACTTTTATTCATATAAATTGACACTTTTCTGTATAACGATTGACACTTTTAAAAATTGTCATTTTATTCGTAAAATAATTATGTTAAAGATTGACACTTTTATTCATATAGATTGACACTTTTCTGTATAAAAATTGACACTTTAGGCCCGACCGCACGGTGCCTCCGGCTGACACAAGTTTTTGTCTTTATCATTTAGTTTAATATGAACAATACCTAAATTTCAGATGGTAAGAAGACACTTAATCTCAAGAAAATGGAGAATTCAAATATATATATTTTTTAAGTATAATCTTTGAAACAGAAATTATTTCAAATCAATGTTCAAACTTCAAATTGTTCAAAAAAAACATTTTAAAAATCATATGTATCGGCCCAAGTGCATAACAATATGACCCGACCCAATAGTAGCCTTGCGGGTCGGATGATACCGAAACCGACTGTAGAATCTGGAATCTGGGTCGGATCCAGACCCGACCCGCCAGATATATAGCAAAATGGGAAGGCAGGAGCCCTATGCTGAAGCTCCCGTTTCTGGTTGGCCTGCTTCTCTTTCTACAACCTTCTTCGCCCCTTCTGCTTTTCTCCATCTTCCTCTACTCTCTGCTCTTGCCTATAGCCTTTCGAGGCCGTATCCACTGCAAAAGGTAATCAAAATTCAATCTTAAATTCCAATTTTGTTCTAATTTTCACGCACTCCCGCCGCAGAGTTCAATGAGTTCTTCCGCAGGAATCTTTGTGTGGGTTTTGATTGTGAATTTCCACTGAGTTAGGGGCATAATTTTGTAACTTAGGGATTCATAGCTGTTTTTCTCCGTTGTTTTTTTTAGATGAATTGGGTAATGCCCGCTAAAATTTGGTTACCCGGAGCTGGAGGTTTAGCTTTTTAATCAGCTTTGCAAACGATTCTGTACGGAAATGTTATGGTTGATTTTATCAAGATTTTATCTTTTTTGCTTTTAGAATCTGGGTTGTGGAAGAATGGGGAAAAGAAAGAATTTTAAAGTGGTAAAGCGTAATTGGTCCGATTCTATGGTTTTGTTCGGTGTAATTGAGGTTTGTTTTTATCGAAATGGGCAGGGTATTGGATGGCAGTGATTCCTTGTGGAAGTATGCGGGCTACGGTGTGGGGACTTCAGCCTCAGTTCATAATTAGATCCTCTGTTGTGAATAGAGCATCTGCAGCTACTCATTGGTATGTTTTTTTTTTATGTCGTTTTCAATGAATTTAGGTTTATCTTGTGTAGGGCCATCTTTTATTCGGTTAATAACTGCAATTTTAAGATGTTGCTGGCAAGAATTTGTTTGTTGATTCTTATCCAGGGCCCTCTCTTATTCGTTTAGTAGCTGCTGTTTGTGATGCTTACAATTCTGTGATGTTGCATGCTATAAATTTGGTTATTTGATGATTAATTTTGTTCAGTGCTGATTCATGCTCGTAGATGGCTTTTTCTGGTATTGTAATGTATGCTCCAAGTGCAGCTAATTTTTGCTCGTTTTGTGTAGCATGTTGAGGTTTAGGATAAGAAAAATTTGTAGAATTTGAGTTCGGGGTGCTCCCTTTCAATGGTTAGTTGCTTGTCTAAGTCGTAAAATATGCTGATTTGCAGTAGTTAATGTTTCGGGCTTCTCCTTCTTTACTTCTGTTATCTGTGTCTCACGTGTACACTTCGTCGCACTATTGACACGTGTATGTTTTCTCTCTGCTCTTATTTGTATTATGCCTCTTCTTTTCCCTATGTCGCTCCATTGCCAAGTGTACTCGTATCGTTGTAGGTTTTGTTTCAGTTTTCTCTCACTCATCTAGTTCCTAACTTCCTATTTTAAGGAGTCAATATATGTCAATACACCAGTAAATGCATGCTTAGGTCTTTCTTTCCTCTTTTTTTTTTTTTTTTTTTTTTTTTTTTTTCAGTTTTTATTACTGGCCCACACGAAAGAGGGGGTAGCATCTTTCTGCTGTTACAGTTTCCTATAACTACTCTTGTATACTAAATATTTCATGCTCGTATTTATATCGCTCATTGTTCAGATTACCATAATAGACATTATATAGTGTTAATAGCTCTCATTCATCTTCTTGCCTCTCATGTGCAGTTTTTCCAAAAAGGCCTCTTCATTAAGCTCAACAATTTTCTCCCGAAAACCCTTGGATGAACTTTTTGGTTCAGCATCATGCATCAAACCATGCCAGAGGAGAGGGGCTCGCCTTGTTGTTAGAGCTGAACGAGTGAGTTCACGAAATGTATTGATATATTTTGTCTTTTATCTTGTAGGAAAAGAAAATGGCAAACCATCCATATCTTGTTATGCATTTTCCATTTATAAATACTCGTAATCGATTTCCATGCAGGATTACTATTCTGTGCTTGGTGTGTCTAAAAATGCAGACAAGTCCGAGATTAAAAGCGGTTAGTGTAACTTTGACTCTTTCGTGTACTATTTCTTGCATTTCTTTTTGATTGACTAATAATATTTTTTCACACATGGATGCATTAATATAGTTTTATCTGAATAAATAATTTGATGACCTATTTTAGTCTATCAGTGCTGGTAACCATTAATTATCTCCTCTAGAAGAAATCTGACGTGGCTCCATAGTGATGCCTTCCCTATAGCCAGAAGACTTGAAATCGTAACGTTTGTAATTTCTGCCTTGCTGCTTACTTCTCTACTTTGGGATCACCGCAAAGATGTTTTGTCTGAATATTCTATATCATCATCCTATCATCCTCTCCATTTAGTAAATGTTTTTAGCGCTTTCCTTCATTATTTGCTATCCGCCCAATTTAGTAAATGTTTTTTTTACGTGTTCTTACTTAATATTATCCTCCCAATTAGAATTCTTTGCCTTGATGTTAATTCCAGTAATGTTTTGCTGCATCTGAACTATAACAAGAGTCGGAGGCTCATTTAAGTTTATATTTCATGACAAATGCCCGTTTTAATCCATCAATCCACATCCTCATAGTGCTGTTGAACCAATTGATATATTTTTTTTCTTTATACTTAAAATGGGCTCATCTGTTTTGTCAAACTGATAGAGATCAAGACCGCTTTTACTCAATCACAAACTTTCTCCCTCGTCCATGTAATCTCTGGTTGATGAAAATATAATGATTTGATTCATATTTGATTTAATTTTAATTTCTGCTTCAGCATATCGGAAGCTTGCTCGGAACTATCATCCAGATGTGAACAAGTAAGTCATGATGTGCACCTTTGGTTTCTATTTGGTCTCAGCTTCTTTTTCCTTGATCTTTATACCTTCTCATTATCGTATTCGAGGTTGTTTGTAATTATAGGAAACTTTGGAAATTCAAATATTTTTCTTATGATATACTTCTGAAATGCAGAGAACCTGGAGCAGAAGAGAAGTTTAAGGAGATTAGTAATGCTTATGAGGTAGAAATACAATCCTAATACACTATACGTTCTTGACGTTGTTTGCACGAGCATATGTTTACGTGTATGAAGAATTTTCTAACCAATAAATTCTGCTGCAGGTTTTATCTGATGATGAGAAGCGTTCTATATATGATAAGTATGGTGAGGCAGGGCTTAAAGGTGCCGGCATGGGTATGGGGGTGAGTCGTACTTTGACTTTTCGAAGCCGAAAGACATTATAATAGTTCTCCATCTAAAAGTTCATTTATGCATTTCTGTGAATGTTTTTGATTACGTTCTGGTATTTTTCTTCTTGTTGCAATTATTCTAACATTTCCTACTTCCAATGACAGGATTTTAACAACCCGTTTGATATATTTGAGTCGCTATTCGAAGGCATGGGTGGCATGGGCGGCATGGGCATGGGAGGAGGCAGGGGCGGCTCCCGTAGCCGAGCCTCCGAAGGCGAAGACCAAATCTACAATCTCATCCTCAACTTCAAGGACGCTGTCTTCGGTATTGAGAAGGAGATCGAGATCACCCGTCTTGAGAGCTGCTCCACCTGCAACGGCTCCGGTGCCAAACCCGGAACGAGTGCCTCTAAGTGCAATACGTGCGGGGGCCAGGGCCAAGTTGTAGCCTCCACACGGACCCCACTAGGTGTCTTCCAACAAGTCATGACGTGCTCGACTTGCAACGGGGAGGGTGAGATCTCGACCCCCTGCAACACGTGCGGGGGCGAGGGCCGGGTGCGGAAGTCGAAGCGGATAAGCTTGAAAGTCCCGGCTGGTGTCGACTCCGGTAGCCGTCTCAGGGTCCGGTCGGAGGGGAACGCTGGCCGCAAGGGGGGCCCGCCCGGGGATCTTTTCGTCACGATCGACGTCCTCCCCGACCCGGTCTTGAGAAGGGACGATACGAATATTCTATACACATGCAAGGTTTCGTATATCGACGCGATATTGGGAACGACGATAAAGGTCCCGACGGTCGACGGGATGGTCGACCTCAAGATTCCGTCAGGGACCCAGCCTGGGACCACGCTAGTGATGGCGAAGAAAGGCGTGCCGGTTTTGAACAAGAGGAACATGAGGGGCGACCAGCTCGTGAGAGTGCAAGTCGAGATCCCGAAACGAGTGAGCGGCGAGGAGCGGAAGCTCATTGAAGAAATCGCAAGTTTAAAGAAGGAGAAGGCTCCTAGTGTGAGGTAATTGATACTTTAGTGGTAGATGATGTGTTTGTAGAATTTGTAGCCATTATTACCATTGATACCTCATTCAAAACTACATGAGAGCTAAAGAATGCTTGAAATTTTGGGATTAATTTATTTGTCGTCGGAATTTTGGGGGGAAGATGTTTCTGTAGTGTGCCATTGGAATAATAAAGATATATTTCCTATTTTCCATCTCTCATTTCCTTTTTTGTATAATTTTGTGGTGGGAGTAAATTTGAACAATTATCAATCAATTTATGCAATGTTGAATGAAATTGAATTTTTGCTCTCAAAAGCAGGCATCAAATCAAATATATACATATCCAGTTGTGAATAATTCAAGAAATTATCCAAAGAAAGTTGTAATCATCAATGTAAGAACCATCATCCACCACTTCATACCACTTCCTCTCAATCCACTCGCTCCTCCACATACTAGTTTGTTGTTATGATACGAGCATACCGAGCGATTCCTGCACAATTTTTTTTTTCATGCAACAAAATAAAAAAAAAAGGTAATATTCCTTTCGTTTCATTTTAACCGACCCATTTCATACATATATGGGAGAAAAGAATAAAGTAATTTAAAGATGAGATAATTATTTCCTTAAAAGGGTAAAAAAATATTATTCACAACGTGGTCCCTACTTTTTTTCACCTCATGTTTTCTATGATGGAAAATAAAATTTACATGTGTAAAATATTATCACCCAAACTGGGATGAAAATAATATATAAATTTGAAATTATAAGGGAGGAAAAATGGATTTTCGGGAAAATTTTCCTTCCTTTTACCAATTTTTCCCTAAAAGATAACATACCCTAAAATCCGAGCCAATTAAAATAGAAGGGGAGAGTAACATATTTTTGCAATTACAACAATCCTATTTTTTTTTTTCACCAAAATTTGTCCGATGTGTACCACTAAAATGATTTTTGGGATGCCTAATAAATCATTATTCACATTAAAATAAATAAATTTATAAAGTGATAATTGTTCTTAAATACACTATATTTTGTCAAATTCTGATTTTGCATATTTAAATATCTGACGGAATCAATTGTTATTGATACGAAAGCCAAATTTGTCCATGTGGTGCCACATTGTCCGATGACATGGAAAATATGTCATTCATATGTTTGAGCACATAAGAATCTCACTGATTCTTCGACAAATTCAGCTTCCATATCAATATGAAATTAGAGGGAAATCGACGTCTTGTACAAAATCAGATACAATCGAAAGGTTGTGTACTTACATATAAATTTTAAAGCTAAATTTTAAAGGTAGTGTATAAAATCAAAAATTAACAAAAAGTGGTGTATATATATCCCATTCGTAAGTAGAAAAATGTTGATACCTAGGGGAGCAGAATGAAACGACGTAGTCGGGGGCGGAGCAGGTGAAAATACTGCTGGGATCATCGTAGGCGTAGCTATACGCTGTGGGGCAGGCTTGTTTGAAGAGCTTCGAATACGACGTCGGTTGGCACGTCATCGGATTTCCGTACACTCCTCTGCAGCAATACTCGTCGGTGTCGAACACGTCGCACGCGCTCCTACACCCCACCACGCGCCCCCCTCCTCCGCCGCCCTTCACCGCCAGCTCCTTCGGGCAGGTCGACCGGAGGTCGCCGTCGCAGCCAGCCGCGCCGCATTTTCCGGTGCCGTTGATCGGCGTCACCGTCATCGGGAGGTTGAAGCCGTCGACGAGGCTGACGTCGTAGAAGTCCGGCGAGGCGAGGGTGAACTCCGCCAGCGACGCCGGAGTCTTGCCGGAGGCTCCGCACTTGAAGGAGGAGCCGCAGCTGCCGGTCTCGCACGTGCCGTTGCCGGTCTGGTCGAACTTGCAGCCGGTCCGGCCCCAGATGCGGCCGGACCAGCTGACCGGGGCGGTAAAGAGGCGGGCTTGGCCGGCTTTAAGGGTGAAGCCGCCGCCGTTGAAGTGCTCGCCGGGAAATACCGCCGGCCATATTGTTTGGCTGCAGTGGTTTATGATGGTGAAAACTCTTGCGCCGTCGCCTGCAATAAAAATCATGCAATTCAAGAAAAATCACCTTAAAAAGATAAAAACAAAACAATTCACCATTAAGAGAAAAAAAAAAAGTACCAAAATTGATAACATGATATCTCTTGCTTGGCATTATATTATGAAATTCCCATAGGGCTAACTGTTATAAAGAAATAATTTTGGCTTTTTTGTAATTTCAAAAAGACTTTTAAAATGTTTGAACATTATTTTTTTTAAACAAGTAAATGGGAAATTTAAAAATCATGCCACGAAAGACTCAAATTTGAGATCTCTGGTCGTAAGTATTAACTCGTTACTGTCCAATCAACACATGCATACAGCTCGAACATTAGCTTTAATGTTCAATTTTTAGAAATTTCAACTCTTCCGATATTTTCTTTAAAAAAAAAAAAAAACTTCTCCAATATTTGTATTTAAATCAATCCTAAAAACAACTGTCATTTCAAAATTGAGATCACGTTCCAATGCTAAACAAATTGAGAATGCCAATTGCTACAAATCAAAAGGTGGCATGCAAAAGAATGCCGAGAATTGCAAAAGAAGAATTGATCACATAACACATGATCTAGCAAAAAAAAAAAAAAAAAATAGAGAAGAAAGAGTGCAAGTTGGTGAAAAATGAATGTAATTATGAACATATATAAGTATTAATTACCTGATATGAAAAGAATTGAAACCAGAAGTAATGGCAAAAAAGTTGTTTTGATGAGTTTCATGGTGCCTAAAAATTTCAATAAAATTTGAAAAAATGTGAAGGTAAAAGTAGGGACCATGATACAATATATATATGGTAAGTGTAGGTGAAAAAAATAATGATTGAGGAGAAGAATACGTGCCGTGAAGAGAAATGGGAAGCAATGTAAATTAATTTGAAAATATTTCTTTGGGAAAAAGGGTAGAATGATTCTTTCCCAAATGGTGTTCAATCCAAGTTAGTATATTCTAATCTTTGGTTTGGGCATTCCTATCAAGTTTGCCATTTATTAGTCCTCCCTCCATTTTTTTCGACATGTTCTGTTTCTTTTGAGCACACGGATTAATAAATATAATAAAAAATTTAATATGTGGTGCCAACATATCAAAATGACCGTGGATTAATTACAGATAAATGTAATATTAGGGATAAAGATGTTGTTTGTTGGGCCAAAAAGGAAAACATGACAAATAAAAAAAAAAAAACCCAAAATAATAAAAAAAAGCCAAGTAAAAGGAAGTATTATATTTCCTTTTGTCACAAATGAGAATCCGAATATTCTTTATTGTAATTAATTGTGATTTATATGAAGTTATAACTTTTCAATCACAAACTCACGTATTAGACTACGCATGCTAATTTCTTTGGTATTCTTCAACTTATTTGAGTAGACATGGGCGGAGCCAGGAATCGTCAATGGGGTGGGCTGAAAAATATTTTTTTTAATATTATATATTTTTTTCAGCCCACCCCATTGACGATTCCTGGCTCCGCCCATGTCTACTCAAATATATATATATTATATATATATATATATATATATATATATATATATATATATATATATATATATATATATATATATATATAATATTTCGATATTCTCTTAAGTTGTACCATAAGAGACTCTAATACATAAAATTCATCAATAAATGAGTTTACATTGGTATTGTTAGCAAAATCCCTCTCAATAAATGCATAACAATCTAAATAGTTTTAAAATTCCACCAAAAAATTAGAAAAACAAAAAAATACATATACAAGTATAAAATAATCTTAGAACTTGAATATTATATATCCACTTGAGATAGTACACTCTAATATTATATTATGCATAACAACATATTTCCTGACACATAATTTGTATCTTGTCCAAAAAACACTTTGTTTTGGGCTTTTAAAATTAATTTGGGCTGGGCTACTATAATATTGAGATATGAATATATACATACATATAGGAGATTGTTTCGGGCTTGCACTGGGCTGAAGCCCAGTGCAACCATAAGGTAGATCCGCCCATGTGAGTAGATTATATTTTTTTTTGCCATTCGCCAACTTATAGCAGTATTTATCAACGGAGTTTTATTTTATCGAATAATCCCCAAAAACTTTGTTGCTCATAACTCCGTTTTGAGCTATTTTCCAAAATTTTGCAATTTTTATTTTTGAATATAAACTCACTATAACAATACTAACAAACAATAAAAATAAATATGAAACCACATCTCTATTATTATCAATAAATAACATTACACTCAAATAAAGATGAGACTTAATCTAAACTATCATTAAATAATACAAGTCAATTATAATATTTTAAAACTTGTATCGGTCAAACCGCAAAGTTGATGTGCAATACATGGGAGACTTCAAAACCCCCACTCACGTATAGAACTGATCAACCGCTCTGATATCATGTAAGAATTGGTACGTATAGGGGCGGAGCTAGACTTCCAACGCATGGGGGTCACCTTCGGCGCTTAGTGAAGACTCCGCCGATGGATTAGCTGGGACGTGAGGAGATGGCGGCAACTATTGAACTGTGATGAGAATATGAGATTGGGAGTGACGCGGCTGTTTGCAAATTTCTTCAGGATTAGGGAAAAATTTGGAGAAAATTTAGGAATATTAGTAATTTTAAATTCTTTTAATAATTTAATTGTAAAATTACTAATATACCCTTCATTTTTTTTTTAAAAATTCTAGTGGGGTCACTTGACCCCACTGCCACCATGCTGGCTCCGCCTTTGGTACGTCATTCACCCCTTAATAAGTCTCTTATTAAGGGGAGGGTTATCCAATTTATAAATTAGAGTTAAAATCATTATAAAGTCAATATGGAATAAATGAGAGACTTCAACCATCTATGTGCAGTTGTGCACCAAACATTAATAATAGAAGGATTACTATATATTTTTTTTAACTAAATATATTTTTAGTTTTGCCATCTACTTTTAGCAATGTTTTTTATCATATTTAGAAGGATTATTGAATTTTTCTTTATCTTTATCATATTTAGAAGAATTACAACATATTGTACAAATATAGCACATAACGGAAGATATAATACAAATATAAGATTCTACTCGTATACAAATATACACATATAATGGAAAGAAACTACGAGTTGTCAAATTTTACTTGAAATAGCCCAGCTAAATGGATAGTTTCGGCTTGCTTAGAATTCGGGCAGACTTGGGTTAGAAATTAAAGACACAACACGTAGAAATTTTGGCCCGATCCATCCCACCAAAAACACTAAAAATTCCAGTAGGCTTGGACTAACTCGGTCAGACCAATCTATTTTTTACTATATAAATTACTCGTGGGCCGAAATTGAGCTGTCATTTTTATAGTCTTAAGGAATTTCAAACTGACCAAACCTGACTTTTGTCTTAGGCCTGATGGGCCCGATCCGAGCATTTGACAACTCTATTCATATATAGGCGGGATATCAACTCCACACAAAGATAAAAAAATTACTCCATACTATTGCATACATAGGTAATTAACTCGAGAAAATATGAAAAACTATTCCACATATTACTAGAATCGAACACATAACCTCCCACTAAAAAGAAACTTTGAATGTCTTAACGTTGCTACTTGATCAAGACCTCATCGACGAATTATTGTATTTCTCAATCTTGAAATTATTTTAGCTATATTTTTGAATTATAGTTTTGATAGTGTAAAACGTATGTCATATTTAGAATAATATGTATCGGATATGAAAAAGGGAAAGTATGAAATGCAGATATGAAGAGGTGAGAAAGTTTAGAATGAAAACTCTACAAAGATAATAGTCCAAAATCCAAATAGGACATACATTGATCGGTCAAAATAAATAATCAAGAAATAAAAAAAAATCCCCTCATCTCATTCATTATCACGCTCTCGTCGCTGAAATTCAAACCCAATATATTAGCCACAGCGCCGCCGCTAGTCTCCGCCGTCGGATCCCGCCGGCCGCCTCACCCAACCTGCTCGCTCAGTCGCGACTCGCTGGGTATTACCTCTATTCATATATCATAACTCTTTCTCCTTGTATTTGCTTGTGGGTTTGTTTAGATCTGCTAGAGGAAACCATGAAAGAAGATTTTCAGTGTTTTTATTTTGGTTAGAAAATAGATGTAAATTAATCAATCCTCTTTCTTCTTTTTTCTTGCTATTGCGAATTTGAAAACAATATGCTGAAGAAGGGTGCTCTGTACAAAAGTTTGATCTGGGCTCTATAATTTTCCTCTTTTTGTTTCAGTTTAGTTTCACAGAAATAAAGCTGTGCTTATAGCTAAATTGATTGTTGAATGTTGATATTATGTTTCGGAAGTATAGATTCAATAGCAGATTCTAAATCTTCGATCCCCTTTTCCCTCTATCTTTCATCAATTGCAGAATTCTCACAGCTATGAACTCGGTTCAACGAAAGATATATCTTTACAACGTTACTTTCGGGCTCTACATGCTCGATTGGTGGGAGCGTTACCTTTTCAGTATCCTTTGCTCTTACTAATAATACATCCATTGCAGCCTACTTCTTTAATTCTTTTGTTATTTGATTTGATAAGTTTTTCTCTGAGTAGATGAAAATTCAACATTTTGCGGGCCTTAAATGTTGGAAAGATACACTTGTTGTTGTGTTGATGTGGTTTATTTTCTACAACAGTTCGAGATACGTGGTTGATTTCTGCAGAAGGTGAGCTTTGAATGTTGCTTGATGATCGGTACTTTAGATCGTGCCTTTTTCTTAGGTTCCCATTTTGCTTTGGTTCAAATAACTGTGTGTTTACTGGGCAATGTTTATTTCTTCTTAAAGAGATACAAGTATTAATTTCTCTGGTTTTCCTTATTGTTTACATTGATCTGTTATTATTAGGGATAAGAAGTAATAGTTTTATTTCTATCTCGAGGGCCTTGTGGAGTTGGGTTTTCTAATTTTAATATGAGATGAGTGAGGCTAGCAAGTTTGTTCATTATGAAGTTTTCTAATCGTTCCGAGATTTGACAGAGAATTTCACATGTCTGCTATATTATACATCAAGCTTGGGAAGTTATGTGGTTGAGAAGCTAAAACTAAGCATGTGTTGGGGAAAGAAATAAGCTTTACTATGCATAAATGACGATGATTCTAGAATTTTGTGAATATCTAAGGCTTTTAGTCAGTGAACTGCATCATCCGAGTTTAAAGAAGCACAACATGGTTGTGATAATCTTGCATTAAATTATTTTGTAGCGTCGTGCTTTTTAATTTTAATTTTCTGTGGTGTAAATTTGTGTGCTTATATAATTCATAAAGGGGGATAAAGGCTTAGTTTGTAGTTGAATGAGTACACACGCTTTCCAGCTAAACCATCAAAGCTGGGATAATAATAAAGGCTTATAGTTTTTTGTTCTTTGATTGGATTCTTGATTCTGTTAGTTCTCTTATTCATTAGAACATACATGACAGCAAGACCTTTAGATATTTGCCTAAACCGGAAAATTCATGACTTGATTAGTGTCGATTTAAACATTTTTAAGCATTACACATTTCTCTTGAATAAATGTCAAACTTGCTTGCTTTTATTTAGGAAGCTCAATATTTTCATTCTAACTGCATTTCTTGTTCTGATAGTTTTGTTTGTAACCTTTTGTCCGTCTTTTTCAACCTTTTTTATTTGTTTACTTAGGTATCTCCATTGAAGGTAGCGTGCATTACGATGTGGATGTACGCCTGAGGATCTCAATATCATGTTAATTGAATCACGCTGAACGAATTCTAACGTGTGTACGTTCTCTTTTTCAATCTTCAAAATTTAATGTGTAAGGTCCTTTTGATTACTGCTCAGAAAATACAAATCACAATGTTGTAAAAGGCCAGATTGAATCTTTCGTTCTGCTCAGAGGAAAAGGAATTGTTTTTTCATGTTTATTTATAGCAAGCAATTCTTATGCTGTAACCTGTAAGAATTGGTCTGAGTAATTGTCCTGTTTAATGATAGATTTGAAGTACTTGAATTTTTTATACAATTTTTGTAGTGATTTTGTATCAAAAGAAATATATTGGAGAAGAAAGAGTTCAAGTTGGTGAAAATGAATGTAATTATGAACATATATAAATATTAATTACCTGATTTGAAAAAGTGCCTCAAAATTTCAATAAAAATTTGAAAAGTGGAAAATTTGAAAAGGTTTCTTTGTGAAAAATGGTAGAACTATTCTTTACCTGATGGTGTTTCATCCAAGTTAGTATAGATTATAATCTTTAATCTTTTTAAGGTAGTGCGTGGTAGTGTGGTTAAGATGTGGAATGATAAATAATACAGTATCTTGGCAACTTGTATGAATAGTATAGGATAATTAATCTTTGTTTTTGTTTGGTAGGTAAAAGTATAGAATGAGATAACTTGATATTTGTGTTTTGAGGGAAAAAGCCAAAATCTAGATTAACCTAATGATTGACAAAACTACCCATGGTAAATTTATTAAATTACAAAATCACCGACAAAGAAGGAATCTAAAGAAAAAAACGATAATTATTTTTTTGCTCTAACTTGCTGCTCTATCTCACCACCGTTCACAACACCAATCTCACCACCTTAATCGGAGCTTTCCTCAGCGACACCCACTTCATTCGCTACAAAACTCTAAGATTCAGCTCCGTTGTCTCCTTCATGCGTAATTTTGAATCCCCCAAATTAAATTCGAATTCGCGATATTAGGGCGCGCACTGCTCGTTGCCGGGCGTGTCGACCCGGACTCCGGCCAATTGGTGTTCCTGCTGCTCGGATTCGGATTGATGGTGGTCAGCGCCGGTAGGATCCAGCTGTGTAACTCAGCGTTGACCAACTTGGTACAGGTGGCGGCTGCCGCCGCTAAGAAATGAAGAAACAATAGTTTGACCTCGATTTGAAATGAAGAAGGGCAAATGCGTAATGGTGGGTTTCAAGCAATAGGACTGTACATCTCTGTTAAATTAACTCTCAATTTCCCCCAGTCAAAATATGAGGGATGAACAGTGATTAGGGACGGACCTTGGTTTTAACTAGGGCTGAATGAATTATTTGACCAAGTTACCAAACACCTAGATGATGCCAGTATATTTACTTACCTGCCTCAATTTAGCCACCAAACACTGCCTAAGTTTTAAATCAAGTTTGCCATTCATCAACATTTTTATTTTTGTCACAAAATGAGAATGCGAATATTCTTTATTGTAATTAATTATGATATATATATATATATATGAAGTTATAATATTTCAATCACAAACAACTCACGTATTTGACTACACATGGTATTTTTTTTAGTATTCTTCAACTTTCTTATTTAATACAAGACGTTAAAAATTATGTTTCTATATGCAGTTGTGCACCAAGCATTAAAAAAAGTAGGATTACCGGAAACTTTTTTTTTTTTTTTTACTAAATGTACTTTTAATTTTGTCCATCAATTTTTAGCAATGATTTTGTCATATTAGAAGGCTTATTGGATTTTGGGGCAACCCTTAAAATAACAACTTTGATATAACAAACAAAAATACTAGTCATTCATAAAAAACACAAAAACTAACCACACTTACCAAATACACAAATACATGATACGCGACTCATGTATTCGTGAAAATTAACCTTAAATACATGAATACACGACTCATATATTCGTGAAAATTAACCTTGAATACACGAATACATGACTCATGTATTCGTGAAAATTAACCTTTAATACACGAATATACGAATACACGATTCATGTATTCGTGGAAATTAACATTGAATTCACGAATACATGAATACACGACTCATGTATTCGTGAAAATTAATCTTGAATACACGAGTGACAAATATTTGTGTTTTTTATATGAGTGGCTAGTATTTGGGTTTACTATATCAAAGTGACTATACTTTTAAGGATTAACTCTTGGATTTTTTTCTTTTTAAAATTACAATGTACTATCTCCATCCCATTATTTAATTGTCCAATTTCACTTTGTGACTTTTTCCGGCACGTGTTTCCACCGAAACCTAGTACGAGTTTTAAAATATAATTTTAAAGTAGTTTTTTTTTACGGGATACTTGTTGGAACTTGGAATCTAGACCTCGATTCCAACTTTTGGTTTTTGTCTTTCTTCACATATGTTTAAATGGATTAACGGTGCTGGATCAAGGGAAGAAATCGTTGGGCTCGTATGGTTTGGGCTAAGTAACAGGCTGAAGCCCAAGTCGCTATTTGGGCATTCGGTGAGAAGGGAAGTATGGGCCAGACTACTTACAGCCCAAAACTCAATAACCTCCTACCTATATTCTAGGAATTGACCTACGTAGATATCGTGATATCTATTAAGAGACTTGGTCAATTGGGAGAAATGGGAGCTGAAGCTACGTGAAAGAAACTGCTCTCACCCTCATCTACTGAACGTGAAGATCGTGGGAAGAGGAAGGAGGTTCTGAAGTTATATACTTCACTCTCTACAGGAGGAAGATCAACACGCTTTTGGAGAAGAGAAGAATGTTTTTGGAGAAGAAGAAAGGTGAGATTTTGAGAGATTAATTTTCTGAGATTGAGATTCATCCAAAGTGTTTGTAGTTGGGTAATACTAGCTTTAAGGTTAGTAATTTTTCATAGGTATTTTTCTCAACTCTAGTTTGTAATTCTTTGTGAATTGTAGTAAATCGTTTCGCCTTGAGGCATTGCAATATATCTAGCAGAAAAGTCATCTTCTCCATCTCTGATTTTGTCTTTCTATTTTTGTTTATTTTTCTGCTGCGAGTTTCAGCAGAGGTGCTCGCAGAGCTAGCCTCTGCGGGTACCTCTGTGCTCAACCCCACCCTGTGATGGTTTCCTCTGCGTTTTATGTTCAAAGAGGTTGTCATAGTGCAGACCTCTGCGAACGCTTGTGTTTATGAGCACTTGTGTTCAACGAGTCTGTCACTGTACATAGCTCTGTGAGCACCATACCAACAATACTATGAGTGTCATTGTATCCCGTAAAAGAAAAATACTTCAAAATTAGTATATTTTAAAACCCGTACTAAGTTTCGGTAGAAACGCGTGCCAAAAAAAGTCAAAAAGTAAAATGGGACAATTAGGTGGGATGGAGGTAGTATATTACAAATATAGCACACACTGGAAGATATAATACAAATATAACGCATTCTACTTATATACTCCGTAAGATGGAAACTGCTTCACATATAGTCATAAAATTTGGCTTCACATATAGTGTTTGAGAGGGCTTGGGCCATGAAAGTTGAGGAATGCAGAAATTTTGGCTAGGCCACCCGATACAAAACACTCAAAAGTCTAATGGGATTGGAGCCTTGGATTGGCCCGGTGGGACCGGTCATTTTTATTATACTACAAATTACTTGCGGGCTAGAATTGGATTGTAATTTTCGCAGTCCGATGAAATTTCAGCCTAGCCAAACTTGACTTTTGTGTAGGCCTGACGGGCGCAGCCCGCCCCAAGCATTTGACGGCTTTATCCATACATAGATGGGACATCAGCTCCATACAAAAGTTAAGAAAAAAACTACTTCACACATCACACATTCAACTCATATACAATGGAAACTATTCCACACATAACTGGGACATCAATTCGATACAAATATGAAAAAATTACTCCACATGTCACCGGTGGGAATCGAACTTAAGACCTCCCAGTAGGAAGAAACTTTAGTTCCTTTAACCTTACCATTAGGGCTCGTTTGGTTCGCAGGAAAGTAAAGTTATCAGGGAATATGATTTTTAGGAATGTGACTCCAAGAAAAATGAATACCCAGATTCTTTATGCTTGTGTTTGGAAACACCATGGAAAATGTGAGGATTCTTCATATATATATTTTTTGCAATGTATAAACGATATAATTTTTAATAATACATAAATGTATAATAAAATACGGAGTATATAATAACATAAAAATAAAAAATAAAATAAATAACAATAATAATAATAATAATGCGGAGTAATAGTTAACGTATTGAACAATAAAATTATAATATATATATATATATTTTATGTATTATTTTTATTATATTATGTTAATATTATAAAATATTAATTATTATTATTATTATTTATTTTATTTAGTGCTATATCATGATAATAACGACATATAACTATATATAACTATAGTATTATAATAATAATTATGATATTATCATTATTAATTATTACTACTTTTACTATGATTTTTATTATTTAATAATAATAATAATAATAATAATAATAATAATAATAATAATAATAATAATAATAATAATAATAATAATAATAATAATAATAATAATGTAAGATTCCCTGAAACAAGTAATCAGAATACCTAAGTTTTGGTGGGGAATAAGAATCCAGGAAATTGTACTAACTTTCCTTGTTGTGTGGAATCTGATTACTTTCCGAAATCTGCTAAAATTGAACCAAACACAGAAATCTGCAAATAAAGAATCAGAATACTTTTCCAGACCACATTCCCTGCCAAACATACCTTTAGATTAAGGCATAATCGACGGATTGTTGTATTTTTCAATCTTAAAATTATTTAACTATTTTTGCTGCATTAATATATGTTTTGACTTTTCATATTTAGAACATGTTTACATATAGAATAGTAATACATGTTATGATGTTTTTCTAAAGAGTGATTAATCTTTACAAGGATTGAGGGATATAAAATGAAATATGAAAAGGAAAAAGGAAAAAAAAATAAAAAAGTAAAAGAAAAGTCAAGATATGGACATGTGAAAGAATAGTTTAGAATGAAAATTCTAGAAAGATAATCCAAATAACATAAAGTTATCGGTCAAATGATCATTTCAAAATGCAATAATATAAATTCATTGGCCAACTTATGCTATGTGTTTTTAATGTTTGAGAATTGGCTAGGAATGCATTAATTTACATAAATTGTGATCAAATATTCTCACCCATTCATTTTACATATATAGTTTTGGCTTTTGCACATAAATTAATCATACTTTATTTTACCCAAATTTACGTTATTCTATGCTAATCTATATGTTATATAAAAACATAGTACGAAGGGCATTATTGTCAATTTTCATAAGACTATTTATTTATACCAGTTTTGGTCGGTTATATTTTAAAATAAAAATTCATGATTAAGCAAATCAATAGTTTTGCCCCTTCGCTTAAAATTCGTAGCTCATTATATTGAACAAGAATCTCCATTCCTCTCCAAACTCATGAGGCGCAAAGTTGAGTAAATAGTATGATTTGCCTAAATTAAGAAGGGAATGATGAAATTTCACCATGATGACAGGGAAAAGACTAAATTTCCAATGACGAAGGTATGGTTCCTCCCAAAATCTCTTCATTTGTTAAAAAAAAATGAGAAATCTATTCGTTTAACGTTTGAATTTTTCTTTTTTTAGTTAATTGATGAAAAGGTAATTATATATTGTTTGATTAATTGATGGTGTGTCTGCAAAGCAGAAAGGATTGAGAAAATTCATTTTGGTTGAAGGGTTCTCATCGGACTCAAATTCAATGCAAAGAGAAGTCCGGAATGCTTTATTGCTCTATCTATTTCCTATGGAATTCTTTTATGTAATGAATTATCAGTTTCCTAGAGAAGTGCCTTTAATTTGGTCAGGTCCAACACGCCAAATATGGCCCATTCCAAACTTTTGTAGAAAAACCAAAAATCAATTGAAAAATAAGAATGTGTCTCTTGAATCAAAAGAATCCGATGAATAAGAACTCTTCTTACTAACGAGATGTTCGATCTACCACAGATTCGAAAGGTCAGAAGAAGTGGGAGGCGCAAAAAAGTTTAAGAAAATTTTGTACCGAACGACTATAGGCCAGATAGGATGTGTTCTTTCTTACTTATTCATAAACTATTCAATTTAGATTATAACTAATCACAGATTTTTGTAAAAAAAAATGTTGGAGCAATAGAAGGATTTTTTTTTTTTTTATATCTTGAATTATATACTTAAATTAATATGCATACAACATACAAGGACATTGAAACAATGGATGAGATTTGAATTAATTTAATAACGGGAGTACTTTTTATGCAACTATCAGTATCATATACATATAAAATTTTAGCATTTTATAAAGTTTTGTATAAGATGTATATATATCTAATATATTTTTGTAAGAAATTCTTGATTAGCAGTTTTATCATAATCATTTATTTACTTTTAATTGAATAATATTTTGAATCATATCGATCCATGCATCGTATGGGCAAATGTTCTAGTTTATCATTAACTACACAACCACTATATAAAAGAAGATTGAATATTATTAATATAATGATAGAGAGTGAAAGAGAATATTAATATGCTAATATTAAGGTCATGTTTGGTAGAAGAGTTATCATGAGATAAGCATTTTTATCATGGGCAATCCAATTGTTTGGTATCATGGTTGGGCTATCACGGAAGCCCGTGTTAGAGGTTTGGCCTAAGCTAACTTCACTGTAGCTCTTTGTAAATGCTATTCTACCTCCCCCCTCCGATAAGATACACAATTGAACATTGCATCCCTCTCCGGCTCTCCCTCATTTTACCCTTGCTCCTCTACCCTACCATTCTACCCACTCTCTTCCCCATCAAGCTTGGCTCTCTCCTCCCGGGTTTCATGTTTCAGCCCATGTAAGATCTCCCCGATGTTGTGCCAAAAATCGAAAATCTTCCTCAACGTCTTCACCGATTTGTTGTTCTAGTTTGTGCAGCCAATAGCTAAGGGCATCTCCAACGGTCCACGCTAAACTCAAACCCATTTTGCAGTATCTATCACATCAAACAGTAATTCATCTCCAACCCAAAAACTCAAACCCAAACCCAAAGCCAAAAGAATATTCTCTATATATTCCTTTCTATACCACTTTTAATATTTTTACAATAACACCTATTTACTTATGAATATTACACTTTAGACCTACAAATTCTTTTCATTTAACAATACTATTAACAATATTTTTTTTAAGATAATATAATCTTTAATATAAAAATTAAAAAGATAGTTAATTTACTCATTTATTAAATAAAGAAAAATTACATAACTTTAAAAAAATTACATTGAAAATACAATAATTAATGCATACATATAAATTTTAAGCATATTCAAAATTATTCCGAGAATCAATACTCCGAATTTGTATACTCCTCCCACAAATGAGCAATTAATGCATTTTGAAGTTCAAAATTAATTGTACTGTTCATAATTTACATTTATAAATTGCAATAATAATTATTAAGAAACTAACATATTATTAAGGAAAAAACATATTATATACAAACATGATTCTTCTAAAATTAAATAACAAATGTAATACTAATTACATTTTAAAAAACTTTAGATTATGTAAGCCCAATTAGCCCATTTTGATTATGCCCTAAAGTTAGATTAAATTAATGCATCTTCTCTATTTTATTCCATCTTCTTCTTCTTAGTGCATCTTTTTTTTTTGTTTTTTTTTTTCTTCTGCGTGCCTTCTTCTTCCACTATAATAACAAACACAACAATATAAAAGGCCGGAGGACCAATATGCCATATTCATAGAGTTAAAAGAGATTTGCGTTTTGGCTACAGTGCAAACGCATTTTTGAGTTGGGAGGAGAGAGAAATCATCAAAAACCCATTTTGGGTTGCGTTTTGCAGTTTTGTTGGGGTACATTGCTACTGCATTTTGAGTATGCAGTAGCCATTGGAGATGCCCTAAGGGATTGCCCTATATTCTCCCTTTTCTCGATTCGATTTTTTTTCCTCTGGCCGCCGCTGGTCGGCGTGGTGGGTTTGTACGGCGGCGCGTCGTTTCACATGAAAGGGTTGATCGAAGACTCCTCTGTAAGAGGCGTAGACGTGGGGGGGGGGGGGGGAAGGGAGGGGATGGCGGTGATGTCTTGAATAGTGGTAGGGATGACGTGCAGTGGGTCGGCGTACATTGGATTAGAGCTCATCCAGGCGGCGAAGCCCATGAAATTAGCGGACTCTTCTTTGAGCCGGCGGAAAAATTGAAGGTGTGGCGGTGCAGGTTAGCGGCGCAGTTGAGGAGATCGGGAGAGATGAGGGATGGCTCGTAGAATGGTGCGCAATGATGAGAAAATGAGAGAGAGTGAGAGATGAGAGGAAAGTAAATTAGAAATTTAACAGGGGCAAATGTGTAAATTCATCTCTTATTATGTTTTAATTTCTTTGTGGGACACACTTGGGTCAGCCGGAGGCACTGTGCGGCCGGGCTAAAACAATGACACTTTTATTCATATAGATTGACACTTTTCTGTATAAAGATTGACACTTTTAAAATTGTCATTTTATTCGTAAAATAATTATGTTAAAGATTGACATTTTTATTCATATATATTGACACTTTTCTGTATAAAGATTTCTTTGTGGGACACACTTGGGTCAGCCGGAGGCACTGTGCGGCCGGGCTAAAACAATGACACTTTTATTCATATAGATTGACACTTTTCTGTATAAAGATTGACACTTTTAAAATTGTCATTTTATTCGTAAAATAATTATGTTAAAGATTGACATTTTTATTCATATATATTGACACTTTTCTGTATAAAGATTGACACTTTGGGCCCGGCCGCACGGTGCCTCCGGCTGACACAAGTTTTTGTCTTTGTTTACCAAACAAGTCTAACATAGACATCTATATTGCAAATCTAATGTACCAAACATCCAATTTCAGATACCTAATCTACATATAATATCACTCACCAAGTGTCACGCCCCGAAATCCTAATCATGAGATTAGCTAGAACTCCGAGACGGGACCAAATCAAAATAGAATAAAATGACAACCGGTAAAGTACTTAACTCTTTCGAAATTATTCGAGATGAAATGGAAAGAACGATACTTTATACTAACTTGATTAAATCGATACCAAAACAAATCTGAATCAATTCCACGAATCGAAGGAAAACCAAACTCAATATTACATTCACAACCAAGGAACAATCCTCGTACAACAAAATTAACTCCATAGGCTTCAAGTTACAAAAACTGGACTATGTGTCTCAATACAATCAACAAAAGAAGATCATCAAAGCAACGGTACAACTAGTTAAACGAGATACATCCTTAACAAGGTTTATTAGAATCACATCTACTAGGTTTTAGAGTGTGGCAACAGCAGAAAGGTAGCTACGGAATATGTATGAAGACATACACCGTTGGACATACTTTATTTACATTAAAAGACTAAAAGACTCGACTCAGCACCCCACTTCTCATCATCAGCTCCAAACTAACCTGCATGTTTAGAAATACACACAGGGATGAGTACAAAATTGTACTCAGTGAACACATGCCAAAATCATTTGAAAGGTGCTTCTTAAAGCTATAGAATGACTTGCCTTGTGAGCAACACACAGGGTTTATGTAAAATCTGTGCTTGCTAAAACAATTAACTGATATATATATATATTTCTATCATGTTCATGCTTGTGCATCATGCTTCTCATGTCAGCTGACAAATAATCTCTTATGTAAATGTACCATATCTACGCACAACGTGTTGAGAAGTAGGCCTCCTTCTCAAACACCAAACAAGCACTGTGTACACACCCTAAAGACATCTTGATTCAATAGGGCCGATATCGTAATTCTCTCGTAGATAAGCAATATGCATGATGCAGAAAACTTTGGCAAGTCAAAACAATTCTCACAAAATCATATAGTATAATATTTCACACTTTCGTTTCTATAAGAAAGCTCACCTTTGAATTTCTTAACATGAAAATCTCGATCTTTCCCTTCTTTGGTTCTCTTTATTGAACTTGCACCTTCAAATATAAAATACTAATATTAAGTACTCTATTTAACTCAAGGCATAATACTTCTAACTCATTGTTGCTACTCTTTGAAGTTAATAAATTCTTATACTTAATATTTACTTGCAATTGGTAAAGTGCTAGTATTTAACTTTAGGTGCTTAAACAAGAACTACCAAAGGTTCTCTTTTTATTGTTTAGATACACTTTACTAATATTGATTACTTCTTCTATCTATATAGGTAGAATTATGGTACCATTTATCAAACTTATTTTGATAAGAAAATGTTTCTAGTTCGTCTTGTTCACTAAAGAAAATATCATTTTAATTCCCTCTTCTATATAATTATATACTTCTATGACTTTAGTTCAAGTCCTATTAGCAATTAGTTGCTCATATCTGTAATGAATAAGTCTCTTCTACCTTACTTTAAAGCTTAGAGGTATTAGCTAATTTGGTTATCTTCTTAAGTTGGAATTTCAACAATTTTCGTGCTGAAAATCAGCATTGACAGCTTGACCACCCTGTCTTCTTTTGCTCATATTCTCTCGTCCGAACTCGGTTTGAAATTCCGAAAACATCGTTGGAAAGCCAACGGAAAGGGGTTTCCGATGGTACCGGTTTTATATTTTTTTGGTCAATAAACACGCCCAGAATTAAGGGTCTAAGAACAGGTAAAATTCGGAATAGCAAAAACAGGGACAGCTTGACATATCAACTTCGAAAAATCATAACTAAATCATCCGAACTCTGAATTAGGATTCGAAAACACTTCCAAAAAGGTAACGAGACAGGGTTTCTAATGGTACCTATGTTGATACATCATTACAGCTGTATACACCCAGAATCTGACTTCTGTAGGACTGTTCATGCACTCTTGACAGCAGGGGAAACAATAACTTTTCTTTAGCTTATCACTCCTAATTTTACTAGAGCTATCTTAAGTTTTACACACTATATTCCTTCATTAACAACATTATATCATAGTAAAACAATCACTAAAACAATCCACCATCATCTAACTAATTACCATATATTTAGTCTATTTCTTTCCCTTACCAAGAATCAATCTTAAACGTATAGCCCGTAATCGTATATAACTATAACTCACACGTCTTTTACTCATCTTTGTACCTTGATAATAGCTATTAAACATTTACCACCATTTTAATCCAGCTATACAAGGATATTCTCTACTATTAATCAAGCTAGCAATTCAACTCACCACTTTAACTAGAAAAAAAGAACTAAACAATCCCTCTAACTCTTTATTTCTAGCTTACTTTTCACTCCAAGTTTATTATCTAAGAAATAAAATCAGAATTCTATAGCCTTGAACACATATTAAAATCAGCCAACATGAATTTTTAATCTAGGGTTCAAGTTCTTGCAACTTTCTTGCATCTAACACACTAGCTAGGCTAAATATATATGAAATCACCAAGAACTAGACACCCAAGTTAAATTCCATCAACTTGAGTTTAAAGAGAAGGGATGGTGCATATACAGTTTCTAGAAACACTTCTATATCTGAAAGTAATCACCAAATTCGTGCATAATATTCATCATAGGGTTCGTAGACATCAAGAATTAAATGAACAGAATCAATTCTAGCAAGGAGGTGTGAGGATCGATTTCTAGGGATTTTGCAAAAGAGGTGAGAAGCTGAAAAAATCCAATCCAATAATCATGACAAGTTGTAGAATTACCTCGTGCAAAAATTTTCTAGGTTTTCTCCTTTGATTCCTAGCTGAAAATCGAAGAGAGAAAGAAGGGGATTTGTGCGAGTGTGATTCTACGTTTGAAGAAAAGAGAAGAAGAAGTTGTTCCCTGCGTTCTGTTTTCTATTTCTCGCTCCTTCTTTCTTTTTTTTATTTTATTATTATAGATAATTATCTCTCTTTTTTTTTAAATTTATTTAAATAACTTACTATTAATCATATATAGAATTCTCTTATTGATCTACTATTTATTTATTCTAATACTACTAGTATCAACTTTTATTTATTTCTTAATCTATATATAAATATCATTTCTTGTACTCATACAGTATTAATCTCGAATCTACTTCTCTAAACTCATTTAAATTTTAGAGAAAATACACCTTTTTACCCAATTTGACATTACAAAATCAATTTTAGGTATGGAAAACAAATTACATTAAAAAATACCCACTTTTGGTTTGGTGGACAAAATTACCCCTGTTTTTATTAGCTTCGGTATTTCTGTTTTTTTGGTAGCTTTTTTCGTTAAAAAGCCGAGCTCCGCAGAAAAATCATGAAATCGAGCTTCAATGTTGGGTCGATTCCAACTCCGCCGTCGATTTTGTTGCGCTGATTGTTGATTGTCAACGACGATGATTGTTCCGACGTCCTCGATTTGTTTTGGCTGCGACGGCGACGATTATTGTTTGAATTTTGTTGCTTGTTAGTTGGATAATCGCAACGGATGATTTCATGACTTTTTTTGCGGCGATGGCTTCGATTGTTGTCGATTGTGTTTTTGCGAAGGTTCAGGTGTTAACTGAGTTTTTACGGCGACGGTATATTCAGTTTGTTGTTGAGGTTTAGGCGTCGGCGCATCAAGTTTCACGATTTTTTTGATTTTTTCAGGTAATAATTCTTATTTATTTTATTATCGGTTTTGTTCTTTTTTATTTTTGACTGATTCTGTGTTCAATATGTATGTTGATGTTGATGATTTGAATCCGATTTTGTGTTTATGGATGTTTAGTTGTTGTCTGCGATTATGAGGTCGGTTTTTTTGTGGTTTATTAGCTCGATTTTATTTTTATTATTATTATTTTTTATTTTTTTGTGTGTAGATAATGATATGATGCTGCATTCATTATGTTTATTTATGAATGTTACTGTGATTGTAATGTGTAAGATACATTTTGTTCATTATTTGTTCTAATTTTTTTTCAGATTGTACTTCGATTTCAGTTTTAGATGTCTTGTTTAGTAAGGAATTTGCTGATTAATAGTTGTTTTTTCTGAATATTAGTTTAATAGGTATGATTCTGGTGCAGATCATGGCTTCACATTCTTTAATTCATGGGATAGATAGTAGTTATGCAGTGCACAAGGTACGTAATTCTAGTGATAATAGTTTTTGAACTGATCGTACAGTGGCTCAGTGGGTTATTCCTATGGCTTCTTATCAAGCATCTCTTTCCTGTGATGATATGTTTATAGAGACTGAATCTTATGTTCCAGTGGAGCTTGGTCGTGGTTCTATGTTTCATAGTAAGGATGCGATGGTATCGGACATTGCTTTATACCACTTGAAAAACTATTTGGAGTTTCGGAATAGGCGTTCTGATACTTGTAGATATCATAATGTGTGCAAGTTTGAAGAAAGTTGTAAGTTTAATGTTCGAGGTAAGGCACTTCGTTTGTTATGGAAGATATACGAGTGGATCCCACACACATGCAAGAGAGACTTGAGGAGAGGGCCTCATCCTAAAGTGTCGTCTAGAGCTATTGCTGCACATGTGGGTGCAAATTTGCCTGAAGATGGGTATGAACTTAGGCCACGGGACATTCAAGGACAGATTTTAAGAGAGTTTGGTGTCAACTTGAAGTATTCTGCTGCTTTGGCTGGTAGGAATCTTGCTTTAAACATGGCATATGGAGATCAGGATAAGTCATTTAAGGTACATAATCTTACTTAACTCTCTCCTTTTTATTGTTTGTGTTATGTTTTTGACTGTGATGGATTATGAATTAACTGTTTTTTTTTAGTGTTGTGGAAATAGGAGTAGATACAGTTCCCCCTACATTTATGTTAATTTATGCATTTTTCAATGTTATTTTATGCTTTGTTTTTCAATGGTACGAAGTACAAATGAACTGCATTATTAGTAATGTACAACTAAGTTTTTTTGAGATGCTTGTTGATGTGATTTTTTTTGCATTTTCAATGCCAGTTGCTGCCGAAGTACCTTTATATGCTTCAGAAGTTTAACTCTGGTTCTATTGTTGATTTTCAAGTGTGTACTGATGGGTCCTTTGAGTATTGTTTTTTTGCTCTTTCTTCGTGTTTAAGAGCCTTTCCTGCTTGCCGTCCTGTTGTTGTTATCGATGCAACACATTTGAAGGGTAAGTATAAGGGTGTTATGTTCGTTGCATCAACTAAGGATTCAAATGAACATATTGTCCCTCTTGCTTTTGGTATTGGTGATAAGGAGAATGATTCGGCTTGGAGTTGGTTTTTAGCGCATGTTCGGCAATCATTTGGAGTCCGTGATAATATGTTGATTGTTTCGGACCAACATGTGAGCATAAAGAATGTTGTCTTGTCTGTGTTCCCTGGTGTTGCTCATGGTTTTTGCTCATATCATATACAAGGTAAGCTGAGGGGTGAAGATGTGATTAATCTTTTCCAATCTGCTGCCAATGCCTATAGGGTTGAGGATTTTGACAAGCAAATGAATAACTTGAGATCTGCTTCGTCTGCTGCATATGTAAAGCTTTTGAATATTGGACCTGCAAATTGGGCACGTTCTAAATGTCCAGTTCGAAGATTTTCTTTTGGTACTTCTAATGCTGTGGAGTGTCTGAATGCTCGGTTAAGGTGGGCTAGGAAATTGCCTATTTGTTCCCTATTAGAGTATGCTCGTAATCTCACACAAGAGTGGTTCTGTAAGCGACGTATCACAGCCTTATCTAGAGGTCTAGAACTTTCAGATTATGCTATGCAGAGATTGGAGGATGCTACGATAAGAGGTCGGATTATGAAGGTTGAGCCAATTTCAGATTCAAAGTTCAAGGTTATTTATGGGGTGAAGATTTATATTGTTGACATTCTTGCAAGGGAGTGTTCATGTCGAGTGTTCCAATTGGATCTAATTCCATGCTCGCATGCGACACGAGTTTTAAGGTAAGAAGTTCACATTATATTTCAATAAGATGTTGGTGACTTATTAGTGTGACTGTCTGTCATTGTTACTACATTTTGTCTGATTTTGTTTGGTTTTTTTTTTCTTTTTTTTTCTTTTGTTAGTCACTTGAATCAGGTTTCGTTTGGGTATGTTGGTTCATGTTATACTACTGAAATGTGGCGTGAAACATATGCTACTGAGGTTATGCCGGTGCCTGACCCCAGTGATTGGCATGTACTTGTCGACATTGATTCACTTGTTGTTGGAACTCCGTCTAATCCAAAACAAGCAGGTAGACCTCGAATAAAGAGGTATCAGGTTGGAGCTGATGTAGTTGTTGAATCTGATGCACAAGGTGATGCAATTTCTGGAGTTGATGATGTATCTGCTGTTGATGTTGCTGAGGTTGTTGAATCTGTTGGGTGTGCTGATGTTGTTGAAGTTGTTGGAGGGTCTGGAGCTCAAAAACAGGCGCGTCTGTGTTCTCGATGCCACAAAAAGGGCCATTATCAAACAACATGCAAGACATTTATAGAGATCACTTGCGAGGAAGGAGTGGATGTAAGTGCTAAGCGTGCTCGTAAGATGAATTCTTGTGGTATTTGTGGCATAGTTGGGCACACACGTAGGACCTGTAATGATCCAAATAGGTTTTGAGCCATTATACTTATTTTTTGGTTTATAGTGTTTGTGGTACGCAGTACAATTTGTTTCGCTTTTAGTACTTCTTACTGATTACTGGTAATTGAATAATGTCACTATGAAAAGATTTTTTTTTTTAGTCTGTATTATTTTTGTTTACATTTGTTTTGTTTTTGGATGTGGTGTTGTTGGGTTTTTTTACTCCTATGTATTCAATAATGTTTTACTACGATATGATGTGTTGGTGAAGGGATTTATAGAGCAATCTATGTATGAGTTATGTCAATCATTGTTCATATTTATAAAAAAATAAAATATAGAACTGGTAACATCAACATGTTTCTTTTTATTTTTATAAGTGTTTTTTGCTGGTAAATGGTATGTTATTAATGAACAAGAGAGTATTTTCAAGATGTATTTGAATTACGCAGTACAATTTGTTTTTCTTTTAGTACTTTTTACCGGTACATGTTACATATAGAATATCAAATTGTAACTGCATTTTTATAGTATATTGCTATTGAATAATGACAGTATGTAAATAATTTTTTATAGTATGTATTTGTTTGTTTTGTTTGTGTTGTTTGTGTTAATTCAATAATGTAATTGAAGTACTCTGTACAATTTTTGTTCTTTCTTAGTAGTTTGTACCGGTACGCGGTACATGTAGAATATCAAATTGTAACTGTATATCACAAAATTCTTCAATCTACAGTGCATCCTAAAGGATCATAAAATTGCATAAACAACTGTCTTCATAAAAATGTGTATCAAAAGTACTTCATAAGTATTCAGTCTACAGGTCATCGACCATAAGATTTGCAAAAGTACATTACTTGATTGAAAACAGTTTAAAACAGTTTAAAATGGAGTCTAGAGTTCTGGCATTGCGAAAGGACTTGGTGGCTCGTCAGTGCTGAATGCATATATGGTGCGTGCAATGTGGCGCCTGTAATCAAGGAGTTCTCCCTTGTTTTTTAACCCTTTTGGTCCTGGAATCCTTACTACTATCCTCTCAATTGTCTTCAACGAGTAAAGTCCACTACTTTTGTCATCCTTTTGATTATAAGCATGCTTTCCAGTTGGGGGTACGAAGGTTATCTCCCATTCTTTGTTATGTGGGCTCTTGATTCGGTGAATGTCATTATATTGGATCTGCTGCATGATTTGAGGCAGCACCTTGGCCATTGGTGTGAAGAGTTGGGTTATTTGTTGCCTTTCTTGGGCTTCAATATCTCCTTTTTTTGGGTGGTAAATGCATATCACCTGTTTCTTCAGATCAATCAGAACTGTTGCCCAGTTTTGGCCAAAAATGCAAGCAGTGACAACCTATAAAATCAATTAGAAATGGTAAATGCATTGCATTTTCGATATTGATAAACAGCTGGCCAGAATATATGTATTTAGAAAATAACTAAATTGTACCTTTTCACACTCAATCCAGGGTTTCATGTTATCGCCCCAACATGGATATTCGCCCTCAGCATAAGTCAACAATTTGTTCATCATTTCTGTTGGTATATCTTCTTTTATGTGTAAGGACAGTGGCCTTCTCTTCTTTTTGTGGATGGCTTCGAAGGCTTCTTCAACTTGGTTCTACATTTGTTGTAACGAAGTACTTAAGTTATTATACCATACTATTGTGCTGTGTATATGTGTTGGTTTATTGAAACTTACCATGAAGTAGCATGTCGTGATTGCAATGTTGTCTTGTGTAGCCCCTATACCTGCAATATCTGGCCTTGATACTATTATAGAGAGGTATGTGTGCACTGCACCTTCTTCAAGAAACTCATTTGGACTGAGTATTGTTTTAAAGAAGTACTTGTCAACGGCATAAAGCAGTCCCACGTTCCTGTAGCTGCAAATATACTTGATTGTATGCGTAAGTAATTATTTGAAGATTTATGTATAACATTTTATAGATTACCTTTCCTCTGAGGCCATGAATGTTTCATATGTGGCCAAGCCAACCCTTTGATCGTTGTGAAGGTATGGACTCTTGCACGGTCTTGCTGGGAACCTTATCCTTGTGGGCCTTGTTTTTCCTGGCTCTAACAATTGCAATGCAACTTCTGGAGTGGCAACGGGTGCAACTATAATTTCTTGCCCCTGTTCAGACATGAAATCATCCAATGCCTTTGCCAATTATGTGTCAGTCAGTAGGTCTTCTTCCTCAATGTCACCCTGTTTTCAAACATGGAAACATGCACTTTTTGTACAGATTCTTTTACTAATATGCAATCAAAACTCTCTTCAAGTTATGTATTGGACCAAATTAGTTGCATTCAAGTAAAAGAAAAGTACCATTACATGTGAAGAATATGAAACACAACTATAAAAAACAGTTATCCAACTTAGTCAAATATCCAAAATAAACGCAATCAATATTCAAAATGCATAGTATAAAGTGTTGATGTAAAAATTAAAAACTAAAATTGTACGAATTCCTGATTTCCTCCATTACTCCAATTGTCTTCCACGTACATGTACCTTGTTTGCATTAGCTGGTTCCTCTGCTGTAGCCTCCAACGTTGTTGTTCCTTGTTTTGGTGTTGATGGTTCTGTTGGTGTGTTATCTCTCTCTGCGAATGTATATGCGTCTCTGCCCTCCCTATCTTTGTTGTTGTCTGCTACCTCCTTGCTTATGCTCCCAGTGGTGTGTGTTTGCTGATTTGTCTTTGACGTTGCGTCTTCTTCGCTCTGTAATGCCCTTGCTTCAATGTCTGTCTTCCTCTTTGTCCTCCCCTTTATTGCAGCCATTTGTTGTGCCTCTTCTGCTTCTGTTTCTTCTTCTTCATCAGCTGCATCTGTTTCTAGATTATCAGTTGCATCTACTTCATCAATTGCGTCTGCATCTGCTTTGTTCTTTTCTGCAACAGTTGGTGTGTTCTCTGTAGTTGCTTGCTCTGTACCCATTCCTTCAACATTTGAATCTGCTTCTGGATCATCATCTGTTTCTTTACCGTCATATGCACAGTTGTAGTATTCACCACCATGTTGATGTTCATCTTCATCGGAGGGTTCTGGTGAATGTATCGTCTCATTAAACTCAGCACGGTCAGCACAATCAGCAGCATTAACATCCTGTACACTTGAACGGCGTTCGCCAGCAAGGTCCTTGATGATTTCTTGCACAATACTCTGCTTAAGTTCATCAATGTACATCTTAATCTTCTCTGCAGCAGCTTCACCTGCATATTGACCTAGTTTTTTCAGTATGTCATCGTCAATTTGCAGGTTTGCAGATTTGGTACGACTGGACGTAGCATTTTCAGCAGGTAGGTTGTCATCCGTGATCTTCTTTTTCTTGTTGTGGTTTGGATCGTATTTGAACGCAAATGGCATCCTTTCTGGATCATGGGACAGTGATTTCCAGTACTGTGTTCCAAGCTCTTCATTTGTGGGAGTCAGCAGCTGTCGAATTTCCTATACACAGGTACAGATATACAGACATATAAGTTTGTACTTAGTAACATATCTAAAATCATGGCTTTACAGTACTCAGTACAATTATATATTTATTTTGTACCAATTACCACATTGTATTTTACTATATTCTGGAGTTGGTTGAATTAAGTTTCTGTACCTTTTTATTTCTTTGAATTCTGGGAGCCCTTTCGGGGTAACATATGAATAGCGAAGTAGTCGCGGTTTCTTTATGGCCTCATCCCTCAATCCAATTAGCTTTCCAAATGCCGGTACTGCTTCAAATATCCAAGCCTACAACATAAGTTTAGTGTATACAAAGTAGTATGCAGTTTTTTTAATAAAGGAGGCAATTGTGTAGTAATCTTACACAGAAGGCAATTGTGTCGCCTAATATGTGGTAGCTGACTACACCCGATTGTGGTACTTTGTCACTCTTGACATTTGTTATTGATCGAACTTCACAAATTTTCGTTTCCCACAGACGGCGCCAGTGATCGAACTTATTTTCGTAAGGTAATTAATGCACGTAGACAAGGAATTAACGAACACGAAAGTAAACGGAACACAAAGGGATTTACGTGGTTCGATCTATTGGAATAGATCTACGTCCACGGGCGGAAAGAATATAGATCTTTATTGCTTGTATGAGTAGTGATTACAAGATTGTTCTCCCCATTTCAATCTATTCTAAACCCCTATTTATAGGCATTTACATATGGAATCCGACTAGGATTACAAGTCTTTTCCTATTAGGACTCTTTGCCTTGATCTCCTCCTTTATTGGATAAACACCGAGCTTCTATATCTCTTGGAGCTTGAATTGTAGTCGATGTAGGAGTTTTGATTGCCTTGTTGAAGTAGGAGTATTGAAAGTGCATTGCCCCGTCGAAAATTAGATTTCGACGAAGTCGGAATGCTTGCCACCTCGTTAAGACGAGGTGGGTATAAAATTTGCATTGCCCCTTCGGAAATTGGATTTCGACGAAGTCGGAATGCTTGCCACCTCGTTAGGACGAGGTGGGTATAAAATTTGTATTGCCCCTTCGAAAATTAGATTTCGACGAAGTCGGAATGCTTGCCACCTCGTTAAGACGAGGTGGGTATAAAATTTGCATTGTCCCTTCGGAAATTGGATTTCGACAAAGTCGGAATACTTGCCTCCTCGTTAAGACGAGGTGAAGGTTAATTTCACATTGCCCCTTCGGAAATTAGATTTCAACGAAGTCAGAATGCGTTGAACAGCACGACTTCGTCAAAGATGAAGTTTAGGCTTTAATTAGCACGACCTCGTCTTCAGACGAGGTTTAGGATCTTCTCCGTTTTAAACAAAGGCCGTATCTTTGTTTTTAACTGAGGTTAGGTCAATACGCGCATTTTAATTTTACTCCTATTATGGAGTTTATTAAGTACCCTCGTCAGGGTTTTACTAACTCACTTCGTCTTTTGACAAAGTGTGGCTTTAAATAGCTCACTTCGAAAATTGGATTTCGATGAAGTTTGGCTTTAAATAGCTCACTTCGGAAATTGGATTTCAACGAAGTTTGGCTTTAAATAGCTCACTTCGAAAATTGGATTTCGACGAAGTTTGGCTTTAAATATAGCTTTACATTCCCTATTTGTCGAGATAGTATGCATAAGTGGAGTAGAGAGAGATGTGCAAGATATATGCAAATGCAAGATGTATGCAAGACCCTAAAAAGATGACCTAAATGAACTATATGAACTTGGCATTACTCTCAACCACTTGTGCAAGGTATCTCTTTAAATGAGTAATGTGCCGTGCACGGGGTATTGGCTTACCGGATAAGTGGGCGAGCTTGTACGACCCTTTGCCGAGGACTTCTTCAACTCGGTACGGTCGTTTTAGGACTTCGGGCCTCAGCTTTGAGAGTGGACTTCGTGTATATGAGGGCTTGTCCGTTTGAGGACTTTGGGCCTCAGCTTTGAGAGTGGACCTGTCTCCTCGGCTTCGTCAGTACTTAGGAGTTTGACTTCGAGGGACTTCGGTCGGCCTCGGCCTTGAGAATGGACCTGTCTCCTCGGCTTCGTCAGTACTTAGGAGTTTGACTTCGAGAGACTTCGGTCGGCCTCGGCCTTGAGAGTGGACCTGTCTCATCGGCTTCGTCAGTACTTAGGAGTTTGACTTCGAGAGACTTCGGTCGGCCTCGGCCTTGAGAGTGGACCTGTCTCCTCGGCTTCGTCAGTACTTAGGAGTTTGACTTCGAGGGACTTCGGTCGGCCTCGGCCTTGAGAGTGGACCTGTCTCCTCGGCTTCGTCAATACTTAGGAGTTTAACTTCGGGGGACTTCGGTCGGCCTCGGCCTTGAGAGTGGACCTGTCTCCTCGGCTTTGTCAGTACTTAGGAGTTTGACTTCAAGAGACTTCGGTTGGCCTCGGCCTTGAGAGTGGACCTGTCTCCTCGGCTTCATCAGTACTTAGGAGTTTGACTTCGAGAGACTTCGGTCGGCCTCGGCCTTGAGAGTGGACTTGTCTCCTCGGCTTTGTCAGTATTTAGGAGTTCGACTTCGAGGGACTTCGGTCGGCCTCGGCCTTAAGAGTGGACCTGTCTCCTCGGCTTCGTCAGTAATTAGGAGTTTGACTTCGAGAAACTTCGGTCGGCCTCGACCTTGTCGGCTTCGCGCTTGTGCTTATCAGCTTTGTCGGCTCTTGCTAACCGACCTGCTATGCCATAATGGCTTCGTAGTGCGAGGTAACTGTCCTCATCGCGCCGAGGTGAGACGATGTCGCGCCGAGGTGAGATGGTGTTGCGGCGAGGTGAGATGCGATGGTGGCCCCATTGGCGGATCCCGACATCCCGTGCGTCTATGATCCTGACGCTAGGGGACTTTTGCCGATGCCGCGATCCGGAGGTAAGCTTCGTGCTCTCTACCATCTTTGCGTGAGGGTTGTCCTTTTTCACGGCTGAGCGTTGTGTTGTTTTTGGCAAGCTGGAGAAAATCTTGCTATGCTTATCCAACATGCTCAACATGTCCGTCCGGAGTCTGGCCTTTGGCGTGTTCCTTCCTAGATAGCCGGTATGTTGCCGGGTGTAGATCTTGCGCCTGGCTTGCCTCGCCTTTGTGGATTTCGGCTTCCTAAACAGGTGGATTTGTTGTCGGACCTTGTCCGGTTTGCTGAATATCCTTTTCCGTGTTGGCGGCGGCAGCGGCGGCGATTGATCGTGTTGGAATCCTCTCGACGAGTAGAGCATGTTTCCGGGTGGTTTCGTCCGATTTGGTGGTGATTTCAGTCCGGAATCGTTGAATAACAGAAGCTGCTCCGAAAAAATCGCGATTTCGCATTTGGGGGGGATCGCGTTGGTCTTCTTGTCATGGCTGTAGATTACCTCGAAAACTTTTGATCGAAAATCATAAATTTTTGTTTCCCACAGACGGCGCCAGTGATCGAACTTCACAAATTTTCGTTTCCCACAGACGGCGCCAGTGATCGAACTTATTTTTGTAAGGTAATTAATGCACGTAGACAAGGAATTAACGAACACGAAAGTAAACATAACATAAAGGGATTTACGTGGTTCGATCTATTGGAATAGATCTACGTCCACGGGCGGAAAGAGTATAGATCTTTATTGCTTGTATGAGTAGTGATTACAAGATTGTTCTCCCCATTTCAATCTATTCTAAACCCCTATTTATAGGCATTTACATATGGAATCCGACTAGGATTACAAGTCTTTTCCTATTAGGACTCTTTGCCTTGATCTCCTCCTTTATCGGATAAACACCGAGCTTCTATATCTCTTGGAGCTTGAATTGTAGTCGATGTAGGAGTTTTGATTGTCTTGGTGAAGAAGTTTCTCTTAAGTGGGCCGAGCTGCATAGGCCGAGCTTAACTGTCGGGGCCCAATTATATTGGGCTCGATGTTTAGGCCTAGTAGCCTACTAGGCCATATCCTATCAGTTATTGAATGTGTGAGTAGCTGGTATGAGTAACTTCCCCATGGGAATTTCTCCCATGCATTATCATCTTCCAACAGAACCCATAACCATTTAGGAATGGACTTTCTTGATCGCTCGTATCCAATAGCATATGTCAGAGCTAACAACATTTTTGTAACCTTGATGTAGTCATCTTCGGTTGCAGTAATTTCTTTCTCAACACGATCTGGACCTTCTCCATCCCAGTAGGTGAACCTTTTGTTTACGAACATTTCTGTGATTTGGGCTGGTGATATCTTTGCGTTACTCCGGAACAGTCGGGCAAACACTGAATCTTCAGGCACTGCATGGTACTTGTATGGATTGAAGGTTGCTTCTCCAAATCACAGCCCACTTACAAGAGTATATTCTTGTCTCGAGAAACGAAGTATTTGGTTGCCAATTCTGAACCACAGAGCTGTTGTGTCAGGGTTGGGGGTGGGAGTAACTTCTTTGAAGACAACATAGTGCAGCATGTTGCCTGATCTTGTGTTGTTGTCTTGTAGCCGTGTGTAATATCTGAAGCAGCATGATTTAGTTATTTCGTTACGTGCAGGCTTCTTGAGTGTATTGAGTACTCTTTTGATTTGAGCGTTCATGGACTCGTAGCCTGTGAGCATTGTCTTGTGCTCGTGGTCAATCAAATGGTACCTCTTATATTCCCACTTAATCTACACAGAAAACAGAAGAAACCATAGTTAATACAACATCACTTATGATAAGTAATGTTAGTACACAATCTGCAGATACAGTTTTGTACAATATGAAACCCTAACTCATGTGTTGATGAATTCGAACTAATACTGGACAAAATGTAGTTTAATCTACATCAACATGCAGCTTACACAGTACAATAAAAGTCAATTCCATCAATAGACAAAAGTAAAGTACAGTACATTCTGAACCAAAATTTCAAACTAATAATGAATAATAAGTTCAAAAATTATGCAGATTAAACTACATTTTCATAAAATTATGCTAATCAAGTATAATTTCATAGATATGCTGAGTAAATCACAAACAAGTTCTATAGTTAGAGGATTCCGCAAAATTATAGATATTTTGTGAAAATTCGAAAAAAGAAACACTAAGATTCTTATCGGTATGTTAGTAAACGGAGTTACGACTGTGGTTTCAGTGGATTCTTCGCCATTTTTTTTCGATTTCGCCTGTTTTTTTCGTGGCTTGCTGGTCGAAGCATCAGACCGTACCCTCTTCTTCTCCATTTGTATGATTTGTTCGGAAAAAATCGAAGCAGCGTATGCAATGGCTACGCGAATGACAGTTTGTGATGTGGTTGGAAGCGGCGGCGTAATTTTCCGGCGAGAATCAAAGTTGCGTGAGTTCGATTTTGGGAGATGAACGACGAACTGAAGATTGAGGGTGGAGGGGGGAACGGGCGTGTTGAGGCGGACTGGAGGGGGTATTTTGGGAAAGTGGGGTAAAAATTGGGTATTTTTTTTATTTTTTTTTATTCCATACTTGAATTTGATTTTTTGTTGGTTTAGGTGGGTAATTTCTTTTTTGACTCTAAATTTTATATGATATATTTTCTATATTCGGTACCCTTCTAGAATTTATTATCCATAAATTCTTCTCACTTACCACATAACGATAGATATTAGTTAAATTCTAAATTCCAACTTGTAATCTCTGCCTTAATTATTCTCTAATTCATATAATATTTCTTTTAATACTATCTTAGTTGTAATATAAGTGTAGATTATTCTGGGATATTACACCAAGATACCATATCTATGATTTCTCTTATCTATGATTATCCCAACTTAGCTATCAAACATACTGTTAGACCTAGATGGAGGCCGGTGGGGTTCGATAATTGAATTGTAATTTGGGTGATATTAAACATAGCCCCCATTTTACTTTCATAGCCCCCAAATTTTTAAATAATACTTGGTAGATATTAGCAAATGTACTCTTTTAACCTCATTATCTCCGGATTACATTTTTAAATGCATTTAGCCACTTGAATATGTAAATATAAAGGACATGAAAGAAGCCCAGACATTGAAAGTTTGTTATGATATCTGGATTACAATAAGATTGATGGATTAAAAGAGACCATTTGGACGATTGCTACGAATTTTAAACTCAATTTGACAATTTGGGAGTTTTCAGTTGAAAGGTTTGCACATCACTCATTTTTCTTCAAAAAACTGTTGCAACTTTATAAGAACACCCTTCTATGCATTAGAGCATTCACAGCGGGGCGGGCTCGCTGCCTCACGCCGCCGCTGAGCGAGCCCCGCCACCGCTGGGGTATACGGGCTCGGTAGGGAGGGGTTCGCAGTAGAGAATGAGGAGCGAGCCCTGGTCTGAAGTCATTATGACGTTAGACGGGGATGATTTTTTTTTAATCGAATTTTCGTCAAAAATAAAATTAAAATTTAAAAATTTGAGGGAGCCATTGGCCCTTCAACGTTCATTTTTTCCCCTTTAAATACTAACACCCCCAATTCACAAATTCACACCCAAAATTCACTTAAATTCATCCAATTTCTCCTTCTTTCTCCCATAAAAATTCACCAAAAAATATGGATTCATCGTCAACCTCTTTGAGCTCTTCCAAAGACGTTGAAATGCTCTACCAACAGCTGCAAGAGGGGTTCGAATTTTGTAAAAAAGTCACAGCAGCACAAAAGAAGAAGAAGCTGGCCCAACAATAGCCGAAGCGGTGCCGACGAGTTCCAATCAAGCAACACATTGAGAGAGATCGTGAATCCGATGCAGTCCAACTGTTCAAGAATTATTTTGCCGACCACCCCACTTACAACGATGCCATTTTTTGCCGACGTTTTCGCATGTCAAAGCTTTTGTTCTTGCGAATCGTTTAAGTATTGAAAATTCGTGACCCGTATTTCTAACAACGACCCGATACAACCGAGAGAGAAGGATTCACCGCCATTCAGAAGTGCACATTGGCAAATGAGGCAGCTCGGACAAGGATGCCCGGCAGACCACGTGGATGAGTATCTTCGCATGGTGGAGTCCACCGGCATAGAAACAATGAAACGATTGTGTAAGTCAGTCGTTTCAATTTTTCGTGGCAATTACTTGAGGTGACCTACTAGCCAAGATTGTGAAAGATTGATTCATATGCACGAGGGGCGCCACGGATTCCCGGGTATGCTAGGAAGCATCGATTGCATGCATTGGAAAATGGACGCAGTGCCCGGTGGCGTGGAAGGGCTAATACACTCATGGAGATAAGGGTTACCCCTCGATCATCCTTGAGGCAGTCGCCTCGTTCGATCTCTAGATTTGGCACGCATTTTCTGGAGTTGCGGGCTCCAACAACGACATCAACGTGCTCAACCAATCCGATGTCTTCAGCGACGTTGTGAATGGGATAGTGCCGCCCATTCAATTCACGGTCAACGGTCGTATTTACAACATGTGTTACTACCTCGCTGACGGGATATACCCGAAGTGGCCCATTTTCGTGTCAAGCCCATCAGCCGCAACCGACCCGAAAGTAGAGCTTTTCAAGGCGAAGCAAGAGTCGGCTCGCAAAGTTGTTGAAAGAACGTTCGGATTTCTGCAAAAGCGTTGGGGAATTATCTTTGGTCCTTCACAACTCTACTATCGTGTTGTTATGCAAGATGTTAATTATGCTTGCATCATCTTACATAATATGATCATCAAGGATGAAGGGGTGACGGCATCGAATTGGCATCCGCTTGAAGAAGAGGCTTCCGGAAGTAATGACCCGAGGAATGAAAATATAGATCGAGGCGTGCCACCCTCTTTCGAGCAATACGTGGAGCACACTACCACTCTCCACGACACCCGCCGTCACGGAGAACTCATGACCAATTTGATTGAAGAATTATGGACTCGTAGCGGTCGTACTTAAGATTTGTATTTCGTATTTTTAATTTCGGTGTAATGTTTTATTTTAAATTCTATAAATGAAATTTTTAATTTCTTAAATTGATTTATATAAATAAATAAAATGCGAACTAAAAATAAATATCGAAATCGACACAAATAAATCAAAATCAAAATCAAAATAAAAAATAAACATTAAAATTATATTTTTGAATTAAAAAAAAAGAAAAAAAATAGGAGGGAGCCCGGAGAGAACCCGACCACTGGGGCTCGTTTTGGAAGTGAGCTCTCTCCGCCGAAAAAGTGGGAGAGAGCCCACTTTTTGGGCTCCCCATTGGGGATGCTCTTATCAATTTCTTTCATTGTAGGTAATTCAGGGAAAATTAAGGATGGAAATAATCGGGAGATTTTATCAATTTTAACTACTAAAATGGTCTTAGATTTCCTTCACGTAGAAACGACAAATCCGTCATCTCTGAATCCGAAATTCTACATCATCTTCCTCCTTAACAAGTTTGCTATTCAACCAAAACAACAATTAATTCAACACCCACAAATTTAAACGGATGACACTAAGAGGCATCAAGTTATTCTTCGAATTTATGAGTTCATTTCGTGCTATTTATATTTATAGACTTTAATGGCTATAAGAATGTATTTAGGAATTTATTCCTGGAACTATGAGGCAAAATAAGCCATTCATTAATATTTATATTATTTTAATAATTATGGGGATACGAGGAGAGAAATGTGGGCTATGTTTAAAATCACCCTTGTAATTTTTAGTGTTATACAAATTTGAAATTACGTTTTGGATCGAAATATTGAATGCAATGTAATGGATTGCTCATGTTTATTCTAGCCACAACAAATAAAATTTAATAGCTCTAATAAATGATTAAATAAAATTCTGAATTTATGTATGTTATAGTACTTGTCTTTTATAGAAACTCATATTCTTAGATTTGTTTTAAAAATGAGTATATTCAAAAGGCACATTTAAACAAGTGGTAGTCCTTATAAAAAGTAAACATTATATAGTATACTAGTATTGCACCACATGCTATGCACAACACGTCAAGAGATGTGGATAAATAAATATTAGAAACAAAATTGAATACGTAATAATATAAAGATGGTTTAATAGATTTTAATAAATTATTGATAATTTTACTAAATAATAGTAAGATAATCATGACCTCAAGGTTGAGTAGTTATACGTTCCAATACGGGGTTACGATTCAAATAAATAACTTTTCTACCTAATTTGTATACAAAATTTGTAAAGTAAATGTCAATAAGGTCTTTACCGGAGTGGCAAAGTTGAGCATCCAAAGTCTCTTCTTAGTGAAAAACTAAACAATATTGAGTTCAATTTTCACTAATGAAAATAAAAAATATTTTTTTTCAAAAGTAAAAAATAAAAATAACAATTGTGAAACATATGAAATATTAATAACATTTATATCTTAATAATATTTAATCAAATATTAATTAGACCCCAATCTATTAATATAATATTAAAAATAAGTTATATTTTGGCGGCAACTTAAGCCACTTTTTATATGTAGTATACTAGTTTGTGTCCCGTGCGATGCACGGAAAATATATTTTAAATAATATTGTTAAAAAA
Source organism: Mentha longifolia (assembly GCA_001642375.2). NCBI lineage: Eukaryota > Viridiplantae > Streptophyta > Magnoliopsida > Lamiales > Lamiaceae > Mentha > Mentha longifolia. The sequence continues at coordinate 16,908,051 of CM038110.1, forward strand.
GTTTATTTTTAATATTAATTTAGGGGCTATTTAAATATATAAGTTTTTTTTAGCATTTTAAACATATAAATTTGATATTACGGAGTACTATATTTTTAGCAATTTTGTTTTTTGTTTTAATTACTATAACCACTTTTAGTGATCTTTAGTTATTAACAAAATGATTAAATTTATAAGATATAGCATTACGTAGAGAGATTATATGTTCATTTATAGTACTTTTAATTAAGTTTATAAATATGTTGCTTTTAAAAAAACAAAGAGTTTTAAAATATATTACTCCACATATTCATAACCCGGTTGGAATCCTTTATCCCCATATGAGTATATCAACCGTATCCTAAATTAATTATTTGTAATTACTTATGTAATTTATATTCTAAATTGAAGAAAAATGCATAAAATTTACAATAACTTATATATCTATAATTTTAGAAACAACCGTGTACTATCTCAAATGTTATTCAATTCATATGTCTTCATATTTTCAACCCACAATAACTTTATCTTTCCACTCTTCATTTATTTGGCCCAATGCATATTAGACTATTAACTTTTTTTGCAGAATTATGATGAAGAAAGTTAAGTGATTTTTTCTTTTTCTTTACCACAATGCATATTGGTTTTGTGCTAACATCTTATCCATGAAGCTCTTGCGTATCCTTTGAAACAGTGATCCTGGTTAGTCGGAAATCAAGCATCTATTAATAGAGTACTAAGCAATGCATTTGAATATTGAAACGCTGAAATCGTGTGATGGAAGGAAATGATTGTTCATTAACACGAGAAACAAACAAAACAAAATAAAATGCACAAAGTAAGCCCATGGAACTAAAGGCAGCCAATTTCCTCAAGAAGAAAATAAAAACAAAAACAAAAACAAAAATAGTCTATTTGCACCAAAAGGGTTTTCCACAAAATTAAAACTTCATATCTACGTTTCGTGAATCACTCAAAAATGTCTCATGGTCAGGTCCTCTGTGACATAACATTTAAATTTCAAGGAATTGTTTTTTTTTTTTTTTTTTAATTTAAAAATAAGGTAAGAATGTGTGAAGTACAAAAAAGATTATTTGAAGTATAACGACTGTAAAATAAAAATGTTGATAAAAAAAATTATCCGTAAACCTTTTTTTTAACTAATTGCATTATTATATGAATTATGTATATGAGGTCAACAAACAAAATACATAGATTATATGTACTACTTGTAATGAATATGTATAGACTAATTAATCAGAAATATTGGGCAACAAAATAAAATCACAAACAAAATGCCATAGGGTCCAGCATAAAGAAGCAGTAGCCCTATTTGCGCCCTTAAAAATATATAAATATCTTAAAACTTCCAAAACAAAATTGAAAAAGAAAAAAATGATATGCAATGTGAGCCCATTTATCATAAGTTACTTGAGAAATTATGTCATCCAACACAAAACACATACTGTATATTATATGCAATGTGAGCCCATTGAATTAAATATTGATGCAATTATTGTGTACGGCAACGATAATTTTTTAATTAATACGGAGTAATTATTAGGCCAATTTAGTGTTGACAATATAAAAGAAAAAACATTCACAAAAGATAAAAAATATAATTTAAATTAAATATTCAAACCCTTGTAGAGTGTAAATTTTATGATGTATGAATTGTAAACATAATCCTCTCCGCAGTGTTACTTTCGTGGGTGGATTCATGAAGTTCATGTTATAATTGGTTATTTTAATTTTATTTTTTATTTTTAAAAAAATGATTTTAAGAGATATTGTATTAATAATTGATGAGCATCGGGTCAATCATGTTTTGCCTTTTTGATTCAGTAATATAATATATTTTATTGGCTGAAGATGAATTAATTTTGACAAACTACCATTAAATAATCAAATCTATGCAAGTATTATATTTTTCAATTCAATAAATATAATATAATTATTGGATTTAATCTTATACCAACCGTCAAAAGATAGTGGAAGCCGTGATTTATGGAGTAAATCATTTGTATTTTGAAATGACATTAAAGTTGATAGTATTTACAAAAGCGCTATCCAAATTGAAATTCAATTGGCTCATACGTTAAAAAATAAAAATAAAAAAAATTCGGGATGTCTGATGCGTCTTAAAGAAAAAATTTCAAACACTTCATTTAGAACAAGTGAAATAAATATATATATATATATATAGAGAGAGTTTGGTTCATATAGATTTAAGTCCTAGTGTGAGAAGTGCGAATTATGCTTAAAACTATACAAAATCATGCTTAAAGCTATACATAATCATGCTTATGGTGCATTTTGTGCTTATAAGCATAAAATAAGCCATAAGCATAATTTTGTATCATAAGCATGATTTTGTATAGCTGTAAACATGATTTTGTATAGTTTTAAGCATAATTCGCACTTCTCATTAGGATTTATTTACATGTGAACTCTTCCCTATATATATATATATATATATATATATATATAACAGTAGAATACTTATATTTTCATGTTTATTGCACGAGTCAATCGTCATCCTTATAAAATATCATATCTTGAACAATATTTTAGAAGTCACTAGACGTTAATAAGATGGTAGAAGGATAATTAACATCTAGGGGACGCTTAGACGGATTATACTATTATTAAGGAGAATTCTAGAATACATTCTTATTCCAATATTCATCAAGATACGCAAGATCATAATGGATCTACTCTACCAAATAATTAGCAACTAAAAGCCGTGTACTACTGTATCAAATCTTTTAAAATCTTTCATTGTACTAGTATATACGTATATTGGATATATACTAGTACATGAAATATAGAGCTTTGCTCAAAATATTGAGCTTCTATATGGTATCAGTTTAGCCACTCTCTCACGAGAAACCCTTATTTTCCCGATCCTCTCTCAATATCATGGCCGCCACCGAATCTAACAGTAGCAGTACTTTGACCGGATCCATCTCCTCCGCGGCAGCCCCATCGTTAATTCCAATTTCGGCTCATCATCACCTTCCGATCAAGCTTATGGCGCACACATCTCTGCGCCTTATTGAATGGACTCGATTTGATTGGTTACATCAACGGCAAAACACCGACACCTGATGAAGCCGTTGATCCTGTTGGCGTATCTTCCTGGTTCAAACAAGATCAACTTCTCCTCGCTGCACTTCTTGGATCTGTTTCCTCAGATATTCTCCCGCTCTTATCCACTACTGAGACTGCTGCTGATGCATGGTCTATCCTTACGGGTGTCTTTGCGAGTACATCTAGGTCCCACGTAATGCATCTCAAGACCTCTCTTTCAAAGGCTTCCATTGGTAACAAATCTATCACTGAGTATGTGAACTACATAAAGGTGATGACTCATGAACTTGGTCTTATTGATGCTCCGGTTAAAGATGACGATTTAACTCTTTATATCATTAACAGGCTGAGTCCCACTTATCGTGATATCATTAGTTCTGTTCGAACACGTGAAACTCCATTTTGTTTTGAGGAACTTCGTGATCGCCTCATTGAGCATGAACTTTATCTCAAGCAACTTGAATCTGATTCATCCCAGCTTGTTGCCACCGCCTACGTTGCTCAATCTGGCTCCTCGTCCTCACAACAAAAATTGAATTTCAACCGCTCCGGTGGCAGTCGTGGACAACTGAACTGTAATCGTGGTCGATGGAATAGTCAACCACGTGGTCGTGGCGGTGGTCGGAACGGTCATTGGAATAACAATCGTAACTTTTCTATTACGTGTCAACTCTGTGGTTTTCCTGGACACGCTCCTTTCTGCAGGCGGTCTCAAACTTCTGCTCACTTGGCTCACTCACTGCTCCTTTCTTACAGGCGATCTCAACCTTCTGCTCACTTAGCTCACTCGTCTCATCACTCTCATTCATCTAGCAATTGGCTCATGGATTCTGGAGCATCACATAACCTCACCAGTGACCTAGATAATCTATTGATTCATTCTGAATATGATTGTACTGATGAAATACAAATCACTAATGGGAGTGGTCTACCTATCACTCACTCTGGTATTTCTCATATTAACACCCCATCTCGTACATTTACTCTATCTAATGTACTTTGTGTCCCTGGTGCTGCTCGAAATCTTATCTTTGTACATCAATTTACAAAAGCTAATAAGGTATCTCTCGAATTTTTTCCTAATTATTTTTTAATTATAGATCCCACAACGGGGGCGGTGCTGGCTCAAGGGCCATGCCATGATGGAGTTTACAATTTAGTTGCTCCATTGACGAGTTCATTGCCGAAGATGGTTGCTCTTGGCGTGCACACTACCTCTCACCACTAGCATGCTCGACTATGCTCGACTTGATCATCCCTCCGGACGGACTAGTTCCATTATACTATCTAAATTTCATTTGCCAGTTTTGAATAAATCTAGTGCTCTTGTTGATGATTGCATTTCATGTAGTGTGAGTAAGGCTCGTCGCTTACCTTTTGGTAACTCTTTGTTTAATGCTACTTGCCCTTTGGACTACATATATGTTGATGCATGGAGTGCACCTACTATCTCTGTTGATGGTTGTCGATATTTTCTTCTTGTTGTTGATCTATTCACTCGATATTGGTGGGTTTATACATTGAATGCTAAATCTCAAGTTGCAAGTATTTTTCATCAGTTTCGATCATTGGTTGAAAAACAGTTTGATGCTCATATTCGTAACTTTTACACTAATAATGGTGGTGAGTTTTTAGCATTAAAATCTTATTTGGTTGCGAATGGCATTACTTGGTTAACGACTGCCCCACATACTCCTCAACAAAATGGGATATATGACCGTCAGAATCGTCATCTGTTAGAAATCACTCGTGCTTTGCTGCATCATGCACATCTACCACCTAACTTTTGGGCATTTGCAGTTCAAACAACATCATATCTTATTAATCGCACTCCATCTCCGCACACTCACTCCATAAGTCCTTTTGAAATATTATTTCAAAGACCGCTTAATTATCTCAAGCTGCGTACTTTTGGTTGCATCTGTTTCCCATGGTTAAGACCATATACTCTTAGAAAATTAAATTTTCCATCAAAACCATGCATATTCGTTGGATATTCTACAAGTCAGAGTGCGTACAAATGTTATGATCCAGAATCTGGGCGTATATATGTATCTCGACATGTCAAATTTTCTGAGTTCACATTCTGGAATTTCTTTTCCTCTCCAATTGCCGCACTCATAGCGATGCTTTTCTACACCTCATTGGTAGGGCTGTCTATCCGGTTCGGTTCCGGGAACCGAACCAAAAAATTCGGTTAACCGAACCAAAAATAGGGGAAAATCAGGAACCGGGATCGGACCTCAAGTTTTAATTCTGGTAGCCAGAACCGAACCAAAGTTTTTCGGTTCGGTTCCGGTTACCCGAAATAGAACCGATTTTATTATAAAAATCAACAAAGCAACATTCATCCATCTAAATTGCAACATTCATCTATCTATCACCATCAAAGTTCAATATTAAACAAGATATCTATCATCCAAAGCAAATTCATCACCATCAAAGTTCAAAAACAAGATAATAAAATAAAGTTAGTACCTAATTAGGGGGTAAATAATAAAAAATAAAATTAGTATTAATTTTTTCGGTTCTTCGGTTGGAACTGTTCGGTTCCTGGTTAGAACCGAAGACCGAAAACTCTAAAACTTTGGAACCGGGACCGGACCAAATACCCAAAATTCCGGTCCTTGGGTACCCGCAACGGGTTATGTTCCGTTCGGTTCCGGGTAACCCGAAAACCGGGAACCATTTAGACAGTCCTACTCGTTGGTATTCCGCAATCAACACCCAGCATGTCGAGAGAGCATAGTGCATTGCCTACTACTACCACCTCATCTAGAGAGAGTAGTGCATCACCTAACTCATCCTTGCAGACGAATGAGCATGACTCGTTGAACTTGCCCACCACTACCACCGTGTCATCATGTTCTTCCTCATCTACCCAGCCTTTACCACTGCCTACACATACTCATACTATGCGTACTCGGGCTCAGAATAATATTTTCAAACCCCAAACACCTCTACTCTGCCACAAAGCATCCTTTTACCCGAGGATATAGAACCAACTTCCGTCTCGCAAGCTCTCTCATCTGAAAATTGGTGCCATGCTATGGCCGAAGAATTTACTGCTCTTCAACGTCATGGAACGTGGGATCTCGTCTCTCCTCCTTCTCATGCCAACGTTGTTGGTTGCAAATGGGTTTTTCGTATTAAACGAAAACCGAATGGTACAATTAAGCGATATAAGGCCCGTTTGGTCACGAAGGGATTTCATCGGAAGCATGGCGTTGATTTTCATGACACTTTTAGTCCTATGGTCAAGCCCGTTACAATTCGTACAGTCTTAACCATGGCCTTATCTGCTAACTGGCCATTGAAGCATCTTGACGTTAGCGATGCATTTCTTCATGGCAAATTGAAGACACCTGTTTACATGACTCAACCTACAGGATTTGTTGATCCTCATCGGCCCTCTCATGTGTGTCTTCTTCGAAAGTCTCTTTATGGATTACGTCAAGCTCCACGTTAATGGTATATTGCACTCAGCTCATCTCTTATATCATTTGGTTTTATTCAATCTAGGGTGGACGCTTCACTTTTTTTTTATAATCAAAGTGATGTTTGCCTATTGGTGTTGACGATCTGATTATCACTGGTTCTAGTGGTACTCATATTCAGCGGATAATCTCTTATCTGCAATCTCGGTTTACAGTCAAGGATTTAGGTGATCTCCCATTCTTTCTTGGTGTGGAGGTAGCAGGATGTAAAGAAGGACTCTTTTTATCTTAACATAAATATATTGTTGATTTGCTTCGTCGACATCGTACGGATGGAGCTAAACCACTTCGGACTCCATGTAATCCAAAGCTTGCAGCCATCACTTCTACTCATGTTGACTCAAAAGAATATAGAAGTGCAATTGGTGGTCTTCAATATCTCTCTCTTACTCGGCCTGACATCTCATTTGCCGTGAATTGCCTTGCTCAACGTATGTCTTCTCCAATTGGAGCTGATTTGTGTGAGGTTAAACGCTTGTTTCGATATTTGAAAGGCACTCTTCACCATGGCTTACTTCTTCATCGAACAACGAATTTCCGTCTTACCGCGTACTCTGATTCAGACTTTGGAGGTGATTTGAAATACTGCAAGTCCACCTTAGCTTATATCTTTTTTCTTGGGGAAAATCCGATATCATGGCGATCTCGTAAACAAACTGGGGTTGCTCGTTCTTCAACTGAGGCAGAATATAGATCGCTTGCCTCTGCTGCTTCTGAGCTTGGATGGATTGTTAATTTATTCAAAGAACTTCACATTCCAGTTACAGTCACGCCTCGACTACTTTGTGATAATATGAGTGCCACACGTCTTGCTCTTCACCCCATTCAACATTCTCAAATGAAGCATATCGCCATTGATGTTCATTTTGTTCGTGATCTTGCTTCTAAAGGCATTCTCTCAGTATCTTACATGAGCACCATTGATCAACTCGCAGATTTGCTTACGAAATCTCGTGCCTTGGCACGCTTCGAGTCATTACGTTCCAAAATATTCGTTGCTGATGGAACGTCCTTTTTTAGGGGGCGTATTAAGGAGAATTCTAGAATACATTCTTCTTCCAATATTCATTAAGATACGCAAGATCATAATGGATCTACTCTACCAAATAATTAGCAACTAAAAGCCGTGTACAACTGTATCAAATCTTTTAAAATCTTTCATTGTATTAGTATATATATTGGATATTGATAATGAATAAAATATAGAACTTCGCTCAAAATATTGAGCTTCTCTATATACATTCTTAATAACTATGATGTTTTTTTTACTTTCTTTCTTACTATGTCATATTGTACAAACTATATAAAAAGTTAAAAACATATACTGTAATATGCTAATTAATAATTTAAATTTCACAAACTTAATAGTCTTTTTCATAAATATCAAAGTCTGACAAACTTTCATATATTTAAATATGATATTAATAAGTTAATATATAATATTCACGACTTTTCAAATATATAGTATAATTCAATCTTCCAGCCCGCTCACCCCCAACTAACCTGCCTAGACCTACCTAAGACAACCTGGAGCTGCCTAGGCGCCCTCCTAGACTCCAAATAATTTGTAGCCGCCTAGAGCCAACTGACTTGCTAAAGTTCGAGACGGTTTGGCACCGACTAGAATCTTTGCAAAGTCAATACTCCTTAAAAGGAAGATCAATAATGATTTCCCATTATCCTAGTAATGTGACTTTAACCCTCAACCTCTTAGTTTGAGGGAAAACGTTTTACCAACTGAATTGCATTTTATTGTCTTATTCCGTAATAAATTGAGTTAATCTATGACTTATTAGATTATCTTTATTGCAACACTTGAACTTAGAATTTGGTGGATTTTGACCCTTAGGCGCAAAACACACACTAATAAATTATTTTCTAAAAGAAAAACTCTAATAAATTATTAGTATCTTAGAAATTAATCAAACCAAAGTTTCATACGGTGCCATGCAGCCAATGCAATTATTATTTTCTCCTAATCTTATCTAAACTGCACAAAGATAATTACTAATTTAATTATATATATGATAGTATTATATGCATGCGAATGTGGCCTACAGGTGTCTATATACTACAGGTGTCTATACAATAATTAGATTAACATAAAAGTGATTGTTTAAATTATACGATTGTATAATTAGATAAACTTAACTTTCATTTGGTTCGAGTGAGTGTAAATTCTTATACTTGTTGGAAATATGAATTTTAATTAGGGGTAAACGTAATTGAACTAACATTAAAAGAAAACTCAGAAAAATCAAAGCTATAAATTTCGATCCCATGAAAACGTAGCCAATCGATCAGCTCGATCAACCTTCTCCAAATTCAGTTCGATCGATTTTCACGACTCGTTTCGATTTTAGGTCGAAGTGAGTGTGTGGGCTCCCCCTAATTTAGATGAGTTGGTAAAAATACAAGTATGACCAATATTTACAATGTTTTAAACCGGCCAGGAGATTGATCTCGATGAGGATTTTGAGTCACCTTTATATTTATATTGATTCACCATTCTATTTAGAGTTACCATTCGGCAGGACCTTCGATTCTTGGTTTTTTTGATTGAATCGCAGTCAAATCGGCTGGAACCAGACAAAATCGTTGAACTGGAACCATGACCAGTTCCCAATTCAACCGGTCAAACTGGCTGTTTCGGTCCGATTCTTAAAACACCGGTCAATATATTTGTAAGGCATTTTGCAACTTAGAGGGTTTTCTAAAACCATTCCCGGGTCGATGATCCGGCCGAGTTTATCCTGTTCAGCTGGGTTGACAACGGTCTGATGGCCCTGCTGGTCATTAGATACTAACTAAACCAGCATAATGGCCGATTTGGCGATTCACGATTTGACCTCGGAGCATTCGGTCCGATCCGGGTTTAGAAAAGAGATTTTCCTTGCAGAAAAAAGAAAAGGAAAAGAAAAAAAAAGGAAAAAGAAGATAATTGTAGCAGCATCAGCATGCTTGATGTTAACGCGGAGTGTCGATGATGTTGATGTAGGCCCAGAAATTAATCTTTTTCTCACTGTTGAAAGTTTACAGTTCGAGAATCCTAGATAAGAACTTCTATTTTCTTCAGCCAATCGAAAAAACCTTTTTTTTTTAATTTTTATTTCTACACAAACAATGGATAATCTCTCCAATCATTTTCAACCTTAAGAATCCCATAATCAATCCTCCTCCTCTTTAAATCCAAATCCCCCGCCGCCGTAGCTCATAATCAATCATCGTTGTATGATTTTTTGAAAATCAAATTCTCTCCGATAATGGCGGAAGTGGCGAGATCGGTGGGGACGGTGAAGTGGTTCAGCGGCCAGAAAGGCTTCGGCTTCATCTCGCCGGACGGCGGCGGCGACGGCGACGATCTCTTCGTGCACCAGACGGAGATCCAGTCCGAGGGTTTCCGGACGCTGCGCGAGGGCCAGAGGGTGGAGTTCGCCGTCGACAGCCGCGACGACGGCCGGAGCAAGGCCGTCGTGGTCACGATTCTCGCCAGGACCTACAATTCCGGCGGCCGCGGCCGCGGCAGAGGCGTTGCCGGCGGTTACGGCCGGAGCAGAGGTCGGTACGGCGGCGGCCGCGGCAGCGATGGAGTTGAGTGCTACAATTGTGGGAGGATAGGGCACTTGGCTAGGGACTGCTATCGCGAAGGCGGGCGGCGCCGCTGCCGACGCCGGTGGTCGCGGGGGAGGAGATGGCGGCTACCGTGGCTACGGACGCGGAGGCGGCGGCGGCGGTAGAGGTCGCGGCGGCGGCGGCGGTGGAAGAGAGTGTTACAATTGTGGAGAAGAGGGGCATTTTGCGAGAGATTGCCCAGAAATTGCAGTTGAGCAAAGTTGATTTCTCACAAAATTATATGCATTTTTTGTTGAATTTTTCTTTTTCTTTTCTAATTTTTTGTTTTCCCAAATACTATATATTCTTATCATTTCCATACACTCACTATCATTGTTACCAATTCTCCAAAAAAAATTACTTTTATATGCAGCACAAATTTATTCTTGGTGTCGATGTTCTTGAATTCTTTTAGCTCTAGATCAAATCTAAAAACATCAACCCCAAATCTTGAATAAAAATTAGCGAAACACCATGAAATCAATTTACAACAAAAAAACACTATTTATCTTTTCATCTTGGACCAGAAATTTGCTGAGATGAGAGAAAAGAGAAGCCTGCATTAGACAAACTCCCATTGCTAAATTGTGAAGCATTTGCATCTTGAAACACCATAGCTTCATCAACCCCTCCGTTCTCCTCCGCAATCGAAGCCTCGACGAATCTCCGTCCGTAAAATCGCAAGAAATTGAGCGCCTCGATTCTCAAGGCGCCTACCGGAACTTTCCCTTCGAGCATCCCAACCACGTTTCTCATGCTCGGCCTCAGCCCCGGCTCCTCGTGTACGCAACACAAAGCCACTCTCACCAACTTCTCGACGTCCTCGCTCGTCACTCTACCGGCTAGTTTCGGATCGACTAGCTCCAAGTACCTTCCCTCTTCGTGCATTTCCAATGCGTAAAGAGGGAAGTAAACGAGCTCGTGCCCTAGCGAAAACACAGACGTGCCCTCGGAGCCGGTGTCCTCGTCGAGGCTACGGCTCCGGTGGCGCGTCACGCAGTTTTTCCTCCCGCTCACGATCTCGAGCAAGACCATCCCGAAGCTGTAGACGTCGGTCTTGTCCGAGACTGCGGAGCTCGTGAGCCACTCGGGAGCTAGGTATCCGCGGGTGCCCCGCATGGTCGTGAAGAGGCTCGACTCTTCGTGGCTCAGGAGCTTCGCGAGGCCGAAGTCGGACAGCTTCGCGTGGAAATTGTCGTGCAAGAGTATGTTCTCCGGCTTCACGTCGCAGTGGATGATCTTGCTATCGCACCCGGAGTGCAAGTAGGCGAGCCCGCGCGCGGCCCCGAGCGCGATCCCGACTCGCTCCTCCCACTCGAGAGCCGGCCCGTTCCCGAAGAGGGTCTTGTCGAGCGATCCCCGGTTCATGTACTCGTAGACCAATAGCCATTGCCTCCTTTGAGCACAATAGCCTCTCAACTTCACCAAATTCAAATGATGAATGTTTCCAATAACAGCAATCTCAGTGCAGAAATCACTCTTACCTCTGATTCCCAAATTGGTAATCCTCTTTACTGCAACAAGTGTTTTATCAGGAAGCATACCTTTATACACAGTTCCAAACCCTCCGGTTCCGATCGTCGTCTTGAAATTCTCCGTTGCCCTCTCGAGCACTTCGTAGTCGAATCTCAGGGGCAATCCGGGGATAGAAAATTCCGGCTCAAGATCGTCTGAAGACGTATAATCCGAGTAGACCGTCTTTAAGATTTCGACCTCGGATCGCCTATACTTTCTCCACACGAGAATCGCAACGACGAACATAACAAGAACTCCACTTACTGGTAAAAGCACCACAGCAAGTATAGGCAGCCCCATCTGATTTTGATCATCATTGAAACCATCGAAACCCGGTGGTGGAGACCTAACGACGGCCTTGATGAATCCCAGTCGAGCACTTGCAGCCCTCGACACGACCGATCCTAACGCGTTTTCAAGTTTGTAACACGAAGAGAAAGAGTTGTCATAGAAGAATCCCAAGCAAGAACAATCTCGTGAGCAAAGATTTTCGCATTCCGATAAATTCACTCCGTAGTTAAGAGGCAGAGTGAAATCATTTGCGAAGTAATCCACACCATGGCCTAGTTGCAAGTAAGAAAAATTCCCATCGTGGTCGGACGAAGAGCAAGGAAGAGGCAACGAGTAAGAATTGTCGACCGGAGCACAAACGCTCGAGTTATTCGAAGCTGCTCGGAAGCCTAAAGGGCAAGTACAGAGATGACCATCTGCAGAAACGCCATGACTACATAATCCGATCTTTCCACAGATCAACGGCACACGGCAATCATCAACAGGCATGATGAAGTCCTGCTTTCGAGTAGTGTTCGAGAAGCTGATGATGGAGAAATGACCCGAGTCATCAATTTTAGCCATTCGAAACTCGGATGGCTTTAGGTTTAGCTCAACCACGACCGAAGATCCATCACGAGCGTACAAGTAGAGCCCCGATTCGTTGAGATTCAAGAAATCCACACTAGACAAGGAGTTCACATACACTGAGGTGTCCATTGACAGCTTCCAAAATGTGAGACTCCTCCATTGTAGAACAGCGTTGGATTCGGTTAAAGCAAGCGTGTATGCACCTGTGGAAAGATCATTAGTCGAGACCGAGCTCGAAAGGACTGTACCTATATGCAGCCTCTGTCCAACCACAACTGTGTCCGTGGGATTAAGGAAACTCTCCCAAAGAGTCGAGTTGGATTCGTCGAGCAAGATCAGGTTCCCGGTCTCCGAAAGGTGCAACGAAGAAACTGATGAGTTGAAAGGAGGAGTAGACCAGCTCGATTTTCCTCCATCATCTTCGGTTATATTGATCCCGTTGCCGGTCAGCATCATGCTCCCGGACTTCGATAGAGGGGAGTCGCGATTAGCGGACCATATAACGGTGTTGGACTCGACGTGGATGATGCACAAGTAGAATCTGAGCTGCTGAGAACCGGGATTGAACATGGATGCTTTGAATGCTCCATTGGATGAGATCAAGAATGCACCCGAGGAGTCGACGAATTTGAGATTCGAAGCTGTGAAGTTCGGATATACGAACTCGGTGAACACAGCACCGGATGCGTGAGATGAGTACAGAAAGAGAATGATGAGAGAGAATGCCAAGAAATCCATGTCCAACATGAAAGAACAGAGGAATAATATGAATAAGATTTGGAACTGGTTTCCATCTCTCTCTCTCTCTCTGCATCAACAAGAGTTGACTAATGAAAAATCATGTATCTAATCTAATATTTCTCTAAAGAGATGGGTAATGACAACGATGGATGATCTGAAAAAAAAAAGAAAAAAAATGTTAGAAAATGAAAAGTGGCGCATGGATTTGGGCGAGAGGTGACGCAAACATGGTGTAAATTAATCAACAAAAACTGCAAAGTGTCATGATCTTGTGATTAAAAAAGAATCTTTAAATTAGTATTTATTACATTGAATAAGGAAGCGCTTACTTTGAATTGTATGTATCACTGTACCCAACAACATGGAATTAAAGAAATGCCGCCAGAATTAAAAATGAATATGGATCCCTTCCAAAAATATGCTTTTTCGAGATGCAGAAAGGGAAACAAGTGCCCAACTTGAGAAAGGAAAAATAAATAAAGAAAATATGATGCGACCCAGTTCGTTTTGTTCAGACAAAACATCAAACACCTAACGGTCATGAACAATACCTGTCGATTTATGTACCACTGTTCCCCGCCTTCTGGAAATTGAATAAACAGGAGAAATGCCAGCAATGGAATCAGAAATCACTGATGGATTTGTTTGAGCGAAGTTGAAATTTTATATTGACTGTTTTTTTTTTTTTTTGAGAAATATATTGCTTGATTTTTCAATATTAATTGCATTGCATCTTACCTGGAATTTCTTTTTGATATTTTAAGATACATATGGAAAATATAAATCGATAGTAGAAAATTAGAAATTGTTCACATTATAAATCTTCGCATTAATTATGTTTTATCACTTTTATATGACCTCAACTTTGACTCATTAGTTATTTTATAGCTTGAACTTTTAAAAGTTACAGAATTTGTTAGAACTTTATAATGACTTTATGCCCTGAATTTTAAAAAATGACAAAAATGACTTGAGCTTTGACACTTGTAGTGACTTATAGTACTCCTTCATCCCACCTAATTAGTACATCTTTATATTTATATGTGAGGTATAAAATAATAAAGATGAACTAATTAGGTGGACAGAGGAGTATGATTTTTTAAAAATGACAAAATAATATGAATTTGACCCTATAATAAATTTATAGTACACAACAAAATTCGGCAACGGGAAATTGACGAATTTCTCTCTCTCTCTCTCATGAATATACAACCGTAAGTGTTGGCATAGCTACGAACCAACTACGTCGAATAAAAATAAAAACAGTTATACTACCACTACACAAATAATACCATTTGTCTAATTATAAATGTCAAACGTAAATTAATTATGATTGTTTGATTTCAATTGAACAAATCATTGAACGCGTATATATATAATGACGTTCTATCGTTGGATTTCATTGTGGACTATATAATTGCATATAGGGTCATTTTAAAAAAGTTCGGGCCATAAAGTAATTAAAGATGTCAAAGTTGAGACCAACTTTGTAATTTTTAAAGTTCGGAGTACAAAGTCACTACAAGAGTCAAAGTTCAGACCAATTTTATAGTAATTTTTAAAAATTTAGGTTATAAAATAACTAAGGGATCTAAGTTCGGGTCATAAAGTGTAGTTAACCCTAAATTTTTAAGTTTTATTTTCTAATTATTTCACACTTTGTATCTTTTGAATTTAACACCTTGCAGAGTTGTATTTCTACCAACGCTAAAGTACAGTGACAATTTTACAAAGCGTGCTAAAAACCAGGACATGAGTCGTTTGACATATATCCTTAAGGCAAAAACTTGGGTGAGGCCGGCCTCATAATGTGGTCGGGCCAAAGTGTCAATCTTTATGCAAAAAAGTGTTAATCTACACGAATAAAAGTGACAATCTTTAACCTAATTATTTAACGAATAAAAGTGTCAATCTTTATGCAGAAAAGTGTTAATCTACACAAATAAAAGTGTCAATCTTTTGAAGTCACTCACCGTACGGCCGGACTGACCCAAGTGTGCCCCTATCCTTAAATAAAACGCGACACGAGAAGAAATGCATGCACGATATTTTTTTGCTAAAATAGTGAGATATTTTATAGAAGCAAACTCTAAAACAAAAGTACTGTATTTCCATTCGAACAACGGTTGCAAGTATCTCTCATTATTACTAGGTTTGGTAAGAAAACTACAATCTAGAACAAAGTATTTTCTAGGGTGATGACGTGTCAAATATAACCAAAGTTTGTTACTTAGATGGCGGAAGGCGATGGCGTTGAGTTCGATTAAATCATGACAGTTTTGTTTGCAAGCAAAGGCACGCAGTTAGTCATTACGTATAGTGTCTCCAAATTTATTGAAATTCCTCTCTATATAACCCAACAATCTCTTCATCGTTTCTCGCTCATCAACTTGTTTCTCTCTCTCTCTCTCTCTACATATTCTTCTTCTTTTTTTATTAGGTTTTCTTCTCCTCGATCATACTCGGATTCGGTGGTATGTTTTGATGATGTGTGTTGAATTTATAGACATATATTTGAGATTATTTTTATTTAATTTGTTGTGCCTATCGTAATTTGAACTTGCATTCGAGTTTATACATGCTAAGTTTGAGTGATTTAGATTTAATATAATATTAATCTCGTAAAAATGAGAAATGATATGTCAATCACCGTCTATAATATTTATACATTGAAATTTTCGGTACGGATTTTAATGTTTGTAATAAGTGGATGTTAACGTTATTTCTAGATCTCAACTTCATATAAGTGGAACGAATATTAAAGTGTACTTGTTGACTTCTTTATGGGAGAAATGAAATTATGTACCGCTATAAGGTCCACTTCTAAAAATAGACTATGCATAAATATTGTAGATGGACGAAAAAAAAATATGCATAAATATGGTGGACGGAGGGAGTGCATTTTATATTTTATTTCGCTAAATTCAAATATACATTTTGCTCTATGTATGTAAACATCACTTGCGCTATTATTATTATTATTATTATTATTATTATTATTATTATTATTATTATTATTATTATTATTATTATTATTATTATTATTATTATTATTATTCTTGTTTTTTCCTCGATCATTATTTTAATACTTCAAAACTAGTAATAATATCATTAATTTACAATTTACATACAAATCAAACTCCATTCTATTCTTTTTATTCATTTATTTGAACTTCAAGAGATAAAGAAAAATCGATGATTGATTTTATATAATTTGTTAATTTAATTAATTGCTTTATAATAGTTTTTTTAGGTTTTAAAATAAAAGTTAATTAAAAAAATGAAAAATAATGATAATATGGACAAAAAGTGATAAGAGTGACTAACATATTATTTTTTCTTTGCGTTTATAGAGATGCATGTTAAAATATATATATAACTGAACTCTTTCCATGTATAAGTGGTAAAATGTTGCAAAACATTGCCAAAAAAACAAAAACTTGTGTCAGCCGGAGGCACCGTACGGCCGGGCCCAAAGTGTCAATCTTTATACAGAAAAGTGTCAATCTATATGAATAAAAGTGTCAATGACATAATTATTTTACGAATAAAATGACAATTTTTAAAAGTGTCAATCTTTATATAGAAAAGTGTCAACCTATATGAATAAAGTGTCATTATTTTAGCCCGGCCGCACAGTGCCTCCGGCTGACCCAAGTGTGTCCCGCCAAAAAAAGGTGTTGCAAAATCACGATTTAAGGTGTTGCAAAATCATGTATAAGTAGTAATATCTCGTATGCTATTATATTAATTAAATAAGATTTTTTAATTAAGTTACGAATATGTTCTTAAATTTTGGCAAATCAAAGTGTATTTATAAACAACAATTAATTGTTCGAAAAATTCTATCAAATCTCACACGATTAGTCTATTTTAGGGCACGAATGAAGCTTACGATTCTTGCGTTGGTTGCCCTTTTTCTCATTCTCACCAACGCTTTGGCGACGGAAGTCATCGAGGGGTCGGAATTTTGTGACTCGAAGTGTGCTGTCCGGTGCTCAAAGGCGGGGCGACAAGACCGTTGCCTCAAGTACTGCGGGATATGTTGTGAGAAGTGCCATTGTGTCCCCTCAGGAACTTCCGGGAACAAAGACGAGTGTCCTTGTTATCGGGACATGAAAAACTCTAAGGGCAATCCTAAGTGCCCTTAGAGTCCCTTATATATATATAGTGATGTTCGAAGGGTAAACTATACCGACTATATTTGTATGGAATATGTTATAGGCCGACTGTTTATAATTTTATGTGCTATGCATTTGATGTAAACGTCGGATGCCTAAATTTATGAATAAGAATAAGTTGCATTGTAACATTTCAAACATTAAACAAACAATCGATTGTTAAATAGTGTCCCCCCCCCCCTTTATAGTGCAATTTAACATACATACATACATGCATACATACATACACATATATTCTTGGATTAGATTAATTAACTGAATACATGTTTAGTGCTTTACAAACTTAATTACACTATATAGGTATCGTGTCATTTAAAAGTAAACTTTATTTCTATATCTATATAGATAGGAACTTGTTTTATTTTAGATTTATTATTATATCCCTATTATAGAATTATATTAATCTGCATATATCTTTATATATGGGGACATACTTGGATCAGCCGGAGGCACCGTGTGGCCTGCTAAAACATTGACACTTTTATTCATGTAGATTAACAATTTTCTGTATAAAGATTGACACTTTTAAAAATTGGCATTTTATTCGTAAAATAATTATGTTAAAGATTGACACTTTTATTCGTATAGATTAATACTTTTCTGTATAAAGATTGACAATTTGACCCGGCCACACTATGTGGCCGACCTCACCCAAGTTTTTGTCTTATATATGTGAAAAAACATTACTTTGCAAAATTTAAATATTTTAATTATACTGCTATGATGTAGATCGATTGCACTTACAAAATTCAAGAATGAAAGTGTGATATATTAGATATTATATTTACAAGAAATATAATAATTATAACAAAGTTGTCATTGCCTATTTCAGCCATTAGTACATACTCCGTACTTAATTTAAGGACAATAAGAATCATTAAAAAATCTGTACAACCTATTTTGAATCACACTTAAAACTACTTCAATTAATTATTACCTTAATATTTATAATTTTTATATAATTTTCTCTAAGTATAAGAATTATATAATTTGTCATAAAAAAATGTTTTACTAACTCAAAATTTTAATATAACTAAACTAAACAGTAATAATAATGTATAGTTGGGCTGATTCGAGGCCCGACCCGTATTGGGCCAAACCCAAAAGCAAATTTCCAACCCGTATTTATTTTCGGATCGATAATAAAAAACGGGTCGGATCTAGATCCATTTTTGCAGTTACACTTTCCTACTGCTGAAAGAACGAACTCTAATTCTCGATCGCCCAAATCCTTAAACCCTAATCACTTCACATCTTGTTCGTCCATTGTTTTCAATTTCAGGTATCGATAATTCTGCATTTCTTTCAATTCATCGTTGATTTCTTGGGCTTGAATTTTGTCGATGTGCAGGAAAAATGAGGATCGCTCGAAGTGTCAACGCAGTTTTGTCTCATCAATTTCATAACCATCGTGTTGTTCGGGCATTTTCTGTGTCTAGTCGTAAGTATTTCTCAATTTGAATGTATTTTTTCCTATTTGATTGATTGATAGGATATTGCTTGCGAGTGTTGTTGATTGTTGGTTATGGAAATTGTGTTGGATTCTAATTTTGGTGGTTTATGTGGAAGTTTAGAGCAGCTCGATTGCTTGAGCGTTGTTCGTGAAATGCCCAATTTTTCCTTTGTTGCGGTTAATTTTGGGCTGAGGAAAAAAAAGAAAGAAAAGCGATATGATTTTTGCTTGAAGTATTAGTTACTGAATATATTTATGCAATTATTGAAGTGAGATGCAATTGGAGCTTCAGATAATTGTGCCTCTTTGTATGATTTTTCTGTTTCACCATTTTTTTATTTTTTTTTTATTTTTTGAGTTTATACGTATTAAATTATGCTGTAGGTGTTGAATTGATTTATTGGTGTATGGGATGTTACGATCCATTGATTGCTGTTCCTTTAATAATTTTACAGTAAGCGATGAATGGGGCAATTTTAACTCACCCGGGTCCTCTGGGAGTGCTGGGAAAGGCGATTCTGGTCATGCGAATGGCTTCTTTCGGGAAGCTAGCTTTTACGAGAAGCTTGACAAGGCTGAGAGAGCACATGATAGATCTGGGATGGGAGGTGGCCTAGGTGCCCTAGGTGCCAGTGACAGTTATGATTCGCTGGCAGATGGGATGGAATATAAATTAAAGAAAGCTGCCGCCTACTTTGAGTTTGATCCGCTTGAAGTGACTAGAGAGGATTATAGTTTCAGGCCAGATGTTAATTTCCAGAGTTCGATGACTTATGATCCCAAGGTATGAATTATAAAGTACAATTTGTTCTTACTTGTGTCTGTTATCTGCTTCCTATCCTACAGGACATTAATCTCTATCCTTGACGATTTTGAAAATGTTCTTGTACTAAAAAGCCCCATTATTGGACTCCCTGATTCTACACGAATACAATAATTCGCGTAAGAACTTTATATTTCTTGTGTCAACTGATATTTGTCTGAATAAAGTCCTTACTTGAAATGGGAGTGGAATGCCACAGTGATCATGCCATCTAATCCTATCTCTGAAGACCATATTGTACACAGGGTTTATACATTAACATCACTTTTGTTCTCCAGATCTACTGTTTCTTGTAGTTGTATTATTGATGCCATGATTGTACATATATTTTTATGCCTGTACTATGTACATTATTTATTTAGCTTTTGATTTTATCTCTATGCTAGCTCCAACAATCATCTGACTTTGTTTGTATGAATTGATCTGCAGCTTCTTGGGTCTTAAGGTATTCCTGATTTTATGACTTATGTTTGCTTTAATGATACAGGATCTTGATCTGAGAGAACCTGGAGTCCGTAAGCCTAACAAAAGGTTTGAGTTTGAAACAAGGACAGCTGATGTATTACGAGAAGCTGATTTCAGGGTGTGTATGATTAAGTCGTTTAATGTTATTTCTTGTCACACTGTTGCATGTATGCATGCTCGTTTGTCTCGCAGTGCCTCTTGTTAAATCATATTTATTAACATCAGTTTTTCAAGCAAATATCTTGCCATATCTTCTGTTTTAAATAGTAGTAGTTGATATGCATGATTCCTAATTACCGTGTTTATGGCATTTGTTTATCAACTCTTCAGAATTTTTCTTTTTGCTATATCATGATTTGGTAGCTTTTCTGTAATTTTGAATCGTGATTTTGATTTTAAAATGGAATAACATCTGATAAGTTCCATCATCCATGGACACCACTTCTCAAAGTCTGCATATCATTCGCCCCCTTCTTTCATATATTCGGAACTATTTCACGATTTTTGCTGTTAATCATTGCCAAGAATCCTACAAGAATTGATCCTATTTTGGTTCTAGCCGAGGGAGATGATTCCCATTTATGAATCATGGGATTTTGCACGTAAATTAACTGTGATCATATGATAACGGGGAAACCATCCACTTGTTGCTGATATTCTTGTTTACATTTTGAGAAAAACAGGCTCTAAACTAGTTACTTTTTTCTTGCAGAATGTGAAATTCCTAGCAAAGTTCATCACTGAAGCTGGCATCATCAACAAGAGGAGCAACGTAAATTACTTAAACACCTCTCAACAGTCCTTTGCCCGTAAATGACATGCTATTCATTCTCATTTCCTTAATTCTTGGTTGCATTTTGAGCAGACTGGAATTAGTGCAAAGGCTCAAAGGAAAATTGCTCGCGAGATCAAGACTGCTAGAGCCTTTGGCTTGATGCCTTTCACCTGTATGGGAACAAAACAATTTAAATACGGAGACACTATGGAAGAATTGGATCATGATTTTGAATTCGAGTCCGCTTCATATGATCACACTTTTGTCGAGGATGGAGCAGATGCCTGAAGCTGAAGAAGGATACCGTTTTTGATAGCCCTTGCTTTTTGTGGAGAAGATCAGGTGCTTCAGATCATAATCTCGTTGCTTTTGTATCAAACTTTTCTCAGAAAATTTTCAAGAGTTAGATGCTACATGAGACTAGCTCTTATAATGTGGTTCTCATGAGAAGGAACTGCTCAGTTTCTTTTGAATGCTCATTAAATAATTTTCTCTTTATCAGATGCAGCATCTATTGTATTACGTACAAAGTTGTAATACTAAATTAAAATGCATAATATTTACATCAGATATAACTACCATTTTAGGGAGTTGAAATTGAGTATAATCAAACTCATTTTCTTGTTTTCCTGCTCTAATTCTTGAGATATTTTTGGTCAATTATTCGAGACATTTGTAGTCTTAATTTTTGATTTTAAGCTATTTTAGTAAATGTAAAGCAGAAATGCTTTTACTAATTTTGAGAAAAAAATGCAAAGTTGTTAACACTTGGTAATTTATAATTTATAATAACAATAAAAATAATATGATCTCCTTAAAAAAAAATGTATGAGATGTCCAATCATGCTACATTGTTCATCAGATTTGCAGATTATCAATCAAATTGGATTGGACTTTCTTTTTTGGGAATGTTGTCAAAAACTTCAAAGTCAAGAAAACAAACAAACAAAAATCTCTTGGGTATTATCAAATGACAAAATACAACAAAATTATTTATTATGTCTATTGAAATTAATTTAGCAAGATCAATCAATAATTATTTTATTAAAATCATTACACTTTCAAATGCTCTTTAATATCAGTTGATAAGGCGTTTTTCCTCAAATTAATACGTGAGTGTATCTGTGTTGTACAATAAAGCTCCTTGAAACTTGGACGAACGAGTGTTGGTGAATTTCTGGCTATTATTTTTTCGAATTGTAGAAAAGAGAAAGTAACATAAAAGAAGCAAAATATATAAAAATAAAAATAAAAGAAAAGGAGAAAAGTGAGAAGAAGAAGAGAAATAATGAAAAAGGAAGGAAAAGGAAGACAGAGGAACCTAAAAACACAAGAAAAGTCGGCGCCTTGCTTCGCCGACCAATCATCACACGTCTCCCTCTCTCTCTCATCGTCTCTTTCTCTCTCATCAACCACCTTCCCTCCCCTAAGTTCCCTTCTTCCCTTCCCATCTCTCCCCCGCATACAGATTCATGTATCTATCCCCCCTCTACACTGCCGTTTCTAATTCGTATTTAACCCTCTCATTAATTTCGCTAACCTCTTCAGTACATTCTTCCCCTCGCTAGGGTTCTTCGCGAATTTTTGTTTAAAGCGGAAAACCCCTTTTTTAGTTTCATAGATTTGATCTAGTATTGATATTTTGTTTTATTTTATTGTTTCGTTTAATCGGGAATTATGGGGAGTTTAATTGCGGAATCGAGTGCGGTTTCTACTCACACCGAAGAATTTTTGTTGAGAATGATTTGAAAGATAGTAAGAAGAAGAAGCGTCGAGCAAGAAAATCCAAGCAAACTCCCTCAGGTAATCGGATTTTAATCACTTTTCTGTGTTTGGTTATTTTACTGTTTTCTGTTCATAGAAGACTGTGATATGTATTTGAAACAATCCAAGATTTTATATTTCTGGGATTTAGCAAGAATATTGGCCGATTTTTGAAATTGGGGTTTTCAAAGGGATTTATAGCCATTAATTCGTCCAAGTTTTAGGATTAGGTATATTCAAGTTTTGAAATCACCGTCATGTAGGAATATTCCTATTGTGTATTATTATCCAATGCTATCAATAAATCTTTGATAATAGACTTAATAGTTATATTCTTTTGTGTTATATTCATGTTATAATTATGCATGTTTCCATGCCCCTTAAAATTTTAGTTTGATTGGAGAAATATATACTCTTGTTTTTCTCCTCCTTATGGACAACCTTCTTTTGATGTTTGTGATACTTGTGGATTTTATGCAGTGAGCGAAACTGATCTGGATGCATCTAGTTCACAGGGTGCTAACGTTTCGTCGCATCAACTGTCAAAAGATAGTAATGCAGGTATTGGATCGACACCCTCAAAAAATGCTGAGGAACTAGTTTCAGATGGGAATCTTTCGAATCGGCAACCAGTTGCTGATGAGAGTGAGGAACCAGTATCTCTCAGTTCAGGACCTGGGCCTGCTTCCAGTGAAGAGCCCGTTGGACCTGTTTTGGTTGCTGGACCGGTTGATTCATTTGCACGTCGTAAATATTTTCCTCCTCATTGGTCTGCAGATTCTACGAATAAAGCACTAGAGGTTGCTTAAGTTCAATATATATCAGATCTTTTTAAGGATGGCAGCATTGTCTCTTCTTGTCATAATGGTAACTATTCTTTTTGCAGAAAGGAGAATTGTTGAGGGCAGTGTTTCGTGTAAATGCACATAATAGACTTGAGGTTTGTTGTAAAACTGTTCACCCATTAGTTGTGTCTGTATTCAATTGTTCATGAAATGTGGGGCCTCAAGATATTTTATTTTCTAGGCCTACTGCAAGATCGATGGGGTCCAAACTGATGTTCTCATTTGCAGTCTGGTGGCTCAAAACAGAGCTGTAAGTGATTTCCTAATTTGTTTGACAACACTTTCTGTACACAGTCTGCTAGCATGTTATTTTTTTTTTCTTCACCATTTTCTCCACATTCTGTCAAGATATTGCATTTAATCTGAAGTCGAATTCTAGATGTAGCTTGTTTTGTATGAAGATGTAGCTTGTTTTGCAATGAATGACGGACTGTCTGTCTCCTCTTATACAGAAACTTGTGTGGATTAAGATTAGCAGGCATCTTAACTATTGGCACTTTTAGACACTCCGCCCTTACCTTCTCTGATAAACTGTGTTAAGATGAAGCTTTTTTACCTTGCTATTTGTTGGTCTTGAATTCAGATTCTATATTGCGTGAAAATTAAATTGAAGCTTTTCTGGACATTGTTATATTTCATCATGCTTTTTGTGTGTTAGTAGTGCATGTTGTAGTGTTACCTGTACCTTGTTGTGACATGTTTCTAACAATTCCCTAGCCTTTTAGTTATTTTCAATTTCCTGACTTTTCTTGTTGTAGATTGATGGAGACACTGTTGCTATTGTCATTGATCCACCATCATTGTGGCCGAGAATGAAAGGTTCAAATGAAACTACGAAGGATTTACTCGAATTACCCAAGCATGCTCAAGAGTGTTCGAGTGGAAAATGTAATTTAGACGTGGAGTCTAAGAATGGATTCTCTTCCCATGACAAGTCCGTTCCTGGCGAAATCTCAGGTTATAGTAATGGAAATGAAGTGTTGGGTGATGGCTATGTCGGCGGCAGTCAACTATCTACATCTGATCCTTCTATGTACTCAAGGATTTCATTGGAGAAGTTGTGTGCCTTAATAGGTTTATATCCATCAAAAAGACCAACTGGTTCAGTTGTTGCTATCATTGAAAGGTCTATTCGAAGAGACTACGTAGTTGGTTTTTGAGTGTGAAGCAGTGGATTTACACCAGAGAGAGCAAAAAGAAGAACGCAAGAAAGAACAAATATCAGCCGGATCTCAATCATGAGTATGTTTTATTGACTCCAACTGATCCCAAATTCACCAAAATGACGGTCACCATCAGAAACTTGCCAGAAAGCATAAGAAAACGTTTGGAAGTTTGCGATCTGACAATCGAGTCTGATTTAGTTGCTGCTAAAGTGGTTGATTGGGCTGAGGATAGTTACATCCCCGATGCCCGTGTAGTTAACATTTTTGGAAGAGGTAGTGATGTTGAAGCACAGATTGCTGCAATTTTATTTGAAAATGCAATTGATGCTTCTGGATTTGCTCCTGAAGTGCTTTCATATCTTCCCCACATCCCTTGGGAAATACCAGAGGAAGAGTTACAAAGCAGAAGAGATTTAAGGAATTCATGTATATTCACTATTGATCCTTCGACTGCTACGGATCTTGACGATGCATTATCAGTAGAAATTCTGCCAAATGGTAATTTCAGGGTGGGGGTTCATATTGCCGATGTTTCCTATTTTGTTTTACCTGATACACCTCTAGACGTTGATGCCCAGATTCGATCTACCAGTGTTTACTTATTGCGAAGTAAATTGCCAATGCTTCCCCCTATGCTCTCAGATGATGTGGCTTCCCTCAACCCTGGAGTGGATAGACTCACCTTTTCTATTATCTGGGACATGAATTCGGCTGGTGAAGTTCTAGAGCATTGGATTGGTCGCACCATCATACAGTCTTGTTGCAAACTCTCATATGATAACGCTCAAGAAATTATTGATGGTGTTTCTGATATTCAAGATTGTAGTCAAATAGTGAAGCCTTGGCCTAATTTATACGGCAAATTTGAATGGTGTGATGTAGTTGAATCTGTGAAAAGGCTTAATGAGATGTCAAGGCTTTTGAAGAAGAATAGGTTTGAAGGTGGGGCTTTGTCACTTGAAAGCCCGAAAGTAGTTTATTTGTTCGATGAAGAAGGCATACCATATGATACTGTGCTTTCAGGGCGAAAGGACTCGAACTTTCTTGTGGAAGAGTTCATGCTCTTGGCCAATAGGACGGCTGCAGAAGTGATTACTAGAACTTATCCATCTTGTGCTCTACTGAGAAGGCACCCCGAACCTAATGCTCGGAAACTTCGAGACTTCCAATCCTTCTGTAATAAACATGGTCTAAAATTGGATATATCTTCATCTTTTGACTTCCATAGTTCGGTGGAGAACATAAGGGATGAAATTGGCGATGACTCTGTTTTGTTTGATATTCTAATGTCTTATGCTGCAAGGCCAATGCAACTGGCTTCGTACTTCTGCAGTGGAGAATTCGAGGATAGTAGTGATCACAGTCATTATGCACTCGCAGTTCCTTTGTACACACACTTCACTTCCCCTCTGAGGCGATACCCTGATATTGTAGTACATCGAACGTTGGCTGCAGCTCTAGAAGCTGAAGATATATATTTGAATAGGATGAGAAAGGTGAGAAACATAGCTACTAAAGACCAAACTTTGGAGAGATGCTTTACTGGTATGCGCGTCGACAAAACTGAATTAGAAAGAGATGAAGCTCAGCAAGCTTTGAGGGCTGGAGCTTTAAAATATAGGGTTCCAGAAAGTGAAAATCTTTCTGATGTGGCTGCTCATTGCAATGAGAGAAAGAGAGCTGCTCGATATGTGAAGGATGGTATCGATAAGCTCTACATGTGGCTTCTGCTTAGAAAAAAGCAGGTATTGTGTAAAAATCTCTTAAATCTTCAATTTTATGTTATTTCTTATGTTTGAATAAGCGAAGAGTGCGATGTTTGCTTTCAAATGTGAGAATTTGTTGGAAATTCAGTTGTTCTGACCTTCGTTTTTCGATCTTGGCAGATACTATTTTCTGAAGCCAGAGTTTTGGGCCTTGGACCGAGATTTATGTCGATATACATCACCAAGCTCGCCGTAAGTTGTTCTCAGCTTCTCACCTTCTCTCTCTATCAAGTGTATATCGTAGGCTACATAATAAAATTATGTATGTGGGTAAAAAGGTTCTTGCCTCTTATCTTTTTCATCTACTACTTTCCTTCAGATCGAGCGACGTATATACTATGACGAAGTTGAAGGGCTAACTGCGGAGTGGCTCGAGACCACATCAACCCTCGTGCTGAGTCACTCCCATAAACGCACAATCAAGAAAAGCAGCCCAGGAAAGAACAGCAAAACATTGGACGAGATTGCCCTTGTTGAGTACCCAGTCGAGGGAGAAACTGGTAATTCCTGCGAACCGGCTTTCTTTCCTCTAACTCTGCATCTCCTATCGACAATTCCTGTAGCTTTGCACGCTGTGGGTGGGGATGACGGGCCTCTCGACATCGTTGCAAGGCTTTACGTTAGTTCATATTTTCACTAGTAGGCATAAAAAAAGCCTCATCTCGGGTTCCGAAAGAAGTGCAGAAATAAGGCGGAATTCGAGGGGGAGGTGTGTGAAGGGGGATTTTGATTTTGACCTGATCTGGTGGGTTTTGATCCAGTGGCCGTTTTTTTTTTTGTTATACGCCACTAGGCTTGTTGCCGGAGAAGCGGGGCTCACGGTCGTTCTTTTTGGTTTCGACCGGTCGTTCCGAGTTGACTCAGTTGGTTCTGGTATGTGATAGAAATGCCCCTTGGAAGTTAAAAGTCTTGAGTTGAAGCCATGCATAGATCATAGATTTTTTTTTTTTGATCTTGTTTTTTGTGAACTCGTTTTATATTTATATTGCAATGGTATCTTTTTCTTACGATATCTGAATTGAGATTAATATTCGAGTTATTCTGTGATTTAATACTATATAAAAATTAATTTTAATCCAAGAAAATTGAAACTGGCCATTCCACGAGTGTTTTCTATTCAGAAATGAAGAGAAAAAAGAAGAAATATTTTCGAGTTTCTAAACAAAAGAAAAGTAAATTTGAAAAGAAAGAAGAGAAATTAAGAGTAGAAAAAAATCGTGTCCTTGAAATAGTTAAATTTTCTGAGAACATTCTAAGATTTTATTTTTATATAGAAGTTTTAAAAAGTTATACTAGTAAAATAATACTTCCTCCGTCCAAGCATTTTAATATTTCGATACGAATTTTAATAAACTAGACTATCCCTATAATTGTTAAGCTGCTTAAAAAAAAATCAATCTTATCATTTATAATAATAATAATAATAATATACTGTATTTTTTTCAATAGGTAACAAGTGTAAAAAAAATTGTACTTGAATCTGTACTTTTGCCATTGAACTGAGCTCGTGTGTTTATTGTTTCTATATGAAAAAAGTGGGTGAAGGTAAAATCCTAAGGAAATCCCTAAAATTATTCATCAAATCCCTAAATCAATGCTCCACTCCATTTCACTCCCTTATAATTCCACCATTTGTACTTCCACATCTTCGCATCAAATGCTTAGATCACATACACTCAGATTTTCCCATTTAGTATTTTCCAGTAATTTAGGCATAAATTTTGGAGGTAACAGCCGTGGCTGCAGTTTCAGGATTCCACGAATCATGGCTTCCTCGATTTCCACTGGCGTCACAACTCAGCCGCAGCCCGTTCCAACTCAGGACGACTCGTCTCAGAACTCGGAGACTCGACCTCTCCAGGTCTGTTCCGTTTCTTGTTGTGTTGAGTTTGAGCCATTTTGCTGTATTTTGATTAGAAATTCGAGCGTTTTTGCTGTAATATTGTTTTTTTTTTTGTTATGATTAAAGATTCAATTTTTATGTTGATTATGGAACTCCCAAATTGTTGGAACGCTTGATTTGGATTGGATCTTCGAATTCTGTTGTTCTTTGTAACTTACTAATTTATTTTACCCTAATAAACTGAACTGATATATCAAGAAATGGTACTGTTTTTTTTTTTTTTTGGGTCTTGATTTGTTGAGATTGCCAATTAAAGAAAATGGGCTTAAAATTCTCAATATTTATTTATTGATATTTTTATTTTGATTTGTTGGATTCTATAAGAAATTATCCAATAATATGAATTTTAATCGTACAATAGTATGTATCTCATGAATGCTGAAAGCTTAACTGTGTTTATTGTTCATATTTGTTTGCTTTAGTATGTTTAAAGGATTTATTATTTGCCTTTCTTATTAGTTTCTGTGAATTAGAGCTATGATTCTGTTTGATGACGATGATGTATCTCTCGATTATCGTCATCACCTATCGGGATTCCATTTCACGGCTCTTTTTTCAGATCGCAAAGCGGTTGGAGAAGTTCAAGACGACGATCTTCACACAAATGAGTAGCCTAGCAATCAAGCACGGTGCCATCAATCTCGGACAGGGCTTTCCCAATTTCGACGGTCCAGATTTTGTCAAAGAAGCCGCAATTGAAGCCATTCGAGATGGTAAGAATCAATACGCTCGCGGATATGGAGTTCCCGAATTGAATTCAGCCGTGGCTGCTCGTTTCAAGAAAGATACTGGACTTGATATCGACCCGGAAAAGGAAGTCACGGTCACCTCCGGATGCACAGAAGCCATAGCCGCGACGATCCTTGGCCTCATAAACCCTGGTGATGAAGTTGTCGTCTTCGCCCCATTCTACGACTCGTACGAAGCTACTCTTTCCATGGCCGGAGCTAAAATAAGATCTGTAACCCTAAAGCCCCCAAACTTCTCGATCCCGATCGACGAGTTAAAGTCTGTAGTCACAAACAAAACCCGCGCTATCTTGATGAACACGCCGCACAACCCGACGGGGAAAATGTTCACGAGAGAGGAGTTTGAAATCATTTCTAGATTGTGCATCGAGCACGATGTGCTGGTGTTCTCCGACGAGGTCTATGACAAGTTAGCCTTCGAGATGGAGCACATCTCGATTGCGTCACTTCCCGGGATGTTCGACCGGACAGTCACAATGAACTCTCTCGGGAAGACGTTCTCGCTCACCGGGTGGAAGATCGGGTGGGCCGTGGCGCCGCCCCACCTGACCTGGGGCGTGAGGCAGGCGCACGCCTTCCTCACGTTCGCCACCTCGACGCCGATGCAGCACGCTGCGGCGGCAGCGCTAAGGGCGCCCGACTCCTACTACGAGGAGCTGAGGCTCGACTATGCGGCGAAGAAGAAGATTCTAGTCGAGGGGTTGAAGGACGTGGGTTTCGAAGTGTTTCCTTCGAGCGGGACCTACTTTGTCGTGGTCGATCACACACCGTTCGGGAAGGAAAACGACGTAGCGTTCTGCGAGTATCTGATCAAGGAAGTCGGAGTTGTCGCGATCCCGACGAGCGTTTTCTACCTGGATCCGGAGGAGGGGAAGAATCTTGTGAGGTTTACTTTCTGCAAAGATGAAGGGACTCTAAAGAGCGCAGTAGAGAGGATGAAGGAGAAGTTGAAGAAGTAGTGATTTTGCATATGATGTTTGAATCTGTGATGTGTCAATTGCAATTGAATTGTTATTAGAGGCAACCAATGATTATTTATTAGTTTTTTGGAATAATTTCAATTCTTGGAATCTTTTAAGGAAATTAATTTTCTTAAAAAATTGGCCATTGTTTTTTTACTTCAAATTTGGGAATTTGGCTAAATTTAATTTTTGGTTTCGGATAGTCGAGCTAATGTTTTTTTGCATTCTAAACTTAATTGTTTGATCCATGATGGTTTAAAAAAAAGAAAAGGAATGTAAATTTCGGCGATTGTTCAAGTTTTGCCTACGGTGGCTAAGACACATTCCTCTCAAATTCTTATTTTCTTTACCACCACCCTACTTTCGCATTGCTTCCCCTCCCACATGCACTAACAATTAAACTTTATTCATTGGATTATCTTTACAACTTTTTATTCTTACTAGCAGTGATTACGTGCAACGCACTTATAATCTCTCATTTACCTGATTTATTTAAGAAAAAAATAATAATATAATTTGAATGCTAACAAAATCTCTAATAGTGCAATTTTTTTATATTAATCGCTAATTTCAACAAAATATTGGAGTACTATATATCCTTAGAAAATAATTCAAAAATAAAAATGGTACGGAGTTACTTCGTACTCGACAATATTATTTATTATTTCAGTGTTGAGATTGTGTCGATTTAACAAAAACTGTGCACACTCTACTTTAATCAAACCAACTGGTAGACTTAACAACACCACCTAGAGATTAATAATTAAAGCTATAATTAGGTGTCATCTAGAGCTTAGGCCAATTTTAGAATTCTATTTCCAATCTCTCTTTCATACATCTAATTAGATAAAAATCCCTTTGAAAAGTGACTATTTTTTTTCAAAATTTATTATATAATATTTTATTTTTAAACATTTGTCCTGCAGTATGAGATCATTTTTATAAGACGGCGAGTGTAATTAAATATATAATAATATTATTAAATATATATAATAAATTCCCTTATCCAATTACTTGTGTATTATACACTGTATTATAAATAAATACATTTATGAGTTCATGTTAGCAGCAAAACTCTTCACATATCTCAACAACAAGAATTTTTATATTTCTATCGGTACAAATATTATTCAATTCGTACCGATTACCTTTGATTATCGGTACAAATATTGTTCAATTCGTACTGATTACCTATAGTGTAATATGAATTCAAGAGCAATTGGAAAATAAACATATAGTGGCAAAACCCTTCACATATCTCAACAACAAAAAAAAATTATATTTCTATCGGTACGAATATTGTTCAATTCGTACCGATTACCTATGATTATCGGTACGGATATTGTTCAATTCGTACCGATTATCTAAAATGTAGTATGAATTCAGGAACAACAATAACATTAAATCCACTCTAGAGAGAACAAAAAATTCAAGATAGTTCAATAGCAAGAAGAAATCAAGATAAGGGAGAACAAGAGCAAAACCACTTATTCATTCCTTTTAGCATACATCAATCGCAATCCCAACACAAAAAATTCCCACTTTATCAGACACCCAAATTGAATTCCCAACACTACATACATTCAAAAATGTAATAACGAGATGTACATCAGGAAAAACTAAAAACAGTTCGTACCAGAGACGCTGCATAGGTACGAAATAATAACACGCGTACCCTGCAGATTGTAATGGTACGATCTTACTGTTGGATCCGGGATCCCTCGGATGTAGATTTAATTAATTACAATAATTATTAACATATGAATTCAGATCTTGAAAGCGGAAACAAATCTAGAATCATATATATACCTGTTTGCGTAATCACCGGTGGAATCTGAGTCGAGGTAATGATCTTCCACGCACTAGATCTCTGCACACGAGATCTAGCTCTTGATCGTAAACCCTGAGATCTTCTGGAGTATTCCCTAGCAACGAGAAGAATTTCGAGTGGGCGAAAATCTATCTTCTCTGCACTACCCAGAAGTGGCGCCCCCTTCTCTCAGATTTGTGAGGAATGAAAATCACGTATGTTCACTCTCCACTTATCCCTTATTTATATAAGAAGTGGAGTGGTGGAGAAGTTAGGGCCTTCGCTAATGGGTCAGGCTATGCTCTGTTGGGCTACTCCAGGGATCTTGAGGAGGACATAGACTGGGTCTTCCAATATAATTAAATAATCCAAGTATTCTCTGGCCCCGAATACTCTATTTAATTATATTAATATTATAGCCTTTCCACTATAGTAAAATAATATTGCATCGCCGTCCATTCCCAAATTACTACATACCGGGCTCCTCTTTGAATTATATTATTTCCCGTGTTTAAGATATCGCATGTCCATTAATTAATTTAAGCTACAGACTGCTCTAATTAATTAATATCTTATTCCGAGAGTGTACCCGTTCGACCTTATTATTATATCGGAACTTAATCCACCTGCAGGGTTTTGATATAATAATCCTTAGAACGCCTCAAGGGGACATCATCAACTCGGCGCACCGAGACACGATTTCTAGCTATAATATTAATTATCATATTTGTAATATTATTACCCAAGATACGGAGATTCTTTGAGTTGCGATAACTCTCACTCATGGTAAATCAAAGTAATAACAATTATAAATACATAATTGAATATTAGACAACTAGAATTAAGAAATAATAATCGTCCGAGATGTGATCCTTAATAAGTCAGTATAAAAGGATTTATCTCACCTCGATCCCGTTCAGTGCAACTCTGATCGTATGCACTAGTATAAGCTAATAGCCAAGACCAACTATTATCCAGCTTATACTACACCTTAACAAGTAATTTGTCCAAGATTACTTTCGGTTGCGAACACCATTTAACTATATAAGAAACCGATAATATAATCTTCCGTGCGACCACCCACACCATATTATCTATAATATATAGTACCGGACGTTTATTTGCATAACCATAACACGAATTAATATGCAAATTATATGACAATATATTTATTTCCATAAAACAGGAAGATGCGAGTTAATATACACGCATAAAAGTATGTTTTGCAATATATAACCCCAACACTTACATACTACGAACCAGATCAAATCAAAACCAGAGATGAAAATTCACAGAAACAAACAGCTTCCTTCATGGCACCAAACGCAGAAAGCGCCCCAACGACTTGAGCAGGAAAAAAGAAAAGAAAAAAAAAGACGTCGATTCCTCAATTCCCCTCAAATTTAATTTCACAAACATATGTTGCAATTCCAATTCCAACCAATATCCCCAATTCCTCAATTCCCCTCAAATTGAATCTAAAAACAATCATAGGTAATGAAAAATAGGAAACCCCCAAAAAAGAAAAACCCTAATTATTTGGTATGAATGAGGAGCATGAATACAAGAGCTGAGGTGGGCTGTAGTAGTCGTCGCCCTCAAGGTGTTGCCGGCGTCGAGGTGGCGAAGAAGCTGCTGGTGGCGCAGGGGCTGAAGCTGGCCATCAATCTGCTCAACAGCAAGGACGTGGACGAGATCTTTCGAGCCCACATAAACCTCAAGGTGTTGAGGTTTCGAGCCCACATAAACCGCAAGTCATGGCGGTGGCGAGGCTGCGGTGGTCGGGAGAGGAAGAAAGAGAGAGAGAGAGAGAGAGAGAGAGAGAGAGAGAGAGGAAGAAGCAAAGGAGAAGGATGACAGAGCGAGAGAGAGAGACGATATTCTAGGAGGAAAAGAAATTGAGGGATTCTAAAATTTGAATTTGGTTTTGGGGAAATTGAGAATAATTTGGTCCTAATTTGAAAAAGTGGGTAGAAGAGTGTGTAAATTAAATAGGGTGGGTAGACTTAGTATTTCTTATGGAGGTTGGATATTTGACCCTAATACCACTTTAGAAAAAATAAAAAATATATACTTACAATTTATTCTGTATTGCATTTTGTATATTAAGTACGTCTAATCTAATGATTTATTATTAATGTATTACGATCAAAATTGGAATATTAATTTATTGATAAGTTTATGTATTAGTTTTCTGTTTTACTTTTTCTTGTTGAAGTCCATTAGGTGTAGGATATCATTATATTGTATGCATATCCATTTTAATATTATAATAATTAATTGTATGATAATATTAAGGGCATAATAGGCAAATCAAATTTTGTAAACAAAACAATTTTTATAATAGTATAAATTAATTACCATCTCCATTCCATTCCATTTGATCCGATTGTTGAACATATGTAAGATATAAAATAATAAAATTGATCAAATAAAGACGGAAGGAGTAAATAACATTATTTTGACGCATCATGATCTACTTTATCATATAAAAAAAAATGGAACCCTCAAGTTTTTTTTTTTACTCAAAAAAACTACACCTGCAATTTCGCCAGTTGTTCTGATGAAAACTGCAGGCCCACAGCTGAGCTGAGAATGAGAGGAGAAACAAGGTAACAATTATTGAACATCAAAATGCTTTGAATCTACAGAGAAGAAAAGCGAAAGGCAAAGGCAAAAAATTGTTCGTCCTTCACTCTTCAGATTGTCTCTGACCAAGAACAGAAATATCCTCGTACCGTTTCTGCAATTTCGTAAACAAAGATTTACTACAAAAACATATAACCAAGACAACTAAATAACCAACATCATTGTCAGATAATCTAGCATTTGCATAAAGCTTTCGAAGTACATAGATTACTTTCACATGGTAACAAATTACAAACAACGATAGAAACATCACCATAAGTAGTGATGCAAGTAACTCACAACTCTTATATCCCATGTTAGGCACCGCTGTTTCTGTAATGTAAAAAAGCAGTTAACTGGAGTAATTACTAAATATCCACCCACACTAAGGAGCAATTCAACACATTATACAGTAAACATTACTTCTTTACCTCCTCTGTTTTATCACCTCCTGCTACGTTCCTACACCTTCCATTTCAACTCATACCATAAATAGGAAGGTTTGAGATTACGATAAACTAATTCCATTCCAAACCCTCGATTTCATCTCACAATATCAAAATATCACCATTGACTCAGGCTGAAAGGCTCCATAAGAAACAACAAGGTAGTAGACAAACAAATCTTTCATAAAACCCAGATTGAAAAACAAGGTTGATAACATTCAATGGACCAAGAAAAAAATCGTATGCCTATGGAACCTCTTAAAACTCACATTTATTTATCAATATTCTTAAGCAAACTAAGCTCGGTCCTTAATATTCTTAAGCAAACCGAAGCTACATGATTAGCACATGCATGTTGGCTAAATTTATTTGAACTAAGCAAAAAAAGTAAAATCAATACCCCAACATTGACGTGGTCCCATATAGCACGAATTCCATGATCCACGGCCTGAATCAGAGCAACTAGAACATATCAAATCAACAACCCTAAAATCCATACTCCATAAATATGCAATCGAATTTATGAAATATTATCGCCCGACAAACCGTGATCCAGACAAAAATTCAAAAAAAGAGAAATCCCCAAATTTTCTATCATTCCCACGTAACACTGAATCGGCACCGCATTTTTCAGATCCAATTCTATCGAGCAATCACAAACACGTAACACACACCAGTGGCGGAGCCAGGCCCTCGAGTATCGGAGGGGCAAAATATTTAAGGTCATGTATTTTTTTACTTTTTGTAATTTTTGGTGGGGCAAAAATAAAATATATCATGAATTTATACATCACTTTTGATAATTTTTATTTATTTTTTGCAAGTTTATACATAATATAGGTAACAAATTTTTTTTGAGGAGGGGCAATTGCCCCACCAACTCATAGTGTGGCTTCGCCACTAACACACACACACACACAAACAATAAACACGCATATATGTAATTAATAAGGCTAGAAACAAGATACGTACGCGTTCACCGACGAAAGCGCCACCGATGACGAAGGTAACATAGACCGGCGTGCGGCGCATGACCAATCTATACATACCCTCCCACAAGCCGCCACCACTCTGAAGCTTACTGCAATTAGAAACACAGATCAAATCAGCATGTTATTGGAACAGATACGTATTTTCCCAGTTCCATGGAGTTGTGAAAGGGGATTCAGGGGTGAACACCGCACTCATCTATGGAAATACTGAGGTAGGCTACAAAGATAGCAGTGAAAACTGTTTTTGTTCGTCTATAAATAACCATGATTCAAGTAACGAAGCACAGCTCTTACACAGAGCTGGATCAAATAATCGGCAAATCTAACTAAAAATGCTTGTTCAGAGAAACTACGTAGCCAAAATCATAATAACACGTCGCATCTCATCTCATAGGAGCCACAAAATTAAAAAGACGAACACCGATGCAGCACGGACATTTTAGTTTCCACCAAATAGGCATAAATTTTCGATTATGAATCATAGTTTTCAATAACATCATCGAGTAACAACAGGAATCAAGTATCAAGTAGCAACAACTCGAAAGCCAAAAACACGAGCAGATATGACTTGGGCGAAAGCTAAAACAAAAGAAAAAAACAGAAAACAGAACAAAACTTCGAAAATAAACAGGGATCCATCTTACCTCATCTTTCACGGTCAATTAACTTCCCGAATCACTACAGATACCGAAAAAGAAGGGGAAAATTAACCACATGATTTCAGCTTATAAATGAAACAGAATGGGAGAAAAAGATGCATAAACAAGAAGAGCATATTGTTCAGAATCATTTCAATCATAAAAGGAAAATGATGATGGAAATATGACATATATGCATCCCTGTTGCAGATGGCTACAATGGCGGAAGCCATATATGGTCATCCATATTAAGAGCAACGAAGCATTAGATTTAGATGTTTGGAGCGCTATGAGAAGAGCAAGAACACGGCTCCAAGCCCTTCACTCGAAGCTCCATTATAAATAAAAGTAAGGTATTCTGAAGTTAGATACTATTATGCTGCCAATGCCATACACAAGAATCAAGAATCCTACTTTCTTGGCAATTGAACATAAAAGGAGGCCATCATTTCATTATGTACAGCTTAAATTTCCTCCCATGTCAAGGCCATCTTAAAAGGTTGCCAGAATTAATCGAGGAAACTTCAAAAAACAAAAGGTTGTGGCACATGCTAAAAGTAATTCTTCACGATATTCCAGAGTGCAGTCAAAGAGTTTTGTATACGCAGCATAATTCGAATAAGAAATTCATATTTTTCAGCCGTTAAAACTAGGTATACAAGAGCATCAGTCATCATAGGCCACCAACCAACAGCCGTTAATCAATCCAAAAGAGAAACAACTCTCCTTCCAAAACCAAGCATCGCAATCCGATCAGAAAAGATGAACAACAAAGAGAGGAAATCAATCGAACTAGGCAAATATAAACAAAGCCAAACACCAACAAATGTATCTTCAACAACCTTCAATTAAAACAAGCAGAGGCGGAGATTTACCTGAACCTGTGAAGGGCGGGGGCCTGATTGTGTTTGGAATAATTTCGATTCTTTGAACCTTTTAAGGACATTATTTTTTTATTTTTTTCAAAAAAAAAAATTGTCCTTGTTTTTTTACTTCAAATTTGGTGAAGTTGGCTAAAAAATTCATTTTGTTTGTGGATATTACTTGGATAATTCATTCAGTTTTGGGGCTAATTCTATCAGGTTTGGACTATATTTGGATTGAAAATGTGGTGCTAAATATTTTTTGGGCTACTCCGTGGGCCTATGATAAGTTTCGTAGAAAAAAAAATTTAACATGGAAATTTTGGTGATTATCAAAATTTTGCAACAAAAAATATATCATATCATGTCAATTCAATATACGTATTTGATATGTAGAGACACAAAGATGAGTATTGTTTCAACATAAATTTGCATAAAACCCAATAAATAACTTTGTAAATATTGAGAATTCAGCACGTATTTTTTCTATGTATTCATCTTTATTTTAATTTTCAAGTGTTGGATGAACAACACATAAAATTGAAAATGATTACTATAGTTTCAAATATTTTGTTTTAAACATATTCAATAATAATCTAAAATATAACTTTTTATCAAATTTATAGGCAAAGACGGTAATAAAATGTCACATAAATTTTGACACATTGCCATTAGGGCCAACCCATGGGGTTTTGAGTCTAGCCCTATCGAGCTCGGACTTTTTCCGGATCGATCGTATCGGGCTATTTTATTTTCGAGCTAAAATTTTCCGATCATAATCCGTCTTTTTTTTTTTCAGGCTATTTAGATCTGCCGTAGATTTCAAAATAGTATTGTTAAACTATTTTGAATTGGATAGTTTTGTTACAAGTTTAAGATACAACCATATATACCTTTTCTTAGCGGTTAGCGCACTATTTATTTGAATGTTTAAAATTTTAAAAAGAATAGACATTTTATACATTATATTTATACACTATGTGTGTACAAATTACATGCATTTAATACGTTAAACTTTAAAAAAAGGAAATTATTTAATTGGGTCTTTGCTGGAAAAAGATAGCATACTATATTTGTTGCATGTGTAATAAATTCACATAGATCTTCATTTTAACTTCGTAAATTTTTAGAGGTGTACATATTCTTTTTTCTTAGAGGTGTACATATTATTGTTGGATTCGAATCTTCATGCATCGTGATAGATATGATAATATGTCACTCCTTTCGTTCCAATGAAAAACAATGAAACGTTTAAAGTCACGTACTATATGCTTAAGTATGTAATGATTATACTACCTCCATCCCATATACTTAGTTCACTTTACTATTTAGCACGTATTTCTACCGAAACCTAGTACGAGTTTTAAAATATAATTTTGTAGTATCGTTTTTTTTACGGGATACTATGACACTCACAGTATCCCGTAAAAAAAACGATACTACAAAATTATATTTTAAAACTCGTACTAGGTTTCGGTGGAAATACGTGCATAAAGCAAAGTAGACAAAGTATATGGGATAGAGGTAGTATTATTTTCATCTTGATGTCATTTTATTTTATTACGCAACGTAGGTAGTACAGAATTTAAATATTACATTCGTCTCATTATATTAGTCACATTCATTACTTGACACGTTTTTCTATCGAAACTTAGTACGAGTTTTAAAATATAATTTTGTAATATCATTTTTTTTACGGGATACTATGAGTGTAAAAAAATTATTATAATTGTGTATGTGGGTCATTTTCTTATTACGCAAGAACGATAAATAAATAAAATAAATTGAATGAATTTGTCAACACAGCTGACGACCAAAATGTAATAAGTTTAATTTCATGTAAAATCTCATCAGCAATTTTGTTGTTTTAATTTTAATTGGTGCAATAAATGACCTTGTAATCGAGACCATAAAAATTCAAAATCTACTACTTCGTACTAATTAATTTTCAACTAATAGAGTCTATTTATTTCTTATCTGTAATTTCCGAACAATCATCACCACCAAGGACATTTAATTGAATTGCAGTCACACATTTTTAAAGGAGAAAAAGAAAAAAGGATAAAAATGTAAAAAATAAAATAAAATAAAATAGTAAAAATATCTAGTTCTCACCGCCACGTGCCGGCGGGAAAACGAGACATACAGAGATAAAATCGCTGCGCACAGATCCTACATTCTCCTCCATCCGACGGCGGAGAATCTCAGATCAAAATCAGCCGTCGATTTCCATCAACGGTCACTATCGAACGCAGGTGGCCCCCACCATATTCCTCTCTACATTAAACCCGGTCCAGTCTGATCATTTCCGCTGCTCCTTTCGTACTCTCTCTCTCTCTCTAAAATTTCAGACACTCTCTTTTCTCTTCTCTCTCTTCTCTCTGACACAGCACACAGTATTTCCTTCTACGCTAACCTGCGCACCCGCTCTCTGCTTACCCTGCCCGTCACCGGAGATGAGACCGGCGCCGGAGTCCGTGACGAGTATATCGAGGTACAGGAGGCGAGCCTACTAGCCGGAGAGAGAATCCAACGGCGGCGGAGACGATCGGAACTTCGAAAAATGGACGGTCAGAAGAGCCAGGCGAAGCTCACTCGAACGAACTCCTCGCTGCTCCGGTCATCCCCCACCGTCCGCTCGTCGATTCACAGCTTGTCATCGGTGAGCGAGATCGCGTCCGATCAAGAAACGGAAGACCTCGAGGAGCAGAAGCCTCACCGGAAGCCATGCCCGCAATCTGTTCGATCTAATGCCTCGCGCTTCTTGGCGCCGCTCCTTGCAGTTCTCCTCCTCTCAGCTTACACCCTCTTCGCTTTCCTCAACTGGGACGACATCTCCACCTCGGAGAATTTACTTCTTGCTTTAATCTTCGTCGCGGTGCTGCTGTTCTTCGCGTCGAAGAACAAGGTCTTGATTAACAAAAGCGTCGTCTTCTGCAAGCAGTTTTGCGATGATTGTGGTAGGAGATTAACCCCTTGCTGCTTCGCCTCCAAGAATCAATCCAAACCGGTGCAGTGGTTCATCGGAGAGCCGAATTCGGAGGAGTTTGAGGAGAATCAAGAAGATGTAGTGAGAGAAGGTGTGGAGTTCTACAGCAATGGCGATGTCTATGAGGGCGAGTTCCATAACGGGAAATGCAACGGTAGTGGAGTGTATAGCTTCGTTGTGAACGGCAGGTACGAAGGAGACTGGATTGATGGAAGGTATGATGGTTATGGGATTGAGAGCTGGGCGAGAGGCAGTAGGTATAAAGGGCAGTACAAGCAAGGGTTACGCCATGGATATGGCGTGTACAAGTTCTATACTGGAGATTCATACGCAGGAGAATGGTGGAATGGACAGAGCCATGGAGTTGGAGTTCAGACCTGCGGTGATGGCAGCTGTTACATTGGAGAATTCAAGTATGGAGTGAAACATGGCCTTGGATGCTACCATTTCAGGTAAAAGATTTGGTCTTTGACCACTTTTATTTCTCTGTTTATCTCTCTATTTCAGTTCTAGGATTTATTTGCGGGCTTTAATGCTTCAATTTGATGATTTATGTTCTTGAATGGGACAGGATTAAATGAGATAATGATCTGTTCTTTCCCAAAATGGAAAAAAGAAAAAAGAAAAAAAAAAAAAAAACAATGACTTTGTTCTTATTTTGAGTCTGTTGTTGTTCATGATATTATTGTATAGTTTTATGCAATCTCTTAGCTGTTCTAATTCACAAATGGTAATTTTCAAGTTTTCTCTCATGATTCAACTGCACAGCATTAGTTGCTATCTGAACTTTGAATTTTACTCCACAAAAATATTGTTGCAAATTTTGTGGCCCTTGATTAGGCACTGCAATAATTAGATTCTAGCTTGTGACTAATGATGTTGAAAGCAGAAGCTGCGGATTTAATGTCTTATCTTACCAGTCAAATTAGTTGGGAAATTTCACCAGAAATCTACCTACACTTTGGTTGAATTT
The DNA here is from genome assembly GCA_001642375.2 of Mentha longifolia. Taxonomy (NCBI): domain Eukaryota; kingdom Viridiplantae; phylum Streptophyta; class Magnoliopsida; order Lamiales; family Lamiaceae; genus Mentha; species Mentha longifolia. Next base: position 16,949,540 of record CM038110.1, read on the forward strand.
TTTTAACCTCTGTTGTTTCTCGTGCTCGATTGATCTGAACTGAACTCGTTTATGCATTATAGGAATGGAGATAGATACGGCGGAGAGTATTTTGGAGACAAAATCCATGGATTCGGAGCCTACCACTTCGCCAACGGCCATTGCTACGAAGGATCATGGCACGAAGGGCGAAAGCAAGGCTATGGAATGTATACATTCAGAAACGGAGTTAACAGATCTGGTGAATGGGATAATGGGAATCTAACGACGCCTCTTCCCCCTCTATCGGATCCAGTTCTTCGTGCAGTTCAGGTAAAAATCAAGAATTTAGATTAGTTACTTTTACTTTGGGTGATGGATAAAATTGACTATACATGTGATTGATTATTTGAAAGATTAGATGATTTGATAAAGCTCAAAATTGTTCGATCCATCAAAAGCATGCGGTGGATTAGCTCATATTAGTTGTACGAAAACTCAACTTTTTTGCAAAGTTTCCATATTTTATAAAGGTCGGACCACAAGCTACAATTTTCCCGTACTTCTACCTTTCTAGACTATCATCCGAAGTAAAAACTGTATCTCGTTCTTTACGATTGCAGGCTGCAAGAAAGGCAGCGGACAACGCAGTTCACCTCCGCTGTGTGGACGAGAAGGTGGAGAGGGCAGTGGCTGCTGCAAACAAGGCAGCCACAGCTGCAAGAGTTGCTGCAGTGAAAGCTGTTGAGAACAGAATCCATCGGAAGTTTTGCGACACTAACAGTTAACCGACGAAGGTAAACTTAAATTTTACCGCGCTTTCTGTATAAAAAAAAAAAAAAAAACCGAAAAGGGACATGAAATCGCCACCCCGAAAAGTCGGAGGTCGAGAGGCCCGTTCAGGATAGGTCGATCATACAGCAATCTGTACATAGAATCCTTTGTATACATCTTCTACTATGGAGAAAAGAATCAATTTTGAGTCTTTTTAGCTCCAATCCATAGCTCTATCTTCTTCTTCTTCATCTTCCTTTTGTGTTTCTTTTTTTCATTTTTTGGAAGTGGGGTCAAAGCATGAGGCTCCATGATTATGTGTTTTGAGAAATATAGAGACCACAATCATGATCCCAGCTTGTCTCTTACACCATCATTTCCTTTTTATATTATTGCATGAATAATATCTTATCTCAACTTGTCAGTTCTTGTTTTCTTGTTTTTGTTCATGCTTCCATAACCAGCAAAGGTTTTAAATCAAATCTATCTTCAGAATCTTTCCTATACCATATTATCCATTTCTTGCTAGAAATAAATCCACGCAATTGATTTAATATTTTTCTGATAAATAAAATCTTGTATTTGGAGAAAAGATTAAATTATGCTCAATTTAATTCAGTTTTATCCTTTGTGAACTTAGGCTGTCTTCATAGGTTTGTCGTTGATCCAAATTGGGAGATTCTAACCATGAAAGTAGTTTGTCGGAAATTCTTTCTATTGATCGATGTATTTCTCACGTAACTGCGACGTGTTCTTTTGTCCATGAGCAATGAGAAATAATTAAGCTTTCGAAACGGGGCTTTCGGGCGATGTTCGAATGCATTCTAAGTCGAGTTTGTTCTTCGAGAAGGCTCGATTGTTCAGTATGGTTAACGAGAACTATCGTTTCGTTAACCATGCAAGAGTTAGTACATGTACATGTAGCATAGAATTTTCCAAGCAGATAGAATTATACACATCAATATCTAACAAAGCACTATTTCCCTATCGTGATATCATTTAGTAAATAGGTACTTCCTCCGCTTCATTTGGTTTGGCACATTTTTTTTGGCATGTAGTTTAAGGAGGAATGATTAAGGATAAGAATTAGTGATTGATAAAAATTAATTAATAATTTTTTAATAAAAATAATATTATAAATACGATTGCTGGCTATTGGGCCGCATAGAGTTAGTTTAATTTTTATAATTAGGGTCTGATTATGGCCTAATTATTGGACTAATATTTTGTTAAAAATAGAAATGTGTCAAGATGAGTGAAACAGACTAAAAAAATGAAATTGTGTTAAGATAAACGAGGTGGTGAGAGTACATCACTTGTAAAAAGTAGATTTACGGTAAAAGGGAAAAAGAAAATGATCATTTTTTATGTATTACAGTAGTATAACCCATGATTCTACATAATATATTATCAATACTATGATAATGTATCTGTTAATTTGAATCGTAAATTTTAAAGTGATCAACAATCTAACTTGTCTCTTATTTTTTTTATATAACATTTACTTTTCTCATTTGATCTCTCTTTACGATTGTGAACAATGAACCATATGTTTTCTCACATGGGCCATGTCGACTAAAAGTTCATGACATACTAATGGAGCAATGTGCTTTTGATCTCATATTTCACCAACTTTTTACTCAATTTTTGGAATATCATGTGCCTCTTCATCTTCATGTCACACACACAAACACATGACATAATATATATAAAAATAATTTACAATTTTTATTTAATTATAGAAGCACATGGTATAGAAGTGGTGTTGGGGTATTTTGGTGAAAATGTACTACTTTTGTAGTTTGATGCAAACTTGATCCGCAATTTGTGTTTTTGTGTAATATTTTAGTAGGAAAAAGGCAATTTTACTTTTGCTTCTTTCCAATTTAACAAATCAAAGCCTGTTCAGATTCTTATTTGCTTTACCACCACTCTACTTTCGTATCTCTTCCCATTTTCTTTTTCTTCTTTTTACTCAACCACCCTCACATGCATTAACAATTAAAGTTTATTTATTGTACTATTTTTACTAAGTATTATTTCTCTTATAAGTAATTTACCTTATTTTGACTCATCAAGGTCTAGTTTAATCATGAATAAATAAAAAATGGAATCCTCAAGTTTTTTTTTTTTTTAACTCAAGAAACCGTAAAATAACATATTTATTTCCATTTAAATAATGGATTTGAAACTAGTGAATAAATGACCACTTTTACCATGTTTTACAAACATACCACAGTTATTTACCAATCATTTCATTATCATCTCTAAATAGATATGAAAGTACTATTTATACAATTTAGTTCACAACAATTATTATTATTCCATTTGTCATTCTTATCCTTAAATATTGAGACCCTACAAAAGAACACATAATCACATAGAGTACAAAGGTATTCAATCAAACTTTTTTTTATTATCATTATTATTTAATTAAATTATGTATTATTGTGTGCAATGTCGTGTAGCACGTCTCTTCCATTTCCACAATTTTAAAATTTTATGTTTCTGAAATTGATGAAATTGAAGTTTAAAATAGGAAAGTGGTGCTACCTTTGGTAACCCATAGGGGGTTCAAACTCTGAAAAATCACATTAGCCTACACGTGATTTATTAATTTCTTCTTTTTTTTCCTTCAAAAATATATAAATGGAATTTTGATGTATTTCTTGAATTTCCAATCTCAGTGTATACGAAGACCTTTCTTTTTTCTTCAATATTTCTTTAACGAGATCAATTTATTTTGAGATTAATTAAGTCGATCGTGATGATTTTTTTGCAGTTAACTCTATATTTTATTGTCTACATATACGAGAACAAGCATAAAGGTTCGAAAAATCAAGTCGAATTATAAAAAGTTTTACTGATTTAATTAAAAATACACGAGAGAATAATTAATTCCGATCCCTTTTTATTAATAATATTTGGGAAATTATGTTAATGATTTATCTTAATAATTGAAGGTAGAGTCATTTTCAGCGTAATAATAATTAATATTTTTTCGGATGAAAGTTGTATCATTATCCACGCAATTCATTGACGTTTACAGATTTAAAAAATCCGAATTTTTCAATTAGGAGGGGACATTATTAATGCAATGGATTGCTCTATTCATTCTTCATTATCATTTTTTCTGATAATTCCAGCCTTCATAGCTTATCCTGTTATCCGTGACGTGGAATATTTATTATTCATGATCTTCTCTTATAATAAAATTATCATGGGAGGTTGGTACACTAAGATGCCTTTTATAATTAAATAAAGGATAGCTCATCAATTATGAGTAGTTTATAATAAAATTTAAATATATAACACACAAAATCATACTCTTATTGTGTCTATGAATAATCGTAAAATGTTTCAAAATTAGCAATCATCTAAAACTTTTATAAATTAAATATGACTAATTTTAAAATACTGTAAATATATAATAATCATTCATTAAAGCAATAGGCGAGAAACTAGAAAAATATATCGAGGGCCATAGTGTATCTTTCGAATGTTATAAATATAATTTTTTTTAGAAAAAGATGTTTGAAGGAAATGCTCCCCTTTAACCCTAGTCTAGGTCGTCTACCCTAGCAATAAGCGATACAGTAGATGATTCCGATTGTAATTTGTTTTTTTTTTTCTTTTTCAAATTCGAAATTTAAGAACGATCTAAACTTGAATGATGTTATTGGTAAAAGTTACACAATATTGTTGGAATTTGAAATTCAATGAATTGCTGTATAAAAAAAACTTTGGCAAACATTTCCATACTTGCCTTTTCTTTTTCTGGAAAAAGGTGGCCGTAATTCAAAAGCCAATATTGAGCTAATCAATGATTAAATTATTGAGCCTCATAAAAATTAATTATTTCAAGAAATGATATTTGTGGGTTGAAAGACATGATTACTATTTATTTATAAATAAAAAGGTGAAACTATAAACCAGATTTAAAAGATTAGCAAAATGCATTTATTATTATTTTCACTTCAAAACTATTTGCGGAATATTTGAAGTTGATTATTGATGCCAAATAATATATCTTCAATCACAATTCATCAAACATAATAATAAATTTATATAATTCTTGTTCAATGTTAGTATCAAAATTGAAGGGAATATCGATTCAAATCTACTTTGACAACTCATTCAATTTGTAAAAACACTAAAGTATAGATATACTCAATGACATACAAGATATTGACCTTTTTAGCTATATATATGTTCTTTCCTGTTTCTATCCTCTTTCAAAAGTTTTTTCTTCAATTGTTTTTCAAAATTATTACTATTAATTATTTGAG